>JAGXJF010005317.1:0-526121 GCA_019208055.1 Stipa capillata
CCTACGCCTGTCTAGGAGTAGACACTCCAAGAAAAAATCTGCAACAAAGACTCTTGGAGGAACCAGCGCTCTCAGTGCTCAAAGCTCTATCTCACACTTGAACTAAGGCTTGGATGATTTGCTGCTGTTCAGGAGAAAGAGGTTTTGCAACGGTCGAAATGGATTGACAAAAGTTATGCAAAGGTTGAGGTCGGAGACCTCCCCTGGTCCTCTATATATAGAGTCCACAGGCATCTGACCGTTACTCTCATGCCACGTAGGATTAAGTGGGTCATCGGTGACAGGCACCGGTGACACAACCAATCACTCCGCACAATGGTAACTGGTTCAGACAGACCGACACTTGTGTCACCAGAGGCTGACATAGGTGAAACCCTAATTGACGTAGCCTCACTACTCAGCCCGGTCTTGGCACACTACATGCCCTCAGCGCACTAACTCTTAAGCCTAATAAGGAGAGAACCACCAACAATCTTCTGACTCAGTAGACAGACTATTGCAGTGCAGTTCCCTTAGCATTTACAAGCTCTCCCCTGGCACAGAGATGTACCTGAATCATAGAGCGGTAGTTCACCTGTGACACAGCTATGCCACACAGGTAACTTTGACTCTGGGGTTTTAGGATGCTAGCACAACGGTGTGCTAGTACAATCCAGTTTCACACGTGTGTAAAACTGTTGTTACAGGGTCACTGACCTCAAGGCATCAGTGCCACTGTCCAACACTCTGAGCACTTTGAGCATAAGGAACTCCAAAAAATCAATGCTACTTCATCCTTCTGAATAGTATAGGTATTTCCTAAAGACTCAAGAAAACTAGCAAATCTAGACTTCAGCTTCCACCAACTGTAGTCATGGCCCTTTGTTTACAGCGTAATTTGGCTCAAGGATTTATTTGGTTGGCCAAATTAAGTGTTAGGTGTTGCTTGCGGTGTAATTTGGCTTTAAGATTTATCCAACTAGCCAAATTAGAATAATGGATTTACTCGCTATGGATTTAAGCATTAACTCTTGAAGTGCAGGTCCGGATGCTCGCATCCCGAGCAGTCCGCAGTGTCCCCGAGTACTTGTCACGTCCCGAGTACGAAGGCACTCGCAGAAATTCCCGAAGACCCGAGCAGTCGGAGGCGTCCCCGAGCGCTAATGTCCCGAGTACTACGTCATCAAGTTACGAGCAGTACCTCCAGGCATTCAACAGTGGCGACCCCGAGCGCTCGTGACCCCGAGCACCATCGACCCCGAGCGCTCGCGACCTCGAGCACTATTGACCCCGAGCACTCGTACTCGCGTTCCCGAGTACTGGCGTTCCCGAGTACTAGCAGTCCCGAGCACTGGCAATTCCGAGTGCCAGCACGTCCGAGTACCGAGCACCCGGGATCCGTGTTCCCGAGTACTGGTGTTCCCAAGTGCTGACGATCCCGAGTATTCAAGTCCCCGAGAAGGCACAGGTCGGACGGAGCCGAGTCCCAGCAGAACCAAGTCATGATGCAATCAGGTCGATCCGTGGACGAGTTGATATGACGAGTCCCCTATCACCAAGGCTCATCCGACACGGAGACTTAGGGAAAGAGTCTTAATAAGGAAGGAATTAACCGTGGATTCGGAAAGACTCTCGGTTCGTATGGAAAGATATCTCATATCCGAGAAAGGAGTCCCGAGCGATGGAAAGTCATATGTATAATAGATCGGGATCCTTTAAATAAGGAAAGGTTGTATATCTGTAAATCAATTAGGATCAGGAGTCCCAATCTCCTACGGGAAGACCAGCCGCCCTATAAATATGAGGGGTGATGGCCGATTGAAAGACATCCAACAATCGACACAAATCAATCTATTACTTTTACCCTTTTTTACTTTTCTTAGCAGTAGATCTTTGCTGTTTTGCGCCGGAAAACAGTCGTTTCTTCTTCGCGTAAGTAAGAAGATCTTTGTTGCTTTGCTCGGAAAGCAATCGCTCGTCGTACGCGTAAGTACGATAGTTATCCTTTGTTGCTTTGCTTGAAAAGCATCCGTTTATCGCACGCGAAAGTGCGGTTGGCGACTCCACTTTACCTAGGTGTTTCACGGATCCAATTTCGTGCGAACACAATTGGCGACTCCGCTGGGGACGAAGAGAAGATTACACAATGAATCCAGATTCCAAAGACGGAAGCATCGTCAACCCCGACAACATCATCGCCGTCACGCTCGACGATCTATTCGAAGATGAGCGGCGAGAGATTGAACGTCAACTCGAAGAAGAGCAAGCGGAGCGACTCCGGCAAAAATTGGCCGGCTACCAGAAGACGAGGAACGGCGTCATCAAGAAGGTAGTCGTGCCGAGTCCACCTCCTGCGCCCAAACCTGAGGTGAGTAAACCGACTTGTCCTGACGAAATCGCTCATCTGATCGACGTGTCGGTAGCCAGCAAATATGGCACCGAGATGGACAAATCGGCGCAATTATTCGCTCGAGTAATGAATAGCCGATTTGACGAGTTCAAGGAGCAACTCGCTAAAGACTTACAGAGTAGTCTGTCGGGTCACGTTAGATCCACAGTCTTACAAGTCAATGATGATCATCGGAATAAACAGCCGATGTACCCTGACCATAACAGAGTCGATCATCGGATAGAAGTCGCCCCCGTGATCACGACTTCTGTCAATCCGACTTCGGTGTCCCAGAGTTCTTCCAATAACGACCGAAGTCTGAGCCTTAGCGCGAACATCCCACAACCATACTATCAAACAGTCGCGTACAACACACCACCTATCCCACCTCTCGGTACCGGAGTCCCCCATGGGCCGGTCCCAGAAACATATTTTAACCCGCAACAAGTCCAACCCGAGTTACCGCAGCCGACTTCGCGTACCCCGCTAGCCGATATGAGCTTTAAGGATCAACTCGCCGGAGTGCTCAGAGAACTCGGCGTATTACCTAAGGATGGATCTCGTGCTTACTTAAAGCCATACCCTGAGTGCTACGACACAACACCGTACCCCCGCGGGTTCAGAATTCCTGATTTTGTCAAATTCACAGGGGAAGACAATAGGTCGACTTTTGAACATGTAGGGCAATTCT
The DNA here is from genome assembly GCA_019208055.1 of Stipa capillata. NCBI lineage: Eukaryota > Viridiplantae > Streptophyta > Magnoliopsida > Poales > Poaceae > Stipa > Stipa capillata. The sequence continues at coordinate 3,060 of JAGXJF010005317.1, forward strand.
TGGCACAAAGTAGTGAAGTCGGCACATCAGATATCTATAGAATAAAACTCTTTCCCTTGTCATTGTCAGGGTACTGCCTTCACGTGGTTCACCTCGCTTGCTCCTAGGTCTATTACGTCTTGGGCACAACTAGAACGGCAGTTCCACGATTACTTTTACGGGGGTGAGACCGAGCTTAGACTCTCGGATTTGACAATGGTTAGACAAAAGTACAATGAACCGGTTTGTGATTACATTAGAAGATTCAGAGAGGTTAAAAACCGGTGCTTTAGTTTGAATATAAACGAAAAAGATCTTGCCGACCTCGCTTTTTCGGGTTTGCTCGCCCATATTAAGGACAGGCTAGAGGGCCAAGAATTCCTAAGCATTAGCCAAGTCGCTCAGAGGGCTGTAGCACAGGAGAACCGCGCTAAGGAAATCAAACCGTATAGCCGGTGCGGGGATCCTAAGAGCAAAGCTAAAGAGAAGTCGGCCGTCAATGTTCTAACATACGAAAACAGCTCGGACAGTGAGGACGACGCTGATATATGCATTGCCGAGTGGGTTCATACCCCAAAGTCAAAACCCTTTGTTTGTCCAGCCCTCAGGCCTACACCCACTCGGAAAGAGGAGATTCGGTACACTTTCGACATTAGCAAATGCGACAAGATTTTTGATATGCTCCTGCAGGGAAACATGATTAGAGTGAGGGAAGGGCACATGCTTCCCATCGGCGGACGAATTGGGCAAAAGAGCATATTGTAAGTGGCATAACTCTTTTTCTCATGCTACTAACGACTGCAATGTGTTTCGTCGACAGGTGCAATCGGCCATTAATGACGGACGATTGACATTTGCCCAAAGCACCAAGATGAAACTTGACAGTGACCCTTTTCCAATCAACGTGATCGACTTGGAGAAGAAGAAAGTGTTAATTCGGTCAGATCAGGCCGAGTCAACAAAAGGAAAAAACGTCGTCATCGATGATAAAGCAGCTCCAAGGATGATCAAGCCGAGTTCCTCTCAGACAGTCAACTCGAAATCCTCGCCGACTTCGAAGATGATCAAGCCAAAGAATCCAGAAGTCGGAGTCTGGAAGGTCAATCGGGGAAAAGGACAAGCTGGGAAATCAAAGCCGACAGTGAAACAGCTGCTGGATAAGTACACGACCAACAATGTGTTCACTCGGCTTGGAGGGGCCAAGCGTCCTAGGTCTCCTCCTCGACAAGGCCTCGGTGGTCCTGAGTGCTGGCAGGAAGGACCATACACTCAACCACCATACTTCGCGACAGGTCCGGCATACTGGGGAGGCGCGCATACTTTCTACCCACAGTGTCCTCCGTGGGGTTTCAGTCCTTGGGCGCCGCACCCGGCTGGACCAATCGGCATGTTTCAGCCGAATTGGATCCCGTCTAGGCCCGGGTTCAGGGAACAGCCCCACGGGAAAAGAACTCGGTTCGAGACAGGAACTCGAACGTGGAGCCGACTCGCCATTCGACGCAAAGTACCCAACGTACCGAGTCGGCCGGCAATTCCAGGGAAGGCTCGGGGAAGCAACTCGCCGACTAAGCAGGTCTGGGTACTAGTCAAGCGTGCCGAGTCCGAACCCAGCAACCACACAGCAACCCAATCCGAGTCAAACAAAACAAGTGCCATCCGAGTCCCAGAAGGAAGTCTACCACAACGATCCGCCGTGTTGATAAGCTCGCAAGTCAACTCGGCGCCACCGGCGGGAACTCGGCATGTACGATTTGGTACAATAGATTACTCGGACAAACCAGAGTCCAGCAATGCAGCAGGACCCGGCGCTCGGAAAACGACCACTGAACCCGCGCCGAGTCAGCCGATTAAGAAGACCAAGGCGGTTGAACCAGGAACAAAACCAAAGCCGCAATGGTGCCCCACCGGGCTCACACATTCTCAGAAATGAAGGGTCCAGCGGCTGCGAGCACTCGAGCTCAGGGAGGAGCTCGTCGAGAAGAAGCGCGATGAATGGTTCAACCAAGCCAGACCAATGAAACCCGCGAAGATGACCTGGAAGGAGAAGCGCATCGCAAGGGAAGAAGATTGTGCTGCCATCAGTGATGTCGGGGAGGTACCCGCCGACATGGACATCAACATGGTGTTCGAGTTGCCTATCGAGTTCCGTGCTCCCGAGTCGGAAGTCGCAGAGCTTCTACTCGGACCTAGTGCTGCTATATTTGAGAAGCCGGAAAAGCACGGGCAGCATTTGAAGCCCCTATTCATCAAAGGCCATATCAATGGGAAACCTGTCGGCCGTATGCTTGTTGACGGCGGTGCTGGAGTCAACATTATGCCGCTTTCGGTGTTCTCCAAGTTAGGCCGAAAGGAATCCGAGTTGATGAAGACAAACATGGGACTCAGCGGTTTCTCAGGAGAGCTATCCGAGGCCAAAGGTATATTATCAGTAGAACTCACAGTCGGAAGCAAGACTCTGCCGACTGCATTCTTCGTAGTCGACGTCAAAGGCCGGTACAATGTGCTCTTGGGGCGAGATTGGATTCATGCCAATTGTTGCATCCCCTCTACCCTGCATCAGTGCTTAATCCAGTGGGTGGATGAGGATGTCGAAGTCATTGAGGCAGACAACTCGGCCTGCATCGCGCTGGCAGAGACTACGGTCGATTGGCAACACGGCGACATGAGATGCTTGTCAGGCAGAGATTTGTCCGACTACGACTATGTCAGTATCGGCAAGGATGGGTTCGTACCGATACAGGCACAGCCGGCTTGTATAGCTCGGCTAAATGATTTGTCATTATAAATGAACGGGGAAGATAGCATTAAGTGGCTACAAAAGCGCACCGAGGAGTATCGTTCGGGCAGGAACGATATGCATGAGACTATTGAAGATTTTGGCGACATGGAGAAACTCGGGCAAGGGTTCTCGTCAGCCGACCCGCTCGAAGAAGTCGATATTGGTGACGGGAGCATGCCGCGACCAACGTTTATTAACGCCAATATGGAAGTCGGCCAGAAAGGCAAGGTATGTGCGCTACTCAAAGAATTCGTAGACTGCTTTGCTTGGAATTATACAGAGATGCCCGGGTTGAGTCGGAGCCTAGTCGAACATAAGCTGCCTATCAAGTCTGGCTTCAGACCCCACAAACAGCCACCTAGGCGGTTTAACCCTAACTTGTATGATCGCATCAAAGAAGAAGTCGACCGACTGGTGAAGGCAGGCTTCATTCGGCCATGCAGGTATGCCGAGTGGATTTCAAATATTGTGCCAGTCGAGAAGAAGAATACCGGGAAGATTAGGGTGTGTATAGACTTCAGGGACTTGAACAAGGCTACGCCCAAGGATGAATATCCTATGCCTATAGCCGACATGTTGATAAATGACGCCTCTGGACACAAAGTACTCAGTTTCTTAGATGGCAATGCCGGGTATAATCAATCTTTATGGCCGAAGAGGACATGTTTAAAACTGCCTTTCGTTGCCCCGGTTTTGTCGGACTATTTGAATGGGTTGTCATGACATTCGGTTTGAAGAATGCAGGGCGCCACTTATCAGCGTGCTATGAACTTAATCTTTCATGATCTCTTAGGCATTGTGGTAGAAGTCTATATTGATGACATCGTCGTCAAGTCGGACGGCTGTAATCACCATTTGGCCGACTTACGACTAGCCTTTGAAAGAATGCGTCGGTACGGGTTGAAGATGAACCCGCTCAAATGTGCTTTTGGAGTGTCGGCTGGTAAGTTCTTAGGGTTCATAATTCATGAGCAGGGTATAGAGATCGACCCTAAGAAAATAGAGGCCATCAGGAAGTTAGAGGAGCCGACATGCAAGAAAGACGTGCAGAGTCTGTTAGGAAAGATAAATTACCTAAGACGATTTATATCTAACCTGGCGGGGAAGATTGAATCGTTTATTCCATTACTTCGGTTAAAACACGAAGCCGAGTTCACTTGGGGGGCGGAGCAGCGAGATGCTTTCAATAGTATCAAGAGGTACTTGTCAAGTCCTCCAGTGCTTCGGGCACCCAAGTCGGGGGTTCCGTTCCGACTATACATTGCTGCACAAGACAAAGTACTCGGCGCAGTGCTGACTCAGGAAGTCGACAAGAAGGAATACATCATAGCATATGTAAGTCGCCGACTACTCGACACTGAAAGTCGGTACGTATTCATCGAGAAGCTATGCTTATGCTTATTTTACGCATGTGCCAAATTTCGGCATTATCTGCTTTCGAGTACCTGTATAGTGTCTTGCCAAGTTGACGTGATTAAGTATATGTTACAACAACCAATTCTTAGCGGACGAATTGGAAAATGGGCCTATGCCCTAATAGAGTATGATTTAACATATGAGTCGTTGCGTGCTATGAAAGGCCAAGTCGTCGCCGACTTCATTGTTGATCATCAGGTTAAAGATGAAGAAGATATTAATTATGTTGGTGTATGTCCATGGAAGCTTTATTTTGATGGATCGGTTTGCAGAAGTGGGCAAGGCATTGGTACTGTTTTGGTTTCACCACATAATGTTATCTATGAGTCATCGGTCCGGTTAGAATACCCTTGCACTAATAATCAGGCAGAGTATGAAGCATTATTGTTTGGTTTGCAAAGTTTAGCAGATATGGGTATAAAAGACATAGATGCTTTTGGGGATTCATTGCTAATAGTTCAGCAAGTCAACGGTGAGTTTCAATGTTTTGATGGTCTGCTGAATAGTTACTTAGACCGATGTTTAGACATAGTCAAGTTCTTAGATACTTTTAATATCAGCCATGTGCCTAGAGAGGAGAACTCTAGAGCCAACTATTTGGCACAGCAAGCATCCGGGTACCAAGTCGGAAGAGGGAAGTTTTTCATATCTAGAAAGCCGATGCTCGTGCTGTCGAAGGCCAGGCCGACGTGCTGGAAGTCGAGGCCGACTCGTGTAGATCCAGTACCGACTCGGGGGGCAACTGTTTAACACAAGCGGCCAAGTCGGTAAGCGGTTTGGAAGTCAATGATTGGAGGGCACCTTTAGTTAGTTATTTGAAAGATCCGAGTCAAACAAGAGATAGGAAAATTCGGCGGCAAGCTATAAAGTACACCTTGTTTAATGACGAGTTGTATCGCCGAACGATAGATGGAGTATTATTGAAATGCTTAGATCCCGACCAGTCAAAAAGTAGCTATGGGAGAAGTACATGAAGGGATATGTGGAACACATCAGTCGGCTCCCAAGATGCAATGGTTATTGAAGAGGGCAGGATTCTATTGGCCGACTATGTTAGAAGACTGTTTTCGGTATTATAGAGGGTGTGAAGCATGCCAGAAGTTCGGGAACATACAATTGGTACCCGCGGCTAAGATGAACCCTATTATAAAGCCGTGGCCATTTAGAGGATGGGGTTTAGACTTCATTGGGCAAATACATCCTGCTTCGTCGAAAGGTCATCGTTTCGTCCTTGTAGCTACAGATTATTTTCACTAAATGGACCGAAGCAGTTCCTTTGCGAAATATGACTCATAAGGAAGTGATTAGCTTTGTTCTAGAGCATATCATTCATAGGTTCGGTGTCCCTCAAACTCTGACAACTGATCAGGGTGCATCCTTTATGTCTCACCAATTCAGTGAGTTTGCCGAATCCTTTGGAGTCAAGTTGTTGAACTCGTCGCCCTATTATGCGCAAGCTAATGGACAGGCCGAGTCCAGCAATAAGACTTTAATCAAGTTAATAAAGAAGAAAATTGAGGAACATCCGAGAAGGTGGCATGAAGTCCTTTCGGAAGCGCTATGGGCTCATCGGATATCTAAGCATGGGGCAACCCGAGTGACACCGTTCGAGTTGGTATACGGACAGGAGGCAGTGTTACCCGTGGAAGTTAGATTACAAGCTCTTAGAATAGCCAGGCAAAATGACTTGTCGGCTGAAGATTATAGCCACTTGATGATAGACAGGGTAGACGACGTTTCGGAAGAAAGGTTGAAAGCCTTACGAGAAATCGAAAAGGAGAAGTTGAGAGTTGCTAAGGCTTACAACAAAAGAGTAAAGGAAAAATCGTTTCAATAGGAGATCTAGTATGGAAGACGATTTTACCTATTGGAACTCGGAACAACAAATTCGGCAAATGGTCGCCGAGTTGGGAGGGTCCGTATAAGGTCGTCGAGATCGTCCCCGGGAACTCTTATTTTGTGGAATCTTTGCAAGGGGAAGGGTTACCTAAGGCTCTTAATGGGAAGTATCTGAAAAGGTATTACCCGAGTGTGTGGCAAGAAGCTTAACAAAATCTATGGCCGATATGTCCTTTATAAGTATCGCCCTGAGCAATGGTGTAGTCTATGGTGTTTTTGGCAAATGCAATTATACCAAAAAGCAGGGGGGCATGTGTTTACAGCGTAATTTGGCTCAAGGATTTATTTGGTTGGCCAAATTAAGTGTTAGGTGTTGCTTGCGGTGTAATTTGGCTTTAAGATTTATCCAACTAGCCAAATTAGAATAATGGATTTACTCGCTATGGATTTAAGCATTAACTCTTGAAGTGCAGGTCCGGATGCTCGCATCCCGAGCAGTCCGCAGTGTCCCCGAGTACTTGTCACGTCCCGAGTACGAAGGCACTCGCAGAAATTCCCGAAGACCCGAGCAGTCGGAGGCGTCCCCGAGCGCTAATGTCCCGAGTACTACGTCATCAAGTTACGAGCAGTACCTCCAGGCATTCAACAGTGGCGACCCCGAGCGCTCGTGACCCCGAGCACCATCGACCCCGAGCGCTCGCGACCTCGAGCACTATTGACCCCGAGCACTCGTACTCGCGTTCCCGAGTACTGGCGTTCCCGAGTACTAGCAGTCCCGAGCACTGGCAATTCCGAGTGCCAGCACGTCCGAGTACCGAGCACCCGGGTCCGTGTTCCCGAGTACTGGTGTTCCCAAGTGCTGACGATCCCGAGTATTCAAGTCCCCGAGAAGGCACAGGTCGGACGGAGCCGAGTCCCAGCAGAACCAAGTCATGATGCAATCAGGTCGATCCGTGGACGAGCTGATATGACGAGTCCCCTATCACCAAGGCTCATCCGACACGGAGACTTAGGGAAAGAGTCTTAATAAGGAAGGAATTAACCGTGGATTCGGAAAGACTCTCGGTTCGTATGGAAAGATATCTCATATCCGAGAAAGGAGTCCCGAGCGATGGAAAGTCATATGTATAATAGATCAGGATCCTTTAAATAAGGAAAGGTTGTATATCTGTAAATCAATTAGGATCAGGAGTCCCAATCTCCTACGGGAAGACCAGCCGCCCTATAAATATGAGGGGTGATGGCCGATTGAGAGACATCCAACAATCGACACAAATCAATCTATTACTTTTACCCTTTTTTACTTTTCTTAGCAGTAGATCTTTGCTGTTTTGCGCCGGAAAATAGTCGTTTCTTCTTCGCGTAAGTAAGAAGATCTTTGTTGCTTTGCTCGGAAAGCAATCGCTCGTCGTACGCGTAAGTACGATAGTTATCCTTTGTTGCTTTGCTTGAAAAGCATCTGTTTATCGCACGCGAAAGTGCGGTTGGCGACTCCACTTTACCTAGGTGTTTCACGGATCCAATTTCGTGCGAACACCCTTGACACATCAAGCCACCATCACCTTGCTTGCAACTCCTTGCACAGCACCGGCTTCTTCACAGCTGTGGCACAGCTGCCTAGCGCAGCCATCTCCTTGTCCTAGAAACCACCTTTGTACATTTTGGGTGGTCATCCTTTCCAGAATGACTCCTCTTCATGGAACCTACTTATCCTGCTTACACTCAATGTAAACATTAGATTCCAGTTTGAGTTGCCATTAACCATCAAAACTAATTTAGGGGCCTAGATGCTCTTTCAATCTCTCCCTTTTTGATGGTTAGTGGCAACCCATTCAACAATATCAATAATAGATATGAATGAGTAATACATATGCATGTTGTCAGAATATACTCCCCCTGAAGCTGTGCATAAGAGATTTGCTTTTGGAATGCAAATGCACAGATCTTAATTTTGACCATGAGTAGTATATTCTCACAACTTGCATTTCATCAGTTCAGAGCATAAAGTCAATCATGAGAATCAGACTGAACTGAGCTGATAATGATGCAGTTTTTAGAGTTTCTTTTAAAGCATGTTCTGAGTGTCGGTTAACATGTGTTATGATTAGAGCAAGCAAAGATTTATGATCAGAGCAAACATAGAGCAAACATACTGTTATGATCAGAGTACACATGCATATATGAAGCAGAAAATGTGTGAAGCATCATAGCATAAGTCAGATCAGAGCAAAACAGATCATCCACACATATCAGAGCAAAATAGAATCAGAGCAAAAAGAATGGATTAGAACATTAAAAAATCTGCATCAATATAGAAAGGACTTAGTGTTCAAGACATAAAAAATTAGCATAAGAACAAGTCTTGAAACATAGCAAAAAACTCTCCCCCTATAACTCTCCCCTATATATGCATCCTCCCCATAAAGCTTAACTTCTCTGCATTCCCCCTGCTCCCCCTACATCTCTCCCCTTTGCCACTAAGACACCAGAAAGGGTTGAGATAGAAGGAATCTTCAGGTTGACTTGGTCCTCATAACCTGAAGGAGTTTTGAAAGCTGAGACTGCATGTGATCAACCTTGTTGTGCAGACTGGTGACTTCTTCTCGAAGGTGATGATTCTCCTTGCGCAGAGCAGCAAACTGAGTTGGCATGACTTTATTCTGATAAGCTCTGGCAGCAGCTTGAGTCATCAGAGAGGAAGAGAGAGAGCCATCATCGGCTACCTGTGTCACAGATACCAGTTCAGCTGGGTCAGCTGCAGGAATATCAGCTGTGACACCGGTGGGTTCTTGGCGGTGAGAGCTGGAGGCTTGAGGTGGTGGCATCTGAGATGTTGTTGCAGCAGCTGTGTCTGAGGAGTCTCCAAAGAGAGCAGGAACAGCAACCTCATCTGGATTATCATCAGCTTGAGGTCTGAGCTGGATCTTGGATGTCTTGACAGAAATATCAAACTCTGACTCAGGTAGACCTGTCCGCTGAAGAATCATGTACATGATGTATGAGCCATACCTCAACTTTGCCTTCTTGTCTTTCTTCACTGCGTCTATTTCATGAAAGATGAATCTGGCAATGTCAAAATGTTGATTCTTTGCTAAGTGGACTAGCACTTGCCAGACAGGAGAATAGACTGCATCTGTGTTTCCTCCCTTGGGTTGAATGGTAACATTGAGTATCTTCACCAGATGCTTTGCAGTGATTGTAATGCCCTTGAAGTATACATGATCTGCTGGGGCATTGGCAGGGAAGGAGAAGTTCCTTGAATAGAATTTTCTTCTCACTTCATTTGGAACTGGCTCCAATCTGAAAAGATTTGGCATATTGGGCTCCACTGATGCTCTAAACAGACTGTTGAATTCTGGAGCTGTGATTGAAAGGAGCTGTCCTCTGTCCTCCAGATCATGATATCTTGATTTTCTTATTCTACCCACACTATGGCATAGAACTCTCTGATCACTTCTGGATCATAGCCTTGTTGAAGGGTGGTTAGGAACTCAAGGCCTGCTCATATCCATAACCGAAGACGCGGCTATTCGAATAGTTTTTAACACTCTGCAGAGGTTGTACGGCTTTATCCATAAGATGTAAGTCCCCCTTGTTGCCGATCGCTACGAATACACTTCTCGAGGTGTATCGGTAGGGCTATTACACGAGACCTTTCACCCATTTTTGCACCAGAGCTGAACCCACTAGATTAGATCTACCCAGTCTTCGCTTGTGCTCGGTGATGCCCGACCTCACAACCCGAAGTGGACTTATCTTTGTGTCGAACCTCTACCCATGTAATCACATGGAGGTCCTCTAGGGATGCCAATTGTGGCGTACCCGGTTTTAAGGCCGGATAAACTCTTGTGTTTACTGTACCGGTCCCATGATCAGTAGCCGGTACACACAAGTTAGCCTGTATACCAAGGTCATACACGCACATATTAGAATATGATACATAACCGATCTTCGAGATCGAATAATTATACCGTTAGCCCAACGGCTAGAGTCTTGCAGCGGAAATCAAGCGGTGGTGTGGCCCATCAATATGCCGTTCCCGACAGGCAACTGACTGGGGTTTCGCCCTAGCTTTCGCGAATACCGTCGTTGCTTTCGACCTGTCGACACTTTTGTCTGACCAAATCAACAAGCCAGGTGAGTACATTGAATGTACTCGCAAGCTCTCCACCAGGGAGTCGCAAGCTCTCCACCAGGGAGTTTATCACAGATATATGCATGCACGGGTATATCCAGAATCGGGCCCTAACCTATGTCTCATGTTTTGTGAAAAAGTAAGTTTGCATATGAAATATTTAAATAGATAGTAAAAGCAGATGTAGAAAACTGTCTCGACTTTACCGAGACGTGGCAGCTGATCATATCCTTCTTTATTCCTCCCGCTACAATGGGGAATTGTACCTACATTTTCCGCTACAACGGAAATTCTGTAATCACCCGTTCCAACGGGGAGTCTCTGCTCACCCGGTACGATGAGGATATTGGCAATTGCCTGCTACAACGGGAATCCCTTCTTCTCTCCTCCCGCTACAACGAGGAAACTTTCATGTCACTCTGCGAACACGGTGGATCGCGTCCGTAAACCCGTAACCCATTTTTGGTTTTGAAATCCCAATCTACTATATTGTGGCCCAACCAAATTCGTCCATGACCGTGGACACGGCTATTCGAATAGTTTTAACCCTCTGTAGAGGTGGTACGGCTTACTCACATGATGTACGTCACCCTGGGTATACTTCGCGACGCATACTGGCAGGGCTATTACAACGAGACTCTTCACCGGAGTAAACCTATCAATGAACCCGCCGGAAGGAATCATCCAAATCTAGCTCGAATCAGTATCATCGCTACAGGCAGATCGGCATTCCAACTTTGTGGCGAGTTAAACCTGGCTACAACGGGCAACTCTCTACAGAGGCTGCCACCTCATCTGCACGCTACCCACTGCCTACAGGTTCATGCTAGTCTCAGAACGGGTAGTAGGCCAAGTCCTTCCCATAAAGGACATGTGGACGTATGGTAAGACTTGGCCAAATGGCACTTAAGTTCGGTCCTTATGTGATCCGAGAGAGACTTCTCACCATGCCCGTAAAAGGACAGCAAGAACCACACCGGGCATTACCTTGCGTATAACATTCTTCCTGCATTCCCCCTTTATTTCCGACCCGGATTAAAATCTTCTCCCTTTTGCTTTTGGTTTTAACAAAACTTCTTTTCGGTAAAATATCCCAACCCATGGATATATTACCTCCATACATCATCGAACACGACGGTCCCTTCAAACTTTCATCATAAGAAAATTTTCGAGTATCCTTCTTTTATGAAAACCTAATTTTTACTACTGCAGGTCTAAGCCAGATATATACATAATCTACCCTAGGTTTCCCATTAACATTTATCGAGATATATAGTTCTAGGGCGACAAGGGTGTCGATGACGAACTAGGGTTTCTATTGCATGGGTAATAACTACAGCTACATAAAATATCGGCATATAACACATAGCATGCATGTTTTATAAACAACATAATATTTTGTAAACATGGGTTTCAACATGATCAAAGGTGAAGAGCTTGCATGGCAACAACGATTGGGCCTCGAGGTTGGTGTTGATGTGACAACTATCTAGGAATCTCCTGCACGAGACTCCGCAACATCGGTATCTACACGTCGGAAGGACGCTGTGTAAATCATTGGTGCAAGGTAAAAACCAAGAACATCAAATATAAAAACCTGAAGAATTTACGGATACAATCATTACGTGTTTGGTTTGTTGATTGGTTTTAAGAAGCTTCGGTAAGTTAGAAGTGAGTGCTTTTAGGTTAACACGACGAAGGTACCAATTTAGGGTTCTGTCGAGCTAGGGTTTTTCTTAGCTTCTATTGCACTAGGGTATTGTAAAAAAGAGAGCTGAATCTAGGATTACCTTCTAGTTCCAAAATGTGATAGGGATTTGGTAAACCTAGTTATATGCTCCGGTAATAGATTCTAGGTCCTCGAGGAAATATGCTGACATCGCATGCTCCAAAGCTTTTAAAGATAAAGATGTTTCGGTCTTTTCACATTTTCTTGGGGCTAGAGGGCAAAATAGTGTGGAACATTGCATGCCGTAGAGGAATTTCTCCGGACCTATTCCACAAGATACACATGTTTCAAATTTTGGATTACCTAATATTCAACTTAATTCCAGAATATCAATTGTTCAAAAATTCTGGAAATCATATTAGTAGAAAGTTTATGAAATTCTATGAATTTAGGATGAAGAACCAATTGATTTGAGAGAATGTATACGGAGATATGGCTACTCGAATTTCAGCTATACTAAGGTCACTCTTTGCTTAGCTGGATTTGGATTAAGGGCTGATGTCGATGGCGGGTTTATGAATTGCGCTTTCACACTGGGAGGATGCAATCCAAGAGTTCTCAGAAAGGAATACGTCTTCAGAGAGCGAAAGTGTAAAACGCATAGAGGTAGTGGGGCGAATGCGTTTTCCAGTAGCAGACATGCACTCAAGGATCTATGCCTTCACCTCATGAGTTACTGGGCCTGGCCAACAGTGGGCTTGAGACCTTACTACCCAAGCTGGAAGATTAGGGAGAGGAATTAACCCTTGATTACTGAATAGAAGAAAGGTGGGGCAAGGTCGGCGACCTTGTCGGCGGAGAGGAGCTGGCTCAGCGGGGACGGGGCCGAGACTGGTGGCCATGCTCACCTTAGAGGGAGACGATGGCAGTAGCAGAGGGACAACTAGGGCGGCGCACGCAACAGCGGAAGGAGGAAGGAGGGGATGGCCGCCGGGTAGGTGGGATGATTGGTGATGGGGAGCGCGAACGGCCTGCCGCTAGAGGAGCTTGGCTCGAGCTGAGGGATTACTCCGACGCCGCGCTTATCGGTGGGGCGGAGAGTGGGAGCGCGGCAGAGCAATGGGGCCGCAGGAGAGGGCGTTGGCTCCCGGCGGCTTGTCCAGCGGTGGATTCACTGGCGTCATCTTAGGAGCCGAGGTCAGGGCAGCCTGCGAATGGTAATAGAAGGGCGTAGGAAAAGTTCCCACCAGCGGCGGTGTGGATTCTCGCCTTTAGTTGGGTGCCTCGAGGAGGGATTCGACGGCGCGCTGCCTCGGGGAAGCGGTGCGAAGCGAGGCCGTGGTGGAACCTGTGGCCGGAGCCAAGAGGAAAGGAGGGGAAACTTGCCGTGGCCCGGGGTGCTCGAGGATGAGGGGGTTGGAGCTACTCGAATAGTGAAGAAGGAGATCGGCCGCCTGTTTGCTTGGGGCAGGGAAGTAGTGGGGAATAGATGCGACGGCTCGGTGCAGGGGCTAAGGGAGGCGCTCAGAGTTGTTGGACGTCATTTTGGAGCTCCGAGGTGTTGATGGGACAGTAGCCGGTGGTGCTTCTCGGCTAGACGCATCTCCTCGCAAGCAACACTGGAGGCGAAGGAGAGCTCAACGCACTTGGAGCAGCTCAGGTGAGAGGGAATGCTCGAGGGAAGAACATGGGAGAGAATGAGCTCGAGGGATGAGGGAACGGAACAGCTCAGTAGACGGAGAATGGGTTTGGGTGCTCGGGTGAAGAAGGGTAGCGTGGAGAGTTGCTCGGGCAGAAAGGAAGATGGGGAGCAGCTCGGCTTTTGCTGGCTCAAAGAAGCATTGGTACTCAGCTGGTGGTGCCTCAGAGAAGAAGAAGGAATTAGATGCGGCGGCAGTGTGCTGGTGTTAGTGCTTGGGAAGAGAAGAGGGAAGAAATGAAAAAGAGGTAGCTAGGCATTGAAATAGGGGGAAGGATGGTGTGGCCTGGTGCTGTAGAGCACAGAGGTTAGGCGCCTGCTGTTAATGCAAGGAGAGGAGGTGGCCTGGGTGCACAAGGTTCAACGGGAAGTGAGCTGGGAAAAAGGAGATGGGACAGCTCGGTCATGAGCTTGACATTGGTTGCTGATGTGGTGCAGTTGAATAAGGAAAGTAAGATTCATGTGGCCACTGCCAGCAATGAATAGTGACAAGGTGGCTGTAGAAGCACAAATGGATAGGCACCGAGTTCCACGGGAAAAGGAAGAGCATGACAACATGGCAGAGAAGAGCGGTTGAAAGATCATCTAGGCCCCTAAATGGTTTTGATGGTTAATGGCAACTCAAACTGGAATCTAATGTTTACAATGAGTGTAAGCAGGATTAATAGGTTCCAGAAAGAAGTGTCATCAAGGAAAGGATGACCACCAAAAAGGGTACAAATGTGGTTTCCAGGACAAGGGGATGGTTGTGCTAGGCAGCTATGCTACAGCTGTGAAGAAGCTGGTGCTGTGCAAGGAGTTGCAAGCAAGGTGATGGTGGCTTGATGCGTCAAGAGCCGCGACTACAGTTGGTGGCAAGTAAAGCCTAGATTTGCTAGTTTCCTTGAGTCCATAGGAAACACCCGTACTACGAAGAGGGATGAATCAGTAATGATCTATGGAGGTTCTTTTGCTCAATGCTCAGAGTGTTGGACAGTGGCACTGATGCTTTGAGGTCAGTGGCCCTGTATCAACAGTTTTGTACCAGTGTGAAACTGGTTTGTGCTAGCACTCTGCAGTGCTAGGGGTAGAAAAACCCTAGAGGCTAGAGTCACCTGTGTGACACAGCTGTGTCACAGGTGGTCTAGCGCTCTATGACTCAGGTACATCTCTGTACCAGGGGAGAGCTTGTAAATGCTAAGGGACCTGCACTGCAATAGTGTATCTGCTGAGTCAGAAGACTGTTGGATGTTCTCTCCTTATTAGGGATCAGAGTTAGTTGTGCGCTGAGGATATGTGATGTGCCAAGATCGGGCTGAGTAGTTAGACTACGTCAGTTAAGGGTTCACCTGTGTGTGCCTCCGGTGACACAGGTGTCGATCTGCCTGAGCCGGTTACCGTTGTGCGTTGTGATTGGCTGTGTCACCGGTGACCCACTTAATCCTACGTGGCATGAGTGTAACAGTCAGGTACCTGTGAACCCTATAAATAGGGGACCAGGGGAGGTCTTCGACCTCAACCTTGCTCAAACCAGTGAATCATATTTGACCGTTGCAAGCCTCTCACCCTCTGAACAAAAGCCAAACTTCCTAAGAGTTAGTTCAAGAGAGTTAGAACCTCTGAGCAAAAAGCATTGGTTCCTCCAAGAGTTGTTGCTGCTGAATCTGTTACTCTTGGAGTGTCTACTCCTAGATGGGCGTAGGAGTTGTTGGTATCACCCAAGCTTGTGTGGGTTGAACCAGTAGTCTGTGAAGGTGATCTGAAATCTACCTGCTGCAAAGTTAAAGGACTTCCACAAGCAAAGCAAGAGGCCTGATCACTCAGGTACTCGGAGAACAAGCACGATTCAGTGCTGGTGATCTCTTCGGAGTAGCCTCTCCAACGGAGACGTACCTCTCGGAAAAGAGTAGGAAACTTCGGTGAAAAACACCTTGTCTCTCTGAGTACTTCATATACTGCCTTTTAGTTACTCATTAGATCTGCATGCTTGTGTGTTCTTAGATATACATTGTTCATCTGTGATAGATCACTTTTCACCTGTGTTAGCATAGCTGTGCCCCAGTTGCTGTATATCATATCTCTTACCTGTGTCGGCTATCTGTTACACAGCTATCTGTCTTGCTCATCTGTTTTTAAGTCATTAGCTCACCTGTGTTACATACTTGTGTGATAGCTACGTGTTAATTTACATAACATATATTGCATGTGCTGTTCACCTGTCACACAGCTGACCTAACCTTGCAATCTGCTAAGACTTATTTTGATAACCTAAGTGGAAAAGAATTGAAAATAGTTAGCCTCCTATTCACCCCCCTCTAGTCGGCACCTTCGGTCCTTTCAGCGATGCCTTGGGTAGTGCGAGTATTAGAAATAGGCACCGACCGTTGTGTTGGCAAGAAGAGTACTGTAGGCTCTTGAATGCTAGGGAGGTATCACTGATGAGTTTATACTATTAAATCTTGATTCATCACAGGATTAACGCAAGTGTCCGAGCTCACCGGATCTCACATATTCAGGAGAGGAGATGGCCGAAAGCATCAGTGAGGTATATACTAGAGTATCCACCCTAGGAAAGGGGAAATGTGGTAGGGCGCCTACGAGGATAAACACATGTATATATATATATCCATGCGTGCACGGCTAGGGCGATATATGCATATACAAGGGGGGTACGAATTCCTGAGCAGATTTCGTCATGCTCAAGATATCAACCGAAGGTAGGAAATTTATAGGTGTAAGGATTGAAATAGGGAGGAGTTGACAAGGTAAGTCGGCCGGGCTAGGTTTCGACCCATAGCTCAGGAGGAAACAGTTTAATATGCGTGTGTGTATGTAGAGGTAGTATATACGCGCATGTACTCATGTTAAGACATGGTGAAGTAGATAGTAGAAGATCATGGCATTCGGAAGAGGTTCATGACATGTATGCTTCAATTCAGAGATGTCATGGGGTATACAGCTTCAGTTGTTGGTCCAGACGCACCGGCAACACAGAGGGAAAATGTTTCAAGGATGGCTTCAAGGTGAGAATGCAGGATCGGATGGTCGGGAAAGGAAACAAGGGTTACAAAGGATTGGCACGCATTGTCGATTAACGATCGGGCGAATTGAGATTTGACAAAGCTGATGGTGAAGAAAACAGGGAGAGAGGTGTGCACAAGCACACGTGTCAAAAGTTTTTTTAATTGTGTGTTTTAGTTGTCATTATTTTCAAAAGATTTTGTAAACCCTGATTTCCAAGTCAATAGAATTCAGGATGTTACACCAATCTACCTAGCACCCTCTCCCTACTGCCCACGGGTCCAGGCTCTAGTACTAGACGGGATATTAAGCCAAATCATTCCCATAAAGGCCATGTGGACGTACGGTGGGGAACTGGTTTAGCGGCACTTAGGCTCGGTCCTTGGTTGATTCGAGTAAGACTCCATATTTGTCCTCAACAATCATGCTACCGTCTGCTACTTTTACATCCCCTGTGCCGCCCTTAGCATTCTTACTTGAATCAAAATCGTCCTTCGTTTTAGTTGGGATTTTTGGCGACAACACATTTTCAAACAATCGCCTCCGAAGGCACTTACCTTTTCGAGGGTTTTAATCCCATGTCCGAAGGGTTTGAACAAACCGAACAAAATTAGGTTTTTCTCTATAGCAGGTCTAAGCATGGCTACTGCCTATATTCCTAAATACATTGCTGGACGTACGATGCGTAGCAATTAGTACTAGGGTTTCTAGGATTTGTGAATCGGGCCTGAGTCATATGCAACTACAGGGTGTGGCTAAGTTACATAAAATACCGTTGATACTCACATAGCATGCAGAGTTCGCAAACAAAATAATTAAGTTTTCACACATATGGATTCCAACATGATCAAGGTGGGAATGCTTGCCTGGCAGTTCTTGTTCTTGTTCCTGACGTGGGGGTGAGTCCGGTTCCTCCTGACACACATATCTCACTCCGTCAACTACACGTTGGAAGAACGTCGAATAAGAAGCAAAAGAGCAACTTCAACAAATCCAAATAGTATGCATGTTCAAAAGGGACTGATGCTAATAGGGTGAGGCAATAAGGGTTTTGGTTTTAGGGTTGTCGAATTAGGTGTTAGGGTTTCGGGAAGGCAGATCGATGGTTCGACGTTTATGTCAATAAACTTATAGGTATTTCAAGACGGAGCCTAGGAGTGGTATATATGGAGCTCAAGTTGATGGTACGATGCCGAGATTTCAAATCTCATGTCAAAGAAAGAAATGAGAACTCGAGCAAAGGATCTGCACAAAATGAAAGGGCTCTTTGATCGGAGGAAAACCAAGTTACTAAAGATATATTTTAAATCCATCTATCCTACTGTCTTAACAAATGCTATAGACATCTTAGCATACTGGGTAGCGTGTAAAATCTACTTTAGATGGCCCTAGAAATGACATATATGTAGCATATGTTATTTTAAAGAAAGGAAATGCTCTAAACCCAATCCTTACTGTTTATGTTTTAAATTACTTCAAAATTTGAATTTCTTTGAATCAAATGCTTGAGCTATTTCTAGAGATTCCAGAACCGGTCTCGGAAGGACAAGAGTCGGTCTAGACCGAGGTGAACCGGTCGAACCGGTAACAGACTGGTTCTAAAAAAAGAAAAACCATCCTCAGGACAGATTACGCCTTCACCGAGTTGGAAAATACGCCTTCTATACGGCAAAGGTGGGGAGTTGGCAAGCGCGGCCACTTACCCGACGGTGGGCCTCACCCTTACCTGTGGCCCACACGTCAGAGGGTGTTTCCCTCACCTAGCTTGGGCTCGGGTTGGTGGGTTTGAACCCGCCGACTTGGTCCCGTCGCTCGGGTCAGGGCGTTGGCTGCCGCCAGTGCCGAAGCTCTCCCGGATTTGGGGCTTTTGGCTGCGGAAGAAGCTAGGGAAAAATTGAAAGCGGCTTCAGAAGGAGGAGGGGACGGGGATCAAGCTAAAGCAAGTTGATTTGATGATGGGGCTTGGTGCAGCTGGAATTGCTGAGGGCGAGGGCGGTCCGGCTGTGAACCGCGGCGAGGGGTGCAGGCCGTGGGGAAGAAAATAGGCAGTGGCTCGTCGCTCTAAGGGGAAAAGGAGGGAGCTTAGTGAGGTGGAGGGGAGCTTGGCATGCCAATTTATAGGCGTTTGGCGACGGGCTTCGGGGAGGGCCGCCGTTGCTAGCTCGGGTACGGGAAAGGCAGCTCGGGGATGAATTGGTGCCATGGTGGGGTAGGAGGGGGACAAGGAAAAAGTCGTGGCGTGTACTGGCGAGGTGGATGGTGGGTTATCGATGCGCGGTGCGGTGGCAGCGTCTACCAGCGCGGCAATGCTAGTGCTCGGTGTCACTGTGGCATGGCCAGTGCGCGGCCGTGCACGTCATCGAGCAGCATTGGCGTGCCCTGGCCTGCTCAGCGCGTGGGTGGCGATGGAGACGACGATCGGCGCCGTGAACCGGCGTTCGGTGCGGCGAGGCCACAGTGGGCACGTACGTTGGCAAGCCCGTGCTTGGCCTGGGCGCGCCCTGTGTACTGTTGGTGCGCGTCCCGAGTGGCATCAGATGCCACTGGGTGCCCTAGGGCAGCTTGCCACGCCACACTATGTCACAGTGGGTCCTGGGCACATGTTCATGGGAATAGCGAAGTTAGACACCTGTGAGAGTCCAAAC
Source organism: Stipa capillata (assembly GCA_019208055.1). NCBI lineage: Eukaryota > Viridiplantae > Streptophyta > Magnoliopsida > Poales > Poaceae > Stipa > Stipa capillata. Next base: position 22,221 of record JAGXJF010005317.1, read on the forward strand.
TTAACTTCGGGACCCCCTCTGTGTATCATCATCAGTCCAGGATCAAGCTGATGAACACAGTCGAAATGATAACATTGCCCTGTCAAATTTATTACAACATAGTCTTGACGAAATAGATGCCACATGGCTTTAATAAAGTACTCGGTCACATGACCGTTACAGAGAATAAAGCAGCAGAAAAGAAAGCGATAAACTGGTAGGCTCCATCTCAGCCACAGGCAGTCGACGGAGTAAATGCGACCTCACTCCTCGGGATCATCGTAGTAGTCGCCGTCAACGTCCTCGGCAGCATAGTCATCTGTCCACCACCATAACCAAAACATGTCGATGAGTACTTCACGTACTCAGCATGCCACCTCGTAGGGAAAACACCTAAACCAATGTATATGAGGCTGCAAAGGAAGGTTGTATGGCTTTTTTGTGTAAAGTCATTTTAGGGTTTAAATACTATGATAATTTCAAAGGCGATTTTGATATAAAATCAGGTTTTCATTCCAGGGGTTTTACATCACTGTGAGGGTCCACGACCAACACATGCGAGGGAGGCATCCGACCTAAACTCGACCATAGGTTCCAACCACCTAATCACATTTCCAGAACTGGGGTAGAGGGAATTAGCAAGGGGGAGAGGGATAGGTCTTTTTATCAGGAATGAGTTATGTGACATCCGTGACCGTGGATACGGCTAATCGATTAGTTTGATACTCTGCAGAGTTTGTACACTTTACCCACACGACACAATCTCATCTTGTTGCCACTGACCGTCGCCAGCATAGTACACACCCATCAGTGTACCGGCAGGGAGATCGTGACGAGGTCTTTTAGCTAATTTCATCTCGATGTGACATGCCCACTAGGTTTCGACACGGAGGAGCGTTCACCCGCCTACCCTGCCTGGCCCCCATTGGTGCCGAGGTCCTCGTAGCTCCGTCCACCCTTCTGCGGTACGGCAATATCGACACCAAGACTTAACTAACCTACTTGACCAAGCCAGTGCCCATATAGCATGTGGTCGTACTGTTTTTCACACTTCTAAAAATCAAGAATTTGACCTTATTCGATACGGACGACCGATGGTTCCCTCAAATCATGAAGAACGACCATCTGCTCCTTCAACTCATGATTCAGCTGTCGCCCATACCTTTTAGATGGTAAGTTTCACCCAGAGTAGAAAATGATAGAATAGAGAGAGAGGGAAATAACAACGGGCATCCGGCCCTAGCTCAACGAGCTCAACAAGTTTCAATAATCATAACAATAATCCGAAGATCGGAGGCAAGATAAAAACAGCCTAGGGATAATTAAGCATGGCTAAGCATCATCTCTACTCTATTCTGAAATATTAAATAAACTACTCAGGGTAACAGGTGGAAGGGCGACAAGCAGATAAATATACATGTGTGTCAATCGACACGCTAACTACGGGAGTAAAACAGCATGCATTGTTTAAAAACAGTAAAATATAATGACTTTGCAAATAGTAGGCTCAATATGATCAAGAAAGAGGGGGCATGCCTTCGTTGTCAAGTTGGTGTCCTTCGAAGTCGGCTCCGGCGTTGTCGGCGTCACTCCCTAATCGTCGTAACGGAAATAAAACGACAAAATAGATCACCATTCTAAATAAAAATCCGACTGCAAAAGAGATATGGTGATCGACGACGGACAGAGTCTGTCGAAGATCGAGGTAGGTTTTAACCCTAAGACGGTCCTTAATTGGGGTCTCCTAAAGAGGGGTTGTAACCGGTATTAATAGGTAAATAAATAAATATTGATTAGTTAATTAAAATATTTAATACCAGCAACACGGTACATTAGTAATAATATAGATAAAAATAATATTTTAATTATTTCTTACATTAATATAAAAGCATTTATCAGCACTATTTAATTAATAAAATTATTAATTAACTAAATAAAGTTTTAATCATGTTAACATGTCATATAAAAATAAACAATGTTCTACACATGCTATTAATACAAGGCATGTCATGGTTGAGTGATAAAAACAAAATTAATAACACGGGTGCATTTTGATATTGTCGGTGTTTGCAAATATTTTCATGTTCATGAAAAATATCATAATATTGTGATTACTTAGAGGTAGACCTTTTAGAATTAATTATCCAGTACCTAATTCAAATGCTACTAATTATTACAGCAAGATATTAATTCTACAAAAAAATCATAAATAGGAGTCTACTGTTTAGTACGCGAACATTATATAGAATTGGTATACGATTTATTAGCATAATCAAACAGTACCGGAATTTTACCAAACTTTACCACAATTGGCTTAACAGTAAGTAAAACTCTAAACAAAAATTAAATTATAAAAATAGAAGGTATTTCTATATTTAATAATTAAAACAGGGACAAAAACATTTATCTAAAATCATGCATAGCTCCTAAAATCATGAAAAATTTCAAGTAAGGTCCTACGCATGCTAGTAACCTACTGGAACAGAAATAATTTCAAAATATGCATCCAGTACAAAGTTAGCTCAAAATTTGGTCGAATTTCATCTGAATTCAAAAGAATTTAAAAACTCGTGGTCGGATTCAAAATCCGCTCGCACCAGTGGGTTCCTTGGGTCCCAAATACCCCATTTTACTACTGAGGCCTAAGGTTTGACAAAGATTAAATTTTATGAAAGGATTAGATGAGGGATGAGATATGCAAGTACCGGACTTGGCACTGATTGATGGATCAACCCATGCATGGGCTGCATGCGTGGATTGATTACTGCAGTGTTGCGCACGTGGCTTGGTTACTACTCAGCAGAGAAGAAAAGGAGGTGGTTTGGAAGGGAACAGAGGGCTCACGGTGGATGGCGAGGGCAACGTCAGGAGATGGTGGGGTGGCGAGAGCGACGGCGAGGTGAACTCTGGCAATGGCGTCGAGGCAGCGGCGACGCGACGAACTCCGGCGATGCTCCGGTGAACTACAGATGCAATCTGCTATTTTGGTGGAGATGAGACTTACTGTAGAGAGAGCAAGAAAAGAAAAACAGCAGGAGATAGATGGCTATATATAGAGAGAAGAGGGCACGGAGCTATGCGTGCACGCACGCGAGAGGAGAGGCAGAGGCGGTTGGCTTGCGGCGGCGCATCGTGCGCTAGCCGTGGGCGCGTGCTGCTCGGCAGCACCGGCCGCATGTTTGTGTAGCACGGCAGCAGGCAGCCCACAAGGCCCAGCAAGGCCTTTTCTTTTTTTATATATTCTTTTTCAGATTTTTGAAAAGACAGAGAAAGCAAATAATGCAAAATAAATACCAAAGCTCTTTTATAAATTCTGAGAAAAATCATAAAAATAGAATGACATGTAACGCATCAAATAAAAATATTTTCACATGAAAATTCTAAAAGATTAAACTCCAGAAATTAAATAACTCTCTCTTTGAACTCACAATTAATTCAAATACAATTGAATTAATTTGGAAAAAGAACCAAATGAACATACACACTTTAATAATAGTATGAGCGACATCCTCTTATAAGAAAAGTTTTAAAAAGTTCAAAAAATTCTAGAATTTTGAGGATGTTACAGCACCGAAAAGAATAGCGCGGGGTCAGATGATCCTTGAATGCCATTGTGTTTGTGTTGCAGTGATTAGGGTTTGAAAGAATGGGGCCAAAACAGCAGCGTTGCTGGGGAAGTTAAGAGGTAGGTATGTTAAGGGGGCAGTGGAGGAGCTTCACCAAATTTTTGGGCTCTTTCCATTGAAGTTTGCTCACGATTTCATGTGGGAAACCTTTTGAGGTCAAAGTGTTCGGTGCTGGCCATCCTTAATTCTCGAACATGGCATGGCCAAATTTTGTATATTTGCACTCCTAGAGATGTGAGGATCATTGTAGAATTCTATCGGGATTTTTCAAAATTTATTTCTATGGGTTGTAGTTCAATGCGCATTTTTGCCCTAATTTTAATTATTTCCATTTGTAAATATTTTTGAACTGGTGCTCCTATTTTATTCTATATTTGAGTTGGGGGCACTATTAGGTTGTCCCACGAATTTTCCTGGAATTTTTTTAGGAAGGCTGAAGAACAGTAGATCACTTGGCTAGGGTTTCGGTCGGATTTGTATTTAATAGGAAAAGAAAGATCAGGGCACAGAATTAGGGTCCCGGGGTGTGGCAAGGTATGGAAGGCATATGAGGGCTCACGGGAATCCACCTACCTTGGCTTGGGGCTACTTATTTGCAGGGTGCCGTTGGCACGTCGGTGTATAAGGTGTAGGTGTCGGGTTAAGGGGCGTTCCCGCATTAGGGTTTATTCAGGTATACGGTGCGTGTGTGGCGTGTTCATGTATAATAGGTTCATGCATGGTTGAGGATGTCCTAACTATATGCGAGGCCATGCTGGCATACGGATTTCGAAAATCAGGATGTGACAGAAGCTATGCCTAGCTTACACAAATTCTAAACATAGACATATCAAGCCATCTATACTTATCTTGATATCCTACTACCGCCTTTTTGAACTCCAAATCTATCATAAACCTTCTACCCTCTATATTTCTTGCAATTTGGATTCTCAGTCCTACTGGACTTATATTTATTTGCTTTGTTCTCGTTGCGTTACGACGATTGGGAGTGAACAGACAGATCATGCTTTAGGTACATGAGAAGAGGATGAACACTACCACGAAGGCATGCCCCTCTTCTTGATCATGTTGATGCTATATTTCTAAAAGTCATTATATGTTACTGCATATAAAGATGCATGCTATTTTTTCCCTTGGCTCGTGTGTCGGTTGACAATATTTACCTTATCTGTTTGTCGCCTTTTACTTGATACCCTGAATAGATTATTATTTATTATTTCTAAATAGAGGAGATAAATATTTAGCCATGCTTAAATATCCCTATGATGCTTTAGATTGCCTCCTCAGAAGAATGATCTTTCGATAGATTATACTTGTTATTGAAATTGGTTGTTGAGCTCGCTAAGCACGACCAGACATCATTCTCTTCTTCCTCTCTCTCTATTCCTTTTATTATACTCTCGGTGAAACTTACCATCTAAAAGGTGCGGGCGACATCTGGATCAGGTTTGATACAGCACTTGGCCATCCGCATCGAATAAGGCCGAAGTTTTTGAGAATTGGAAAAACAGTACAACCGTATGCTATATGGGCACTGGCTTGATTAAGTAGATTAGTCAGCCATTGATGTCAATGTTGTCGTACTGTAGATGAAGTGGACGTAGCTATGATGACCCTCGACACGGATGGGGGTCTAGAGGGTGGGGACGTAACCTCAACTTCGTGTCAGACCCGGTGAGCATGTCACATCAAAAGGGAGACTAGCTAAATGACCTCATCACGATCTTCCTATTGGTACACCGATGGGTGTGTATTATGCCAGTGGCCACCAGTGGGCAAAAATACAAGATTGTGACATGTGCATAAAGTGTACAACCTCTGCAGAGTGTAAAACTAATCGATTAGCCATATCCACCATGACGGATGGCACATGACTTATTCATGATGAAAAGGACATGTCCTTCCCTAATGGATGAGTTAAGGTGTGAGTCCTTGCTTGTATGTGTTAGTCGTGGACCCTCACAATATTGGAAAAATACTCCAGATATATAAACTAGATTTTATCAAAAAGCGGCATTTGAAATTATTGTATTATTGCAACTAAAACTGCATTTATGCAAAAGAGTCATAAAACTCTTCTCTTGTTTAAACCTGCACATAACAGTAGATTTCTTATGAGGGGACATGTTGAGTACTTGAAGTACTCGTTGACATGTTTTGTTGTGGTGGTGCATAGAAAACTATGCCGATGAAGACATAGATGGGGATTACTACTATGATAACAGAGGAGTAGGTTGTGTGGACTCTATCGACTGCACGTGACACGAAATAGAGTTGCTGCACATTTATTTCCGTAGCTTCTCTAATTTTAATGATGTCGTTTCTAAGCATGTACTTTCTAAGCATGTGGCATATCATTTCAAACATTTCTAATAATTTTGATGTCATGCTATGATATATATTTCACCTGTGTCCGTCAGCTTGATCTTGGACTGACGAGAATATACACGGGGGGTGGGGTTGTCTGGTAGTTAACATCAGGCTCTCACACTCTATCCATGTCCATGTCTTACCACATGAAATCTTCAGTTTCCTCTACATTGTTAGTCTCACAAGCACTAGAGGGCATAGAAACATGAATTAATGGAATATATGAGATGATAAGCATATCATCACAACTAAAGTTTCACTAGATGTTATGCACGGACTATACACAATTGCTACCATCACTCACCATGTCATTACTTTTTTCTTTGTCACATATTTGGCGAGGTGAATGTAATTGAGGGTTCATCATGGTTACTGGTAAAAGCAAAGTGATTCTCAATCAATAACCATGAAAAATAGTGATCATTCTTATAAATGTTGGACACATCATATCTATCTTGAAGCATAGCTCAAATCTCACACGTGTCCTCAAGAGGCATGATCAACTCGAATACTACATCGCTCAAAGCATTGAATATAACACTAGTAGTTTGAGCATTGAGATGTACTTTTTTCTCTTCCTCAAAAGATGGAACTTTGGGATCCTTCTGAGGAGAAAAATAAAGATCTGCAATTTTCTCTATGTTTGGATCCATGGTTCGAAAATGACTAAGCATGTGAATTCTCCACAGATGATAATTTGTGGCATCTAATAAGAAAGTGTCTTTGTGCACTAAACTACTAGCTGACATCCTTACTCCCTACGAGGTTAAGCCTAATTAATGAGAGCACGAGGCTCTGATACTAATGGAAGGACCTCAAATGTTGCCTAGAGTGGGGTAAATATATATTTTAAAAATGATTATGATCTAAGCCAAACCTGATGCCGAAATTAACTAGTCGGTTTTGCACAAGTTCAAAATCTAAGACAACTAGGTTCAACAAAGTGCACCAATAAGTCTAAGTCAAGATATGCACTTCTAGAATGACAAGCAAGCAAAGAAATTTCTACACAAGATAATTTTACAAGTATAAATAATAAGATATGGATTAAAAGAAAGTAAAGGAGACAAGGCGCACAAACAATGAGAGTTAAAACCGATGCAACTAATATAATCGCCAAGTGTAACACAATGCACAAACTCCTTCCACACCTCACCAAGAGCAACATATGCCTTAGAGGCTAATACGTGGGAGGGAGCAACAAGAAGGACTCAAGAAATGATCCTCGGGGGCAGCAACTCACTCCTCAAGCCGGCCAAGGTGGCTACTTAAAACCCACCCTAAAAAACTAGCCGTTACAAAATTTCTACGCAAAAATTGGAGGTTCCGGAACCAAACTCGGAGGTTCTGAGATTCAAACCAACGGATCTATCAGCATAGACAAAGGAAACTCGGAGGTTCTGAGATTTTAGGATTTAAACTCGGAAAGTCTAGAACCCAAACTTGAAGGTTGCGACTTCAAACTCAAAGGTTCTGAGATTCAAACTTGGCGCGTTCACCACCTAATCTCGGAGGTTCCGATTTTTAGAGTACCACTGACAGAAGCAAATGTTAGTGGTTCCGACTTTGAACCCAAAACATCTAGAAATTTGAATATCCCAAACAGTGCACAAACAAAGCCGACTCCCAGAGGTTCCGACATTCCACTCAGAGCTTATGAGATTTCAAAGATCTCAACTGATGTGGAAACTACGTAGACTCAGAGGTTTTGACATACTGACTCAGAGTATTTAAGATTTCAAGGATAAGTCCAAAGCAAATCTCGGAGGGTTAGGAAAATTTCTAGCAGCTCCGACTTTCAATTTAGAAGGACTTGAGTGTTTCCAGAAACGAAACACAGAGGTTTCGGGAAATTCTGAATGTTTGGACATCCAGAAGAACAGATAGAAAGGGCAACTCGGAGGCTCTTAGTTCTCTGACTCTTCACACAGATGTGCAACTTGGATGTTCCGAAATTTCCAAAAGGATTGTGGATGAAGAGATCTCAAATGGCTCTTTGGATTTAGAATTTTTTTCACCTCGATGCAACGGTGCAACTGAGTCATCAAAGAGCAACACAGAAATGATTGGATCACAAAAGATTCAAACCAAGATCAACAAAGAGGAGGATGCAACTAATGCAAATGTTTGAGCACTCGACATGTGACTCGTTCAAACTGCTTATCCGACAATCCATCGTGATAGAATGGCTATCTATCCTATAACCCGATCTCCTTTCAACACCTCGAGACCATTAAAATTAGGAACACCTAACTAAGCATACATGCACCTTGAGCACTCCACCTGAGCTTGATGAAGATGAGCATGTTTACTCCAAGTCGAAATCTTTCTTTAATCTTTTTTGCTTGATGGAGTCTTTCAATATGCTCCCCCATAAATTGATTATGGGATGTCTTCTTTTGATGAAATTTTCACTAGTTTGTCCACCATAGTGTGATGGACCACAAGCTTTAAGTATATGTGTTCACGGAATGCTCGACTTGAATTTGTACACCTTGATGTCTTCATCTCTTGGTGCTTATCAACATTGAATCTTTGCTTGAGGTTCATCCTCGCATGATGACCACCTTAACCCTTTTGAGTATCACCCTCATACGAAGCACCCTCCAAAGCTTATGACGACACACAATGCATTTGATGACCATCAACACTCGATAACATCTTCCTTTGAGTTTTGATGAGATCATCGTCTCAATGTAGCATCATTAAGTGAATCTAACTCTCAAACTTTCCAAACACATGGAACATGATTAATTCACAAATATAATTGACATCTTCACATATTCATTAACACTTGATGAATCGTAAGCTTCAAGCATATGTCCACACATGACGCTTATTTTGAGCTTGCCTTTCTCAACTTGATGACCATTCGACACTTGATGTCATTCACACTTGAGACTTGTGAGATCATCCTCTTGATGCTATCTCACTAAATAGAACTTAACCGTTACACATTTCTCATATATATGAAAGATGTTAGTCCATAAAATGCAATTTACAATTTCTTACCAAAACCACTAGATCATATGATCACAAGTGACATATCTTTCACTTTTAATGTTGACCATCTCGAATTCATCTATGAATCTTATCTTGGTTAGGCTTCATCTTCTCTTGATTCTTATATTGGTTCACATCTTGAATCCACTCTTCAGTTGTCCATCTCCACAAGATGAAATCTTTACTTGAAGTTCATTTTCGTGTGATGCATGCCTCAATATCATCAATCACGAGCTTCACGGGTTCGTAGGCTCATCCTCTTGATGCAACCTCACATAGTGGTTCCTCGTCCATACACACATTTTGCAAACTCAAGAAATTGTTAGTCCACAGACCCGGTTGTCATTAATCACAAACACCACTAAACACAAGTCTAGGAGTGTAGATGCACTTCCATGGACGACGCCACTTTGTCGTTGTCGAAAACGACTTAGAGAGAGGGGCGTGTCTCGAGCACAAGTAAATGATCAAGAGCGTCGTGTAATTAAAAGTGCACGAATGATGACCGTTTGAGGCGTTGAGCACTAACACAAGTGAGGCAATGATGTTTTTAACCGGATCCGGCCTCGAGAGGCGTAATCCCGTTGAAGAATGTGACCTAGGCTTCTTGAATCCGCACCAAGGACAGAGTCGTCAGGAAGCGGACAAGCCTTAGCTTAGAGTTCTCTCGGTCGAGGGATCGAGCCGTCTACCTCGAGAGAGATCTCTCTGAGGAAGCTCGTCACGCCTAGAGGGGATGAGCCCAAAGGGACTGAGACCTTTATTCCTTCAAATGAGATGGTTACAAATAACCCATGAACTGTCTTTTATAGGCCAAGGATGGGAACAAAAGACCCCTCATACTATTGGTGGAAAGAGGAAGGTAGGGGTAGAAAATGTATATTGGCCCATAAACTTGGTGTATAAAGAGAAAAATGGTTGATCCATGGTGGACTTTTTTTGACTTTGACTTTGATCTCCTTTTCTTTTGTATTTCTTGTTTTCCATAAGTATGACTTGAGAGATCCAGATGACATCTTCTTAGCAAATCCAGTATCCATACTTACGAGAAGCTTGTTTTTGGGGGAACTTTTTTTTCTACCATCATTTTGCAAAGTACCATATTTATTATTTAAACAAAGATAGTTCAAATGATTGAATAAATTTAAAAAAACATAAGCAACAGAGACTCCTGATAAAAATAAAAGTTATATCAAGATCCTTCGAAATCACCATCACTAGCTCTGTCCTCCACATATTGGAGTTCATCTAAACCTCTGTACAAGCTAAACTAACACCAAAGGTTTTAAAGAGCGGCATTAGCTGTCCCGCTCAATAGATGAGAATCTAAAACTATAAAACACACTTTAGTTAGAAATATGTTCCTTATAAAATAGAACGTCGAACTACTGCTTCGGCCCTATCGCCGTTCTACGGGCGCACAACTGCATATAATGCTTCGTCCAAAAAAAAAGATGTACATGGTTGCCCGAAACGCAAGATGCTAGGGTGCCCCTCTCTCTCGGGAGCTCGATCAATCGGCCGTGTGCACACGAAGGCATCGCAGATCCACAGCCTACACAAGCACAACCAGTGAAACGAGCGAGCAATCCAGGCGAGCAGAGCATATAGACGGCGTGGCCGACACTGCTTCCTTCCGCTTAAACAAGCCACATACAAGAGGAAGGAATCTCTCGTCCCCATCGTGACTTGCCCGGTCAAGCCCCCGTCGTGCATGTACAATTATAGCCCAAACCAACCTTTTGCAAGCTTAAATATAGTGCCAAGTTGCAGCCGTGTCCGCCAATCGCAACAATCCGTCCCGTCCGATCGGCCGGCCGGCCCGGAAGAATAATCGAGCTTTTAGCAGGCTTGGGATTGAAGCCTCTGCAGCTGTCACTGGTGGCAGCCTCACTGCCAGTTGTGCTGCACTGATCGAAAGCCAGCACCGAGCCACTGATCAAGTAGCCACCGGAATGTATTATATATTAAAGATACGTATGTTAATCGGAAAAAAAAGATGCACTGAATTTTTTTAAATAAAATAAAATATTTGATCATTAATCCGTTAGGTCTTTTTATTAGTAGACCATAACTAATATACCATCATAACTATATGTAAACAGATCACAATCAATATCTCTTCATAGCTGTACCTAAATAAATCATAATTGATATATCGTCATAATTGTATCTAAACAGATCATAACTGATAGATCTTCATAATTGTTCCTAAACAGATCGCAACCCATAGAACTTCAAAATTATACATAAACATATCATAACCGATAGATTATCAAATTTGCACACCGGTGACAATAGATAAATTTTTATAACTGCACTCAAACATCATTCAACCATTGATCTAATGGACCTTTATTATTAATACACCACAATGGATAGATAATCAAAATAGTACCTAAACATTATCTGACATAGGTCTGATGTATCTTAATTATTAAGAGCCCACAACCGATAGATATTCATAATTTTACACCTTATAAAAAGCTACATAACCTTTAATTATGTGTACAGATCTAATATCAACGACCAATATTCTGAACATTAATTTCACGTACCAATCTAATATTACATACAAATGATTGGCTAATTATGATACAAATTTTGATTATGTGTGATCAAATATCATGCACAAACAACCTACCGATCTAGTACAACAACTAGTCAGTTGGCTCGCGATCTAAACTTTTATTTTCCATGCTAGATCTAATATATGTAAAAGTCCCAAAAATTAAAGATATTTTTCTCGAGAAAACATAATAAGCATTATGTCTTGTTGTATTGATAGGTTAGAGATATGTTATGTCCATGACCGGGAGCAAGCTATTCAGCCATAAAAAGAACCCTACGCTAAAACAAGGGCATAAGCAATCCAACTTATTTGCCCCTTCTGTAACTCAGGTTACAACTTCGGATTTGATCGTGTCCAACAGCTCCTGGACCACAAGTGTTTCTTTGCTTCCATAGCCATCATGCCGTGAGTTGGACGATGGAGCTCGTTCCTAGCCACAGTGTGGTCAGAGAGGAAGCAATCATCGTCTTCCCCTAGTTGATGAAATCCTCGCTGACCTCCGGAGCCCGTGCAGTTGATTGAACCTAGGAGAGAACCTCATACTAGACTTGTCTAGAGAAGATGCAGTCGATGAGGAGGTGGACCGTTGTCTCGTGCTGCCTGTGTCCCATGTAATTATGTGAGAAACACCTTTAATCATAATGCTAGCTATAATAAATAATCCTGCTAACTAATCTCCAATGGTGCATAGTACAACTTCAGATCTTGTCCGCAGAAGTTGTAGTGCCGGATTCATTTATTTCTGAGACGAGCTTTGGACTATGCTGGTGTTGATACGTACCGTAGTGATTTGGCTGATGAAGTTAATCGAATGGACATGGTGCGACATCACAGTTCAGCGACCATACCGTGATAACGTGATATGAAACATTGCAAGGTCGGGCCGGCCGATCGATAAGCTTCTGTCGTTCGGTCTCGGCTGGATCGGAGCTGTCCGTGCAGGCGACTGTCCACCGGCCGGCTGCCGTGACACGATTCGGGCCGGGGAGTGATGATTGATGCTGGCCGCTAACAAGGAAGAACGTTGCTATATTAATCTAGGTGGAGACCCTACCCAGCGCGCGCGGTGGGTGGATAGTAGCTCGCCATCGGTGCCGGTCGGACCAGCTTAAAAGTTGAAACTTTTTCTTTTGAAAGATCAGATCATCAGACTCTCGATCTCGCTAGACAAAATATCCGCATCTATGTCGGTTAGAGTGGATCCCTAGCTATTGATCTCTAATCTTAGTAGCAACTAGCAACGACAGTGAAACTGCAGAAATGATATTTCAAAAGAAACTTCAGAGGTGATCGGTTATGCATGCTAGTGGGTGTGGATGACTGATGGATGGTTGACGTACTGTTGGTGAATTCTAGCTAGTTGCTAGGGATCAGGACATCGGTTGCATGCTATACTTGCATCTGTCTATCGATCATGCATGGGCCACGCACGAACGCACTCGTGTCGTCGATCGATATGCCGTTTGGAATAGGGTTCCATTCGGCTTAATTTGTCCCCGCATTGCATGGCCATGGGCTTCAACATATAGCTGAGTTTCCTTTACGGTGAGAGTTGATTTTCCTGTTAGGCTTAGCTCTTTCTGACCATTCGCACCGTACCTTGCAAAGTCAATTACCACCCTCGCGTACCTAAAAGGCTTCGTGACTTCCAAACGGATGATATGTGATCTCTAGGCATGGGTCGGCTGTCACATCCACAATGTATGAATCTCCTCAAAGGTTCTAAAGATGCCACATAAAAGGATGCTCTTACGAGTTTTGTTCTTCTAACCGCACCGATAGATCGACGGGGATCGTTCTGTTGATATTGCTCAAAGCAAGTATGTACGTACAGAGAAACCACGATCGATCTGATTTACCGGCTCCGTTCACTGAGGCCTCGAGTCGAGCCGACGGGAGCCGCGCTGGCGTTTGCACATGAAACAGCTCATCAAAGCGGCTTCCCCACGTGCCGGCGCGGGCCGGACACCTTGGCGCATGGGGCGTGGCCATGGTGGCAGCACCCAGTTCCAGACTCAGCTCTGCTTTCCCTCGATCCTGCACCCGGTCTTCGTGGAACAAACAACGCCGGCCGCAGCCGACAACGGTATGTGGGAATGGCAGGATTTGCAGCGAGATACTGTACTTGTTTTTGTTGCACGCAGGGGATAAATAAGATCGAATAGAATTTCAGTTGAAGGGCGTAACTTCAATTAATGCTTATTAGGGAATATGATTTTACAAGCCGACCATCTTCGTGCAAATGCAAAATTTAAATAAAAGTCAAGTATTGTTTACTAAATAATTTATGGAATGCTAAAATAAGAATATGATAAAATAGCCTGTAGTCCACTGGTTACGCTTAGATTGATAAGTAAAGGTGCAAGATTCATCTCCTCTCATACAGATATATCTTTGTAGGTGCTTAGATGGTTGATATCTCGTGTATCTGTCTTGGTTTGGCATCTTTATAACCCATGAATATCGTCTTTGTGATCAAAAAATGATTGCTCGAGAGTCGGTTGCCTGTGGATAGTGCCCACAATCACCACCGAAGTTGCTCTAACGACTCACACGGCATGCGGTGTAAAATGCTCGTGCAAGGGAGTTTATCCAAGTCAAATTTACTTTTCTTTTTTGGAAGGATAGTTAGAAATTTACTTCATCTTTGACACAAACTACAAATAAGTAGTTGGATTTGCTATTAATGATCAACCGATTTTGCTACTGTAATTTACAAAAATGAATGGGGGCACGTCGATCTATTTACGAGTGCACGTAGGCGTAGCAGTTATCTCCCCTCCACTCCGTCCTCGACCCGCTTCCAAACGTGACAGAACGCAGAGGAGGGAAAGCAGCAGCGGCCGGCTCACGTGAATAATGTCCACGGAGCATTGGCTCACGTAAAAGCAACCGCTCCCCGCTGCTGCACCCAGAAACTACCCGCTCTCCTCTCCTTCTCCCGCTCCATCTCTCTCTCTCCTCCGCCCCCTTTTATCTCCCGATCTCTCACATTTTGGGAGAGAGAGGGAGAGATAGAGGCCATTCCTTGGAAGAGAAGATCCGGGAGGAGGACAAGGAGAGGGAAGGGCGCGACGAGGAAGAGGAGGGAAGATGAGAGAGATCATAAGCATCCATATCGGCCAGGCCGGGATCCAGGTCGGGAACGCCTGCTGGGAGCTCTACTGCCTCGAGCACGGCATCCAGCAAGATGGCACCATGCCAGGTACGTGATCCTTCTTGAATCCTGACCCGTAAATGCGTTCCCGTTCTTAATTTCGGGAGGCACTGGCGTGCGCGCTTCCAGTTATTGGACTACGAACTCCGGTTGAATCGCCTCCAAATTCTTTTTTTTGCTTAATTGTTGTGTTTTCTTCCTTTGTTTCTCCTTTTTGGCAAAGAAAATAAATGCTACGGCGGAGCTAACGATTGGGAATTGTTGTAGCCTCGGTGGAGATTTCCTCTTTCTGAATGATTATATGTTCCTTTCCTTTGTACTTCTCGTTTCGCCTTGCGATGGGGTTTTCAGAATGTTTGTTTGGTTGGTACGACTTATTTTTCGGTTATTTAAGAGATGGCAAGAACACGAGATGCGCGATGTTTTTAATTAAGAGATTCTCGTGGTCTTCTGTAGTATTGGGGGTTTGGGACTTTTAGTTGGTGCGTTTGTTCTTTCTCTCTGAGCTAGGCCAGACCGACGTCTGGTTCTTGTGTTGATCGTACTACGTTTGCATGCGCGTTCAATTGCGAGTTTCCAACTCTTTTGAGATGCAAGATCCGAAGAATTAGCTCCGGTAGGATGGTTACTGAATAGTTTGACAGGGGAGCTCTCATTGTCACTGAGCGTGGATCTTCCTAGATTGAAGACTTTAATCTGGCTAGCTACTAAAAGAGGCATCCTCCCCTCTCGAGGAGGAGGATTTGTTTTGTTGATTTGATCTAATGGTTATTTTAGAACCATAAAAGATTGTGCAAACAATGCCCTGTATCTAGTGTCCCTGAATAGAAAGTCTTAGTTGGGACCTGGAAAGCTGGAAGTTTGTTCCTTTAGGAGGCAGGCTTGGTAGGCTGTAGATAAGTTATTGCACGGATCCAGTGATTAGAGTTCCTCCAATCCAATTCTTAACACTGTGGTGTTTGATTCATGATCCAGTGATACCACGGTTGGCGTCGCACACGATGCGTTCAACACGTTCTTCAGCGAGACCGGTGCGGGCAAGCACGTGCCAAGGGCCATCTTTGTCGACCTTGAGCCTACCGTCATTGATGAGGTGCGCACTGGCTCCTACCGCCAGCTCTTCCACCCAGAGCAGCTCATCTCCGGGAAGGAGGATGCCGCTAACAACTTTGCCCGTGGCCACTACACTGGTAATTCATCTTAGATCCCCATGAATATCATATGACTCTTACTCGATTGCAATTATGAAGATATCTGGTTCTGATTGATTATATTTGTGTAATGCAGTTGGAAAGGAGATTGTAGATCTATGCCTGGACCGCGTGCGCAAGTTGGCAGACAATTGCACCGGGCTGCAGGGATTCTTGGTGTTCAATGCTGTCGGTGGTGGAACTGGATCAGGACTGGGCTCTCTGCTGTTGGAGCGTCTCTCAGTTGACTACGGCAAGAAATCTAAGCTTGGTTTCACCATTTATCCTTCCCCACAGGTATAACTTATTTATGAATCCTGGTCTCGTTAACATGGTATCTGTGATTTCAGAATATTTCAGTGTATTATTTAATCTGATCTATTTTATGTTTTGAGAGGACGGTGTCTTGATTATATGAGAAATAAGTAGAAAATGCATGAAGCTAAGTCATAAATCCTTTATGGATAATTTATATAGAATATGTCAACAGTTAAAAAGCTTACGCTGGTGTAGAATTAATTTGCTTAGAGCCCTGATTATACATGGATCATGTAAGTCGTGCATAAGCAAATATTATGCTATAGTACTGTAACCACCTGTCCATGTGATTGTGGACCATTCAGCTTGTTCATGTGAATAGGTTATGTGCATATTAGCTGTTGTGGGGACAATATAGGTAGATATGTTGTTAGATTATTTTCTCTTCAACCTATCATTATCTCTTGATCTTATGCCACTCTGTATTTCAGGTCTCAACAGCTGTTGTAGAGCCATACAACAGTGTCCTCTCCACCCACTCTTTGCTTGAGCACACCGACGTTGCGGTCCTCCTGGATAATGAGGCTATCTATGACATATGCCGGAGGTCTCTGGACATCGAGAGGCCAACCTACACCAACTTGAACAGGCTGATATCACAGATCATATCTTCACTTACCACCTCTTTGAGGTTTGATGGTGCTATCAATGTGGATGTCACTGAGTTCCAGACCAATCTTGTCCCGTACCCACGTATCCACTTCATGCTTTCATCTTATGCCCCTGTTATCTCTGCTGAGAAGGCTTACCATGAGCAGCTCTCTGTGCCTGAAATCACTAATGCTGTCTTCGAGCCCTCAAGCATGATGGCCAAGTGTGACCCTAGGCACGGGAAATATATGGCTTGCTGCTTGATGTACCGTGGTGATGTTGTTCCCAAGGATGTTAATGCTGCAGTTGCGACCATCAAGACGAAGAGAACTGTCCAGTTTGTCGACTGGTAAGAAGCTGTATTTATCACGATATTAGCTACATTTATTTTAATTGTCACAAGCAGCTATCCACTTAATAGTTGACACGATTGGATAACTAACCGATTTATGCTGCTGCTACACAGGTGTCCCACTGGATTCAAATGTGGTATCAACTACCAGCCACCTTCTGTTGTCCCTGGAGGAGACCTGGCAAAGGTTCAGCGCGCTGTGTGCATGATCAGCAACAACACTGCGGTTGCTGAGGTATTCTCGCGCATCGACCACAAGTTTGACTTGATGTACGCGAAGCGTGCATTTGTGCACTGGTATGTTGGTGAGGGTATGGAAGAAGGTGAGTTCTCAGAAGCCCGTGAAGATTTGGCTGCTCTTGAGAAGGACTACGAGGAAGTTGGCGCCGAAGGCGCAGATGATGAGGGCGACGAGGGAGATGACTATTAAATAGCTGGTTAATAAGTAGTTCGCTGGTTAATGATTGGCTTGTTCTGTATACTCAGTATGGTTCCATTGCGTTGCATATTGCTGTTATGCGTGTTTCCTTTTTTGTAATGTGCTAAATTGTTGTTAGTCCCCGGTTGGCCATGATTGTTCATACCCCTTCCCATTTTGGTTTTTCGGTGCTACTCGACCCAAGTTTGGTGTATACACCATTCTGAGCTGAATTGCAAATATTGTATACTTCTGATGCACTGTGCCATGTAACTACGGATATTTTCTTTGATTACTCTCTGCTTAGCATACATGTCTACTCCCTTTGTATCTGAAACGTGGAAACACTCAAAAGGTTTGCATGTGAGAGCCATCTTATTGCTGCTGCCTGCTAGGTTTATGGTGAGATCATTAACCATCAGTCAGCACAGATGTGTTTCGGTTGGTACAAGTCCTACAGAAATTTTACCTGCATGCAGCATTAGCAACTTGTCCTGTTCAGGGCTCGGTTGTTCAGTGTAATGTGCTTGGTTGTTCGGTGAATTCAGCAGACACCGTCAAGTAATGAGGGCACCCACCACAAGGTCACAATGGTTGTCCCAATGTCCCGTAACGTCTGTGAGGCAGGCACGAGCTATGCCACCTTCCAGACACGGAGATCTTCAGGTAGCAGCAGCTCACACAAACTATTACGATGAGCCATGCATTCGTGCCGAACGTCCGGTTGGGGAGAAAACGCTGGTCCACCGCTTCGCCCCCCGCTTCCCTCGGACCTGTTCCAGGCTTCAGGCCGGGCCGTCCGCGCGGCAGGCACCGTGCCGATTAGCTCCGCTTCCGGTTCGGCCGGCCGAGCATGCCAACCATTCGCCCTGCTCTGGGAACTGGCGGTGGTCTTTGCTCACGATGTCGCTGGAAATCCTCGAGTACGTTTCGTGGTTTCAGTCTATGGCCGTGCCCTCGCGCTACTTGGGTCGCACGTGCAGCGCGCCAACTGCCGGCCGCTCCGTGCGAATGAGTGGCACGATACGGGTTTTCGGACGACACGATCGGTCAGTCTACCACGTGACCCGCGGCCGCGAAACTGCAGGCACAAACCCAACCCAGTCGATCTTTCTTTTTCTTTTTCTTTTTGAGGGACCCAGTCGATCTTTCTTTTTTTCGAAGGGAGACCCAGTCTTTTCTTATTTTCTAAAAAAAATGTTCCCTAATTATTTTTGTTCACCACTATGTTTCAATAGTAATTTTTTTGTTTCAACATGGAAAAAAAATATTAACTTAAGAAACATATTAATTTTTTTGTTTCCCTAATAGTAATTTTATGAGTTGCGTGAACATTTTAACATTTTTCATGGACGTTGGAACAAATATCATGAACTAATGAACATATTTTTGTCTTGTGCTATAGGATGTTAGAATTATACTCCCTTATACCTTTTTGTTAAATGTCATTTATAAACTATATTTAATATTTTTATAGAATACTGAAAATCAAAAATCAAACATAATAAGTGGTTTGACCTTTTGTGAACCAGCCCACCTAACTTGTGGGCGATGATCCCTTAAATCCCGTATAAGGAAGGAGAAAGCAGCTCCCGCTCGGCTAACCAACAAGCAAGTCGCCAGCATCATGACTTGTATCAAACCCAATTAGGTTCTATCACTAAATGGATTTATCTTTCGAGAAATCTAAATAAGGACGTGTGAAACCAACGACGTGCCAGTGTACCATTGGACGGAGATGAGAGCGTGAGATCAAGTACGCGAGGGCTATATGGAGTGCACAGTGCATGTCTCTTATTCAAACAGCAAACAGCAAACAGCCAAAAATGCCGATGTCAGCGTATTAATTCCTAAATCTGAAAATTTAAAATATTTTATCTTTCAAACGGTATCCAGTTCATGATCTGTTTTCAACATTGGGTTTACTTTGACGAGCACAACAAAACTAGATCACATACGTGCATCTTTCAATAATGTATTTTTTCGACCTCGTTAGTTATCACACGGTAATGTATTGTCAGTGACAGGCTAACAGGTTATTAAACCTCGCTTCTACATCTAGCGTATTTGACAGTTTTTCTCGGACTGGTTCAACACCCCTTCACTATACTTTACATAGATGGCTAGGAGGTGTTAGGTTTCATAATTACTCCTTTGAGCTTAGTAACATGACGAGAAAGCGTTAGATTTCTCTTTCTCTAGACAAACTTAGAAATATGGGGGAAGGCATTATTTTGTGTTGATAAGTATAGCTAAACAATCAGATAACTACACCTAACACCATTCTTAGAAGACGAGCTTAGAAATATGTGGGGGCAACAGTATTATGTGTTGATAACTATGATAAAATGGTCAGATACCTATATGTCGATCATTTCCGAGGACAAGTTTAGAAATATGTTAGGGAAGACACAATTTTATGCGGATAACTACAAAAGAATGATATGATAACTACAGTGTTCATATAACTTATCAACACCACTTCAAGATTTATATAACAAGGCTCCAATAGTCTGATAACCTATAATTACGATCTGATAACCCTCTATAATCTGGATGGTAACCTGTATATTACTAGCTGATAACTACTATATCCAAAAAAGTTAATAAAATATACTCAAGTGAGATCTACTTTTGAAGCTCTCGTCATAACAAACTCGATGGTGAAAACATATTGAGGATCAGGTATACTGTTTAAGAGTTAAAACGTTTTCAACTTTTGGAATAAAAAGAAATCATTGATGATGTCGGCTAATTTAAATTTAATTGCATGCATGCAATCGAAGAAGCTAATTTGAACATATTTAGAACTGTTGGCGCTCTTGTTCTGTGAGCTCACCGAGTAATCCGACAGCAGGTAGAACGGATGGGAGTTCGTCCGAACGACGCTGATTAAGACTACAAAGCAACATCGCTGTCTAGTCGCACCCTTTATTTTTGTTTTTTTGAAGAACCTAAATGGATCTATCTTTGCTGGGCCAGATTAATTGATTTGGGCCAGCGAAAGCTACCTTTGTTGTGTCATCCGAACCCGCTCTTTTCCATTTCTTCTCGCATCCCGAATCCGAACACGTGCATGCCTGAATCTGGCTGCCTCGCGCGCGACGCAAACTGTTCTCCGACTCCGAGAACTACTCGCGCGCGGCGGCGCGACGAGCCTCCTCGTCATGGAGTGCGTCGGGCCCAGCCTGCACAAAGTCCTCCAGGACCGCCGCCGCGGCCGGCCGTTCCCGGAGTGCGACGCGCGCCGCATCATGCGGGAGCTCCTGCGCGGGGCCGAGCACACATGCACGGGTGCCGCGTCGTCCACCGCGACATCAAGCCCCAGAACATCGTCATCGGCGACGGCATGACCTGGGGCTCGCCCCGCCGCACGCGCTCAGACATTAGACATCCATGGTTCACCGACGCCGTCGACTGTCCACCTTGAGCTGCTGCTGCGAAGATTGCTCTATGATTACCTCTAGCAGATGCTGTAACACAAAACAGAGTGTCTCTGTTCTTCCATGAGCAGTGGGGCCGCAAAACTGCGAGTGCGAAGCCAACACAGTCAAGTAAAACCGTGCACGCCCTAAATCACTTGGGCCGGGCTGACAAGCATGTACCCAGTTCACCAGTTGGGCTGAGAAAGAAGAGGAAAACTTGGCGGGAATCCGGCCGTTTCCCGCGCTGACCCATTTTTATATGTAACGCCCAAAATTAGATGACACCGAGACACCAACTTGCGGTGGTTAGAGCAACTGTTTCCTTTGTCACGTTGCCTTCTGACTTATCGATGAATAAAACACTGCCCCTGCCCCTCCTAATCTCCCAATGGCATTGCTTCCAACTCCTAAGAACAGAATCGAGCTATAACTTTACAATGGCATTGCACACATCACACTCACCCGCAACTGTTGCCTTCATTGCTGAGTACATTGAACTTCTCCGGGAGTTGTGTGGTTTATTTGCATCTAAGGTGCTACCTACTGCACTAAAGAAAGCTGCTCGCTCTCGCTCTCTCTGTCACTTCTTGTCCTGATATGTGCGTTTGTTTATGCCATTGTCGTAAGCAGTAGCGAACTCAGAGTGAAAACTAGCAGTATTTGCTGTTGTGGAGCTCAACGTTCTCAAGTTGCAACCGAACCAATAACTCAGATAAATTGGGCTTTTGGACGGGCATGATAATTTGAAAATTCCCCTCTCATACTAGTGGATGTGAAAGGCTCTTGGAGGTTGAGGGGTTCAGCTAGTGCTTAAATACTTTAACCAACTGTACGGAACAACGAACTACCGATGTGTGGTAGTTCCATTGAAATTTCGATCAGAAAAACCTTGGAATGACCCAAGCATAAGGTTCTGAATTTTACAAAAAAAATTTGGGGAACAAATTTTATAAAAATTTCACTAGAATCTGTTCAGTCCTGCATGAAATGGGAAAAATTGTCGCGAATCAAGAGACCTTATGTGCACTTGGCAGCACCATATTTCAATTTTGCTCTTTTGATCATGCACCAACTCACGAGGATCCATTGCAGCAATGAGCCATTGCACAAGGTTTCGAGCAATACAACAATCTGAGGGACAACCCAAATTGATACTTACGGAAAAACAAGACAACTTGCCGTTTTCTCATCCATTTTAGATCTCGAGAATTGAACTATGCTACGCCACAAGGCAAAATTGGAGCATTTTGCACAAAAATGACATCTGCTGCGACGAGTAGAAATCTAGAAACCATTTTCCACTTTACACTAAACCAAGTTGACATGCACACACACACATACACCTGATCGACGCTTCTTCCCCGACAGATGCCAGCACCCAGGAGGCAAAGAGCAAGAACGGCGCTGACAACGACGGCGGCCTACGTCCGCACGGTGATCGACGGCGGCCGGGGGCGAAGCCAAACTAGTGGCACAGCGGCGAGAGATCCCAGAGCGGGTCGCAGGAGGACACGTCGAAAACCTTGTCGAAGTACTCCTGCAGGCCGTTCATGGCGTACAGGGACGCCGAGATCCGCCGCTCCACCTTCATCAGCTCGAACTCCGCCATCTCGGCCGGCGGCGCGGCGCTCGTCTCCTCGGGCGATGCCGCTGGTGGCGTGCAGGCGTCGACGGCGGCGAAGCCGTCCAGCGCCGGGAACTGACCGAACGCCGAGTCGAACACCCAAGAATCGAACTCGTCGGCGCCGACGGGGGCAAAGTTCGGCCTGTACACCTCGCCGACGCCCATTGCGCCTCCTCCTTGCTTCACGGCGCCGTCACAGCTGATCGCGCTGCTGCTGCTGCTGCTAGTGGAGCCGCCACAAGTACCATTCATGCTATCACTATTGCTATTGCTATTACTTGTGATGGTCGTGGCGGGAGCGGCCGGCGTCGAGGAGCCGGAGATCTTCGCGGGCGCGGCGGGCGACCTGGCCTTCTTGAGCTTTTTGTGGTGGAGGAGCCCGCGGATGCGGACGGCGAGCGGGCAGTCCGGGGAGATGCGTGGCGCAAAGTTGGTGCGGGCCTCGGCGCCCCGGAGGAGGCGGGCGGCCTCGTCGTAGGCGCGCGCGGCGGCCTCGGCGGTCTCGAAGGTGCCGAGCCACATGCGGATCTTCTGCGTGGTGTCCTTGATCTCGGCCACCCACCGGCCCGACGGCCGCTGCCGGACGCCGACGAACTTGCTGTGGCTGCTGCCACCCTTCTTCCTGCCCCGCGGCTTGGTGGGCTTGGCCTGCGCGGCGGCGGCCTCCTGGTGGTAGTAGTAGCAGTAGTCCTGCACCTGGAGCACTGGGGGTTGCACTTGGAAGTGGAGTTCCATGTGAGCTTGGCTTTTGATGCTTGGAGTTGGAGAGGTAGAAGTAGGAGGGAGGAGACAGGTGTCTGTCAAGCGTTTGCTCTGCTTGCTTGGCACAAGGGGATGATTATAGAGGATTTGAGCATGATTTGATTATTTTTTTGATAAAAATGATTTGATTTTTCTGACAGGAGGAATGTAGGGGCAGGGGATTGGTGGTGTGGGGTTACTTTCAGGGCTGGTCAAAATCATGGTCAAAGCAGAGTTATGATCATGTCATATGTGTATGTTACCGTGCATCCATGGAGTTGGAAATATGTGTTGAAGATAAGGTGCCTGGCTGGGTTCATTTTTGTCTTTTCAGTTTGGTTTGTTCCATATATTGTCAGTGAGCAACTAGCAAAGGGAGTGGTTTCTGTTTCTGTATTTCGTTAGTTTTTGTTGCGGCGGAATCAGTAAATTGAGATATTAGTGGTTGTAGTGCATCACCACTATATTTGACATTTTGCATTTTCTGTGATTTTGGCTCTTACTTGAACAAAAGCAGGAATATGTATTCTCTGTGATTTTGGTTCTTACTTGAACAAAAGCAGGAATATTTATTCAGTTTACATAAACTTACCGGCTATATAGACACTTATTTGTGCTGACTTTATCCAAATATTTTTTTTGCGAGGGAGAATTTATCCAAATATTATTGTACCACATCAAAGATTTTCATTTTACTTTGAATTTAAACAATGGAATTTACATGCAAGCAAGCAAAAAAGCCATGAAAACGTTGATCAAGAACATGCTACCACCTAAGTCAAGGGGTCTACCTCGTGACAAACATGCATTAGCCTAACTGAAAACTTTGGAGCCACTCACTGAACATGCAAGCAAGAACTCACAAAAATGTCTACCTTAACATGGATGGAAGAGTCAAGAGGTCTACATCTCCTGATGATTTACTACTACTAGGTATTCACCAGCATGCATTAGCTTAACTGAAAACTTTTGGGCCACTGATTGGACCTGTTCTTCCCAAATTTGTGGTTGTCCAGTCAAAACCAGAGACCAAGTCGACTGCAGGACAGTCTGCCACTTGGCGGATTCGAGACAAAGATGACAACCAATGTGAGTACAAACGGCTGAAAAACAACTGTTCATCAATCGCGCCGTACGGCTTTTGTTTTATTTACCAGACATAACTTGACAAGTTCGTCATCTGCCGAGTTTTCCTCCGCTGGCTAGTTCAATTTGGATGAGAGCATCTTCTTTACAAATATATGGAGTATCATACACAGGTAGCACAGCTGCCGCCCCAAAACAGTTTTTGGTATTACATTCGTAAGAGAAAGCATTAGTACTCAAGAGCATCGCAAAGTTCTCATCTCACATTGGTGAAAGAAACTACAAATCTCACATGGGAGCAAATAGTGGCGTACCCTTTTCACATGAAATCACTGCTTATATACCTGATTGAAGAGTTCGGGGGGAAATAATTGGTATGTTAACACCGGAAAGTCTAATATGAATCTATTCGTGAGTTTGTACACTTGTACGGTTAAAAAACTCTCGAATAAACGAATACTGTACAAAAATAACAAAACATAAGAACGACTTCTTTGTTTTGAACTTGATATCTCTTGTTTTTTTGTACAACACACATCTGACTATTTTTTTTAATGAATTTGTGAACATACAGTAACATTTTCTAGTGACATGAATTTTTTAAGTATGTATTGAATTGTAGAAGTGTACAAACTCACAAAGTGGTGCATATGAACCTATATTTGTTAAATTTAATTAGGTGTTAATACCATGATGATTTACATGGAAATAAATGATAGATACTAGGTATCAACTTAATTAAAATGAATAGGTAACCTAAATTCAAATTAAAGATGGCTCAAACCTAAGTGGTGAGATTGTACATCCACTCCCCACCCGACCAAGCTATGGTTTACAATCGAAGGAAATCTAAAACTTGAAGCATTTTCAGTTACCTTTGAGATACTACGCGACAATGATTTACATGGTCAAAGTTGAAGCACCCTTGATGGCTACAAGCTTTCTCTAACTCAACATCAAAAGAGACGCCAGTGCTAGTTCTTCTCTCGTACCCATAACCTTGCATCTGTTGAATTGAGAAAAGGCAATCGTCATTACGTAAAATGATGGACCCCCTCAATTATAAAGGCATGCCAACCTCATCGATCAAAAAGGTGAATTTTGTCAAGTTGTCGCCTGACATGCTAACTATATCCTATGTTCGCTTGTTGATTGAGCAATAGGCTCGAGTTATTTTATACTCAAAGATGGCTCCAAAGAGGTTCCTCCTAATGGCCGTGTGTTTTATAGCAGAGTAGATGCCTTGTTTGTCGCTGTCAAAGTGCATTTTCTTGTCGAGCCTGCTGGACTATCTGCCCAGACAAGACAAAATACCACTTTTTGGGCAGCAGAAAAGTAAGAGGGAGCATCTTCTCGCATCTATTCGTAGAGATCCGTTTCAGATTTGTCTTGTGCTGGGAGCTGCTATGAGCTTGGAGATGGAGATATATTCCACTAGCGTGCTTTAAGAGCTAATCCTCTGATGACTGATTCAAATGCAGTTTCTGATGTCGAATCTGCCAAGAAAAGATTTCTTTTGTTTAATTCCTTTCCGCCTCAAATTTGAGGCTTCCCGAGCTTCTTCTCCTCCTCACTTACCTTATCTCAGCTATTGCCCTCAAAGTTCAGTCTAATCACAGAAAAACTGCCACTCCAAGACCTAAAAATCTTTCCCTCATCCCATCCCCCACCCGCGCCCTTGCTCCTCTTGTTAGATCCCCGCGCCCGCCGCCACCACCCTCCCGTGTCGACTATTCCTCCCTGCGTCGTTCCTCCCCATCGCCGCCCTCCCCTCCCGCCGGTCTCCCCTGCCACCGCCCTCCACGCGCCATCCTCCCGGAGCAGACGCGGGTGAGGATGGCAGCCGCCGCCGCTGCCCTGCACCACCACCCTCCACCGAGCTCCGCCTCCCGCTCGACCTCCCACCGCGCAGATCTGCCCGCGCCGGTCGCCAAAGGTCCGCCCGCGCCATTCGCCGCCAAGGTCCGCCCCACGCCAGTCACCCCCAAGCGTCGCCTAAGCCACCAAGCTCCGCCGAGTCGGTCGCCGCCAATCCCCGCCAAGCTCCGCCCCACGCCAGTTGCCGCCTAGAGCGCCCGAGTCACGAAGCTCCGCCCGAGCCGGTCGCCACCAAGCCCCGCTCGTCACCGTTCACCGCCAAGCCATCCGTGGACCTCCCCTCGCCATCCTGCAGGTTGCCGGCCCGTCGCCCATCGCCATCCCTGTCCTTCTCCCTCTGCAAACCTCCCGCCCGTCACCGGTCCCGTCGTCATCAAGGTAGCATCACAGTGAAGGCAGGTTTTTTTTGTGTGCATTTTTTCATTCAATTTCCTGTGATGTGGATGTGTATCATATTTTTTTCATTCAAAGGGCTCAGATTGAGTGATAATGGATGAACTCGTGGCTGATGTCGGCTAACGCAGCAGAAATTGACTGATCTAGCTGTAATCAAAGCTTCATTGTTGTGAATTATTTTCATTATTGTGAATTATTTTTTGTGAATTGTGGATCTCACTAGATGAGCATGATTCATGGGCAGTAATAATCATAATGTTTGGAAATTTTGATTTATACCATAGTGTCAAATGATCTTGATTCATATACATAGTAGCAGTACCAATGAATTGGGTATTCTATTATACAAATTGTTTGCACAAGGGGTGCTATATGTATCTGATCATCCTCAGGAATTTGTAACACATCCATCCGATGGCTTGCAGCAGCTATGAGAAGAAGAAATAAAAAAAAGGAGATTTTGTAGTGGTCACTGTAAGAAGAAGAGTTGTTGTTGATGTTTATGCTGTTTACACTTCAATTGAGATTGAAAACTGCAATTGAGATTGAGATGTGCATGTACAAAACAAGTTATTTGTTCTTTTTTCATTTTTGTTGTTGTCTGTGTGAAATAAGCAAGTTATTTATATGGAATAGTCTAAAGTAACAACTATATATATTAAACAGCAAACAAGTTGGTGGATAAAGTCTTTGAGAATACTTGGTTGATACAATTGATCAACTGCATGTGTGCTCTTTTTATTTTGAAAAATGCAAAAAGTGCATTTTAAAATTCTAAAAAGTTTCCAAAAAACATTCTGCATGTACATATAAGAATACACTAGTCAAGCAGCAAAACAAACTCGTCAAAATAACTATTCTACCTATTAAACAACAAACAAACTAGTTCAAGGATATTTCAGACTTTGCACCATTCATTATATACAATAAGCTTAGATCTATAAGCTGTTCCTAATAGACAGAGCTTATTTTCGAAATTTATTTTACCGGAGCTTATACAAGGCTTATCTGGACATCTGACTTATGCACAAGCCTAAGCTATCCCTAAGGGGGCCACAATTTGCTTATAGGTTAATTGGTTTGCGTAGAAAAACTCTGAATAAGACTATCTCAGACATCATCAAAGGTTGCTAAAATAACTTTATTTGCTTGGGATTTTCAGACAAATTTGGCTTCCCAGACAGTGGGAATCTTTAGTTGTACAGCTGATATGTTGACACCACGTACACAGGTGAAAAATGAAGCCGCTCTGGCGCAACGTGCAATCCTGCATACCATCACAAGGAACCATAGCGCTTCTAGGAGCTATAGAAACATGTGCGCTGCCATTGAATTGTTCAAGACATCAGTGAAGACACAAACAATGCACCTCCTGTTGAGCGTGAACATAAAGCTGGTTCATGTATATTTGCATACTTAAATAATAGCCTCGCCCAGGTCAGCCAGGATTTTTCTCTCAATCGCTTGAGCATGGAAAAGGGCAACGAAGTATTAAGCATAAGACTTAATAATCAACAGCTGACCTGAGCATTTTATGTACACAATAAGCAATAATGCACTAATGCAAAACAGAAGGCGAACATCACATAAAAATATAATAATCTCATTACCAAAACTGATGCACCATCTGTTCAACTCAACCGACAACAAATTTTGCCATTTCCCTTACATCTTTGACGCAGCACGTCCCAAAATCACATTTGAAACAAGATAATATACACTCTACATCAAAACCATATGAAATGGCAACCTCCAATTCCTTGAAGCGAGCAATGCATTCACAAATGAACTCCCCCAGAAAAGATTCAACACAAAAAATTGGTTGACAGTAACAATGATGAAATTATATCAAAAAAAGCAAGCCTGGACCTTGCAGCCACAAACCAAAAAGAAAAACTATGTCGATAAGATGGACTGTAGCAGAAGCTGCTGCTGTGGTTGCAAGCTAGAAAATGTTGAGGCAAGAAAATCAGGTGGTAAGGTCTGCTGAAACCGCTTTAAAACATTGATCATCCGGGTGGTTGTTTCATCTGTAGCAAGTTCCTTTCCATTGCACAGAACCTACATAAAAAATCCAAATTGAAGGCAACAATCATTTATAAATAAAACTATAATTGGATATCAGATATCAAGATCTACTGATAGCACCAAAAGTCTGCCACTACCCCATGACTAGCTCAAGGACTCCGTCCAAACTCCAAAGATAAATTGATCACATAAAATTTACACATCAAACTGGAAATCAGATTTATTGTCAGTGTCTTCATTCAGCAAAAATTACATCACCCACTAACTAGATGTGACAGAGCAAACACAGAAGTCAGAAATTACCTCAGCAAAAATTGAAACTATTTTAGGAAGATACTGACTATGAGGTCCAAGAATTTCTGCATCCGACCTGCACATAAAAACAGGTTACATAAAGTGTAAAAAAACACTGCTGTTGCTGTCATGCTGCCAGTAGAGAGCAAATACCTCTCCACCATTGAACAAAGCTGATCATGTACAACTTTTGCTTCAATCTTGTCATCTTTTATAGGCAAACAACCAAGCCATGCTGGAATGACCTGAGAAGCATAAATAAATTTGGTTTAGACTGTTTAGATCAAGTACACATGCACGTCAAAAGTAAAGGCTAGCTCTATTTCAGCTAGAGCTTTGAACTCAACAGCTAGATTTTTTTCCTCTGAATCTTAAATACAATGGAGTGTTCTCTTGCAGTCACTTGACAACCCACATGTTACTGTGCAGGCAATGCGCATCATCAGATATCACCAAAAGGTAATGTAGAACCTCACAATGGTGACAGTTGACACTACTGACAGATTTAAGCATATACCTGAGCCGCATCAATACCATCACGATGAAATTGGCATATTTTTCCAAGCGCTGAAACAGCATTGTCATATGCCATAATATTATCTGGATGTTGTGCTTCAGGATGCCTGATAACATTGTTCAGCTTTGACAGGGCCTCTGAATTCAAAAAGCATTATATTAATGGATTGGCTTCAAAATGCTTGTAGAAGTATTTAACCGTGAGATTCAGAACTTACCTCCAACTAAAGGACGAAAAACATGACCACCAAACTCAGCACACACGCCCAGACCATAAACGGCAGCCTAAAACAAATAATGAATTCTTTACTACATCAATGACATGTTTCAAAAGTATCAAATAGGACAATCAATTAAGGAAACATGAGAACATAAATACAGACCTGCCGAACATCTGAATTATCATCGTTTGATGCCTCCAGCAGAAAAGGAACATAGGTATCATAATACCTGCTCAGCCAAAAAGACATGATTCAGTTATAATTAAGGAACATACTTCGGCACATCCACAAAGTTTCCAAATAACTAGTTTCGAGGAACATACTTCAGAGCCGATTCACGACATTGCTCTGCAATATCATCAAAAATGCAGATAGCTATCCTTCTCTCCTCAGCTGTCTTATCTTTTCCCTGCAAATTAAAGATGAGACAACAAAAATTATTAAACAAAAAAACCAAGAAATAATGAACGCAGCCCAACAGGAACAGGCCAAGTACTACACGTTAATGGTCATTGCAGCACGTAAATGAAGTGACTACGCAAGCATACAGCAAAGTTACAGTACTCATTTATATCCAAGCTAACAATGTTCTACATACTTTATTACTTGCCATCTCCGCTTTAAGGTTTCATAAATGAAACAGTTTAATTAAAGATGGGCATGTAATTCTCTTCCATAGTCTTTTCCCAAAACAAACGAAACAAAGCCAACCAGGAAAATTTATCCACACAAGATTTGATCGCTACATCTTGTGTGACCTTGAATGCATTTCCTATGCTAATTAGGTTAATGAGAGAAGTAACAAAGAGTAACAATAAATGTGTGCCCACAACACAACACAAATGCGCACACAAGGCAGGATTCAACCGACTTACCAACATTGGCGTAACGTACACGGAGAGCTCATCAAAGAATGGCAAGAACGAAGCTTTGAAGGTTTTAATCAAAGTTCCCAGGCACTCACCAACCTGAATGTTAACAAATAGGGTATTAAATAAAAAAATAAATTACTGGAAGACAGATGACTCCCAGGGCCAAACGATATCATGTCAAGACACACGAACCTGATCAAACACTTCCTCCTCCTGTTCATTCTCTTCTTTGAGTAGTTCTCCTTCATCAGCATCAAAATCTTCTGCTTTTGTTCTCTCTGACCTGTCTCTTTTCCTGGTTGCACTGGCTATAATAACATTCTTAATTTCATCTGAAATAGCTCTTACTTGATTTTCATCAAGGAGACGGCCAGAAAGCTGTTTAGCGAAAGTAACATCAGTGAGAAATCTTGTAAAGGCAAACTCTTTAGAAATCAAGGAGTAGTTAAAAAGTACGCCATGTAGAATAGATAATTGAATAATATATTATAGATGATCACTCCAGTGTAGTGAGAATACAATTGATGACTCCTGCGTACCTTATACCAAGGGTGCATTTGGCTTGTAGTAAGTTCTTTTCTTATGAAAACTAATTCCATGGTATTAATCACTCACAAATCCTACCAAGATATAATGTGAAATGATCTGCGAGTTAATGAAGACTGAAATGATGTGAATCTTTCGCCTGTCACTAACATGTAGGTAATGTGACCCCCCGTTCCTCAGCATTGCTGAGAACGGATAAATTTTTTGGTTCCGTTAACAGCACAATAATCCATACAGAATGTAAGGGTAGTTGTCCCTACTGATTGCAACCTATCTATCTGTACATCTGAACAAAAACACAGATTATCACTGAAGGCATTTCATCTTCAACCATTGTGCTGCTAAAATTTCAGCTAGGAAAAGCAACATATATATGTTCCCACAACCAGATGTTTTCTCCAAAATGCACAAGTGACACAACCCACCAGATCAACAAGTACTGTATACAACATTGCACTGCCTTAATATGATCAGGAAACAGAACAAACCTGCATACACTCGTTTAATGCATCCAGCATGGATGAGCACATTTCAGTTTCTGGCTCCTGTATGGTGGACGGATGCAAGAAATTCCGGCTGTTAGTATGGAGTACAACAAATCATCAATTTTATCATGAAGTTAGGGACAAGATTTTGTGTCGACCTTGTGAAGCGCTTCAACGAGAGCTGGAATTATGTAATCAGACAATTGTTTAACATAAGACTCATCACGTCCTTGAGCCTGTCCCTTCTCAACAGCCAATTTTGCAGAACGCAGCAGTTCAGGCATAGCTGCATAGTTGTTGCGAAAAATGTAAATGTTTTTGCTAATTTACATGACAAATAGTGTTGCGAAAAATGTAAATGTTTTTGCTGATCTACATGACAAATAAATTTAGAACTTTACTTGCAAAAAAAAATGTAGAACATCGACGTACCTGCAACAGCAGCTCTCCTCACTTCTTCATGGAAGTAAAATTTAAGAAGAGGGACCAATGTAGGAGCGACCTACATGGAAATTTGTTCCAACCACATATGCTCGTAAGCAGCAGTTGAGAATCAGACTATTTCATGTTATGAATGACTCAATGGGATAATAAACCTGATCAATCCATGGGAAGAATCCCTCCTTGAGCTCATCAGCATAGCAGCACAGCATGTTGCAAGCTGTTGCTTTCTCTTCCAGCACACTAGTTCGGATTCCTATTCTCTTGTCACCAAGTGTGATTGTTTCAATGCTGTATGAAATGTAAAAATTCAGGGGTGCTATTGTAAAATTAATACACAGTTAAAAGCAACAGTGCCTACTATAACCACTAGTTAGCTTATTCACTATGTGGATACTGGGAGTACAAATAGATACCCAAGTTGTGCAAAAGACCTACTGAAAAGGAGAACCCTTTACCCTATTTGTGAGTAGTAATTTTTTCTTGGCAGGGGTTGTATTGGTAAGCACATATATTGATTTAAATGGCAATAGTTTATACAGAGGATTCCAGGATTAAGGGCACCAACTTTTAATTTAGCGGATAGACATCACAATAGAATCGTTGAATGGGTAACACAAACCTATCATCATCTGATTCTATTTCATCATCTGATTCAGCTGAAGTAATTGTGACATCAGGCTTCAGCTGAGCAGACTGAAGCAGTGGTGGCATAACAACACTCATGTAAGGAAGAAAATCCTGTCCAAGACATTTGCATAGTCTGGCCCAAGCCTGTCACATGCAGGATGATTGTTATGCAATTCCAAATGTTATTACACTCAATTTTTCAGCCTTTGAAACACACCTGCAACATGTAGCTGGTTATTGGATCATCGGTTTCCATCGGAGTTCCTTGCAAAACCATAAGTACTTCCATGACCTATAAATAATCAGGTAAATTAGGAAAAATATGTCTTGATTAAAGAATTACAGCAGTCCAGGATGCAATATGAAAAGTGCAGCTATAGAAGGATCAAATATAAATTTATAAACTGAAGTACTAAACACCAAGAATATGGAAAAGGTGAGTATAAGACAAACTTAAGAAATCCAATAAGTATTTCTCTACCAATATAAAGTCAGTTCATCCATTTTTTTTATACAAGGAGAAAGCATGTGAACAGTATAACTGATTCAGAAATGTAAAGAATGATGGCTCATGGAAATTAAAGCAGCACAGAAATGTGCATTCCATGAAAATTATAAATGAAAGGAGATGCTAACCTGCTTGGCATCATCCCTAAACTTGTCCTTGCCCACAGCCATTCCAACAAGACTTATACACTCCATGGGACTTGGCACGGAGCATCCTATTAGACTTGTCGGTTGCATTCATTAAAATAGCTTTCAGGTATGGCATAACAGCGTCATAGTATTTCTTGAAGTGCTCCTGCAAGACAAAGTGTATGATATAGTGTTATAAAATCATCATGATCAGCGAACTAGAAATCATGAAAAAAGTGTCACAACCCATTACACATGATACTGAACGTAGTTATTAACTTCCACACGGACAGTTACCTGTGATGAATCAGCCACTGATGCTAAAGCAGTCAATGCTCCCTCTTGCACCATTTGCTTACCGTTCTGAAATGTAACATGAGAAGTTAACATATTTTCTACCGACACCAACAATTATGGAAAGCAACTGGAATACATTCAATGGAGGTAAATGCATACCTGAAGAAGAACAAGTAATTTACTAACAATTCCATCCAGGTACGGTGTCAAAATTTCGGGTGTGCAATTCTCACTGAAATTCAATATAGCAGACGCAGCATGTGCCTGTCAAGAAGGATAGTAACACAATAATCAATATGAGATAGCAAATTAATTCCTAATATGCATAATATAAATAGGTGATCAAAATTACCCGGTTATTAAAAAAAAGTGGCATGAATTTCAGAAACTTTATATCACAATGCATGCAAAACATTAAACAACATCCGTTTCAAATGCCCAGTAAACACCGCATGGAGTTAATAAGTAAATGCCACATACGATGCAAATCTAATGCATATTAATTTCTCTATTTTGCCACTGTGAGCAAGTAGCATCAGTTTCAAAAGCCAAGTAAACACCGGATGGAGTTAATAAGTAAATATCATATACCATGCAAATCTAATGCATATTAGTTTTCGTACTGTAGATGATACTGTGGAGTCAAAATCCAGTCAACTTATGCATGGAAAAAGGTTTAGAAAAATAAAAATGAATACTGTTATAATCAATTTATAGAAGACTTAGAAGGATCAGAAAGATTAAAGAGGAACGATGTCAGATTTGCACAGCCTAGAGGAGATACAAAGGACCCAGCCAGCCAGGCAAAAATTTGGAAAGCGGGCATTTTATATGAAATTCAGAAGACTAAATTATTAATCCAAGTTAAGAACATACTTCAAGATAATTGTGATGATGCTTTTCACAAAGATCACTTCACTTCGTCGATTTGATAACAACCTTTCAGAAAGTAAATGTCAAAATATCTAATTTACTAAGGATAGCAGCTGGAGAATACAAAGATAGTTTGCATTGTTGCTCACTTGCTTCCATATTGGTAATGAAAATACTAATTTAGTCCAATAGATTGAATTGCTGTAACATTTCGGTTCAGAATGTACTAAACATACTAAAATCTTCTCAATTGAAGTTCTCTGCTGATGTGATCTCAGTCACATAAGCACTCAAAACCATACAAAACTCATTATGAATGAAAAAAGGGATTTCAGGGTATGAGGGTGTGAGGTTAACTGATCAAGTTTAATGTTGATATTTCAACACTTGCCTGCACCCGTGGATTCTGAAAATCATCCATGGCGTTAGCTAATGCAGGCAGCACCTTCTGGTGGTACTGAACCTGCAAATCTGGGCCCAAATCTGTAGAGAGCTGACCAATGGCATTGATTGCGGCCCACCGCACACGAGGATGAGGATGTTGGAATCCATTCAATATCATAGAGACCACCTGCTCCAAATTTTTAAGCATAACCTGCCAGCAATAAACAGCAACTAATAAAATGAGCTGTTTTTGTTACTTCCTACATGTGAAATGAAAGAACGAACACATTTATGTGGCTTAATGCTAGCCAAAAGGTTTTGTACACATGGCAATTTAGTGTTTGTAATCGCTTGTAAATGAGGAATTGATGGGAAAGAATGGCAGGCAACATCTCGTTGCCCCATTTCTTATTTCTAAATCAACAATGTCAAATAATAGATATTTATTTTACCTATTCAATGGAGCAACATAAAATCAGAATCCAGCATTCCAAAGTTTTGAAGTAAATTTATTGCATACATAGTCAAAATGCCAAAAGTTATGAGGCTAACCTTTGCACATCCTTCTGCAATCTGTGCAAGTGTGATGAGTGCCGCATGGTGCTTCTGCCACTCAGGAGCAGAAAGGTATTGCGGAAGCAGCTCAGATGCAATCGGCACAATGGCATTTCCACCAATGGCAATTGCAAGGCGGTCAAGGCACTCCTGCGCCACTCCATAGTTGTTCCCTTCACCTGCATCTTCATCCTCAGTTTCTGCAGTGTGCCAAGCAGGGTCATCCTCTACATCAAGCAACATCTGCATCAGCACTTGAAAGAGCCTGCCAACAAACTGTGGGAGCCGTCGCATCATTCCTGGTGCACGCTCCCTCGCCTCAGCAAGAGTAATAACAAAACTCTACGGCTAGGTGCCTAGTCCCATCCTCCAGCTGTGTAGCTTCAGCTATTTGCAGCATTGCTCCGGCCACATCTGCAATCTGCCGCCGCAGGAACCTTGGCTCTGCACCGGCCAGCTCCACGAGCAGCTCCAGTGCCTCCTGTGCAGAAGCCTCCTGGGCAGAGTTTAGGCAATCCGTGAGCGCCCTCATCATCGCGGGCAGCAAATCCTGCATCTTGTCTCGGTCGGCGTTGGTGGGCAGACACTGAACGAGGTTAACGGCAGCACCCAGTGCAGCGATGCGCACATCAGGCGATGTTGGGTGCGCCAGAGCAGATGCGAGCAGGTTGTGGATGGTCATCAAATGGTCGAGAAGAGATTCCGCAATGTAATCCGCAAGTCGCGCGAAGATGAGCAGCGCCGACTCCTGCAGGTTAGGCGCCTCGGGGCTCGAGGCCGCGCGGAAGAGAAAAGGGAGTAGCTCAGCCCACGTGCTCTCCGGGAGGAGCAGCGCGGCGAGCTCGGATATGGCGTCGCAGACCTTCTTCGCGATGGGCTTGGGCGGGTCGGACTGGAGCGCGTTGAGGAGGTGTGACTTGAGCGCGGCCTGGCCGGCGGGGGAGAGCTGGGGCCAGAGCGGAGCAGGCGCGGCGCCGGACGAGTCGGAGGAGGGCGTCGGGGACAGGAGCTTCCGGAGGAGGACCGCGGCCATGGCGCGCAGGTCGGCGGGGGTGGCCGGCGCCGAGAGCGCCGACGCGAGGCGCAGAGCGAGGGGCTCCGGGTGGGAGCTGCGGAGGCGGTGGAAGGCGGCCTCGGCGGCGGCGCGGTCGGTGTTGGAGGCCGACATGAGCGTGGAGAGCAGCGCGTCGAACGCCGCCGGGTCGCCGCCCAGCAGCGCGGCGGCCGCGGCCTGGTCCTCGGCGGATGCCATCGGATCGGTGCTCGGACCTAGTCGGCGGCGGGGCGGCTAGGGTTTGCGGGAGGCGGTGGCGGCGGGAATTTGGAGGAGGGTGGACACAGAGAGGGAGGGAAGGAGAATCGGGATGGGTTTAATAATATATGGGTAGGGTTTGGGAGATGCGGCTCGGGACTGGAGGGACGTGGGGTAGAAGGAGAGGAGGAGGAAGGGGGTGGGTTTGGTTTGGTTGGGTTGGGTTGGGTCCGGTCCCGGGGGTTTGGTTCGCACGGTTTCGCGGGATTCCTTGTCCCTGTCTGCCTTACGCCCTTGTCCCTTTTGATTATTCCCGCAGATTTTATCTCCGCCTGTGTCAGCTCGAATCAACTCCTGCCCGTTCCGTTCTTCGCTTTCTTCTCCCAGTCCCGTTCCGTGCGGGGGTTCTGGGTTTTACTTGCGGCTTGTCACACTGCCGTCTGCTCTTGTCCGGGTCATGTGTGCGATTGTGATCTGAACTGGGGTTGGATGAATTGGGGATTCAGGAAGACGAGTATGGAAGGTATGATTGGTCATTGACGCTTTGTTTGGTTCAGCCGGGATGGGCCGGGATCGCGGGCCAATCCCCGTGGATCAGCCCGGGCGGGCTACAATCCACGGCTTGGCCCATTTGCCCGTTTGGTTTTTGGTTTTTGGGCTCACCTGGGAAAAACCCGTCCGATCCCAGAGCTACGGGAACTCGCACCCCGTCGTCGCTGACGAGTGGGGCGAGCCGGTGGTGCCTGAGCCCGAGCAGGCCTCCGGCGCCAACAGTCAACACCGATGCCAGCGGTGGCGCAGGGGGAGGGGGCTCCGGCTCCCGCTCCGGAGGACGTGGGGAGGGAGGAGCTGAAGCGGTGCTTGGTGGACACGGCGTGCGGCTCCAACCTGGGCCTCCAAGCGTCGGCGGAGGTCAGGGGGGGAGGTCATGGCGCTCGTAGCCCAGCTCGAGGCCGCCAACCCCACGCCCGCGCCCGTCCAGACACCGGACCTCCTTGACAGCAACTGGATCCTCCTGTATGTCTTCTCACTTCTTACTGTCAATTGGTAACAATATTGAGTACTTCGATCGTCAGTTGTTATGGCATGCCAGTATACTATTGATCTGCGAATTGTTACTAGATACCTTACTGCGTATCAGTAGTATACGACAGTGAAAGACTAGAATTTGTTTGGTCTGGTATATGTGCTTGCCATTGATTAATTGATTACTTGCATTGGTCTGGTATATAGTGCGGCACGAACAGATCCGCTTACATTTTCTTTTAAAAATTCCGCCTTCTCTTTTGCCACAGCATGTGCGATTTCCTCGTGCAAGTTCACAAATTTTTATTCTTGTTTAATACTAGCAAGTGAAAGAATCGGCGTCTTATTTTATATCACCTTGCACTAGTAGGATCCCGTGTGATCTCTTCACGTTTAATTTTAGATCAATACACTTCCCCTTTCCACCACTGCGACACGATTTACTTTATTAAGACAAATTGGTTGTTGAGTTCCTTGTTATGCGCCTGGTAGGATTTGGGATGCACCTGGTACAAAACCATGTACTTAGAACATGGGCTGTTGCTGAGGAACTTTAGCTAGGGTAGGTGCTATTCAGAGCTCACGCTTTTCCTTTATGCCTATTGATGACAAACATCAGAATGTAGGAATGTTCTCTTCATGGTCTTGCTTGTGTCTTCCCCTGAACATTGAAGAATGGGACTATTGATTCTTGATTATGGTCATTCCTTTGCAGCTGAATGATTTTTTCTGCAAAAAAAAATGTCTTACCTGATTATTGCCAAATGAAATTCACCGTCTCTGAACTTCAGCTAATTCTGAGTAGGTACTTGAAATTTAATATTTGGATTGATGTCTTGTTAAAAAGGATAACATGATAAGTGCCTTTCTTTAACTATTTGTTTCGAAGGTTCTTAATCTTTCTCATGTTGTCATACTTTATTTGGTTATGACCTGCTCAGGTTATGCCCTGTGAATTTTCAGTCCAGCTTAGGTGCTCTGATTTCTTAGTTCAACTAGCTAAAGGCTCGCGCGATTGCGTGATGCGGTCTAACCCGTCACACGTATATTAAATTTAGTGCGTATGATTATAAATAAAAATCATTTGAATATAAGTGTAACATATCCTTTTTTCGGTTTTAATCTATTAAGTGAC
Source organism: Stipa capillata (assembly GCA_019208055.1). Lineage (NCBI taxonomy): Eukaryota > Viridiplantae > Streptophyta > Magnoliopsida > Poales > Poaceae > Stipa > Stipa capillata. The sequence continues at coordinate 61,138 of JAGXJF010005317.1, forward strand.
ATACTTCTAAACATGAAATCACTTAAAAAAATTTAGCTATAAATCGATTTATATATTTTTAGTACGCAACTTATTTGTTAATTTAAATGACCATACGCACATAGAGACATGTTGAAATTTATATGCATAGAAAGAAGGTCCTGAATTAATATTGAATTATTCTTAGGTTAAAAGAAAGAGATATGTTAAAATTTAGTTTTTCTCAGTGGAACCATTTTTAATAGATTCTTAATATTTTATTTGGTCTATATGAATTTTTTCATAATTTTTGGATTTCATTTGGATGCCTTTGTGGATAATTCAAATATTAATTTTGAGTTAAAAGAAAGAGATATGTTAATTCTATAAATTATTAATTTGGTTTTTCTTGGTGGAACTATTTTTAATGAATTTCTTATATTTTATTTAGCCTAGATAAATTTTGTCGTAATTTTTGGATTTTATTTTGATGCCTTTTGAATTTCTTTTTAAATTTCAGTTTTTTTTAATAAATCACAGTATAAACAGTAGATGAACAGTAATGGGTCAAGTGAATAGTACCGGCCCCCAATATGAACAGTGCAGACCCATTAAGATTTTGTTCACGGGTCATATGAACAGTTCTAACCCATTATGAACAGTACTGGATCCGTACTGTTCATCGCTTGATCTGGGCCGTCCGTGCGAGATCTGACGGCTGATAATTTGCCACGTAATTAGAAATGATGTGGCTTCATAGGATAGCAGCATTTCCAGCTGCTTTCCTATATATAGATTGGTGCTCGATTTAGGCAATGGAAATTTCATTCCATTAATATGGTGGTATTTACTGAATTTGTTCAATGAAGGCACTAGATCTTTTATTTATTATGTTGTTTGCACCATTCTCCACCTATTGTCCAATGAAGGCCACCCTTGAGCTGTGCTTAAAAGGAAAAAGCTGGCCACTAGCCATGGGGCTTATTTGGCTATCTATGCATGCTTGATGCAATTATGCCGGTGTTGTTTTGCCTAGTTTAATCTGTTGTGCTCATTTCTGTTTAAGTCATTCTATTTATACCAAGGTTATACTGCATTTTTGTTCTCACAATCGGTTGTTGTACATTTGCATAACTATACTGGTGATAAACTTAATTTTGGATTAGCTCCTGAGCAGGCAAAATCTGAAGGCCATGAGATGGAGGTGGGAAACAACCAAGATGGCCGACATATTTTCCGAGAATTCCCATATTCACACTAAAAACTCTAAAAATCAAGAAGTAAGATAGCTAAGTCCGTGCAGTTACTATGGCTTAGCTTGTCAAGTCAAACACAAGTACTACTAGTATTTGATCCTATGTGCAGAGTTCCATATACCATCTGTATTTCAGAAACTTGCTGTTACAACTTACTAGGGCCAGTTGGTTTGACAGTTTGCAAAATTTTCTGAATAATCATGTTAATTAAGTAGATGAGCTGCAGAGCTCTAAATTTGTTCTAAATCTCTTGTGGACAATGTTGATTCATGTGGCGAATTGATATGCCCTATCTTTACACATGTCGTTCCACGTTTACTGTTTATCTAGCTGACATTTGTGGATTAATAGGAAGGATGAATTAGCTACTTGTTGATGAGCTCCACGTCATTTTTCCAGTTATCTTGTTTTGCAGGTTCACTTGCATCTTCATTAGCTGCTGGTCTAGCAAAAGAAGGTTAGGCGGTTCCTTTGTCAAGTGCCAGCGCCAGTACCATGTGCATTCTCAGACTTCCACTTGTGTAGTTATGTAACCTTTTTGTCTTTGAACCTATTTCAAAAGCACTCTTGTTTGCGGAATGTTCTCTAATAGTAGGCTGGTACTGTTGGTTTGTGCACAATTTTAAATGCCATTGGTGTTATCATTGTGGATTTAAAAGCCATTACCGTCCTCGAGCAAGCCTATCTAGCCTCCGAATCATCCTACTCGTATCATGTGCAACTATTCATACTTGTTTCTGTAAATCCTGGATTTTAGAGAATTGCTTCGCCAGCTTTTCGTAAGCCTGCAAAATGGTCATAGTTTAGGATGCAATTACAAGGGTATCTACTGGTGAAACATAACAAGGAACAACAGTAAATCTCCTTACTCCTTCCATGTTGTATCGTGGTTCATCTGTGTGTTTGCTTTGCAATTACCGAGTTCATTCAATGCATACAAAAGATGGAGATTGTGTTTAATGTGGAGTTCCCTACCAATCCGTACTAACCAAACAAACTCTGGTAGAAGGGGTTAGATGGTGCAAAGGGATTTAATCCCATAAGGGGATTGGGTGATGGGAGGGGGATCAACCCAATCCCCCCTGGATTGGTTCCCCTAGGGGATTGGTTCCCTGGGAACCAAACAAGGCCTGATGTGTACAGGCAGGCAGTTGGGTTCGATCTCACACCACATGATGATTGATTGCACGGTTGCTGACAGGGAAGATAATAGGGCCGTCCTAGGTGGCTAGGTTCTTGGAAATTATTATTTTTATTTTTGTGTGTCTTTTTAGATATAAAACACGGTGTGTAGCATCGTGCCACGGTGGTAGTAGAGAAGTTTTATCTCACCCTTGCAACAATTGATTCTCAAAATGTGCAAGTTTCTTCCTTTTTGAACATTAAATTCAAAACTTATTGCTACTAAGACCTGACAGTTTTGAATTTGAACTATAAGATTCTACTCTTGCCCTTTATCCAAAACGACGAGGAAGAAGTAGTGACGTACCATCAATGAGTATCACATGACGCAAGGGCCAAAAAGATATTTCCATTATCTAAAAAAAGATCCGGACTCCAAATTTGCACAGTGTTTATATGGTATCATCGTACGGCTTTGTATGAATGAGAAGAGGTGGTGGCGCTGATAATCGTGGAAGAAGTTGCCATGGCATTGCTATGAGGAGGAAGATAATTGCTTGGCGATTCTACTCCATGTGGGAAGTATGGACCTGAATTGGTTGCCCTCATTTTAGTTTTCATGGATTAGAATTAATTGAAGCACAACTCTAGTTCATATCCGTTGATGCATCCAAACTATTGGGATTATGAACATGATTGGATTCCTCAATTCTCCTCCCAATTATATCGACAAAGAAAATGATTCATTTTTTTGTTACACACGACGCTCACATATACGTCGCACACACCACCACACGCATGCGGGTGTGTCTCCCCTGGGTGCACACCGACATGCCTAAAATTGTGTGTGTCGAGGGGGGAGGAGGGAATAAACTCATGGATCTCACAAAGTTCCTTCTAAAATGCACGCACGTGTATGAAAAGGTAAGCACTAGGATTTAAAACCCATCATGAGTAGAGTCGTACGCGCATAACTCACCAAACGAAAAGGTCTATCTCAACCAAATAGAACGTGGGATGGAGTACACATGCATGAAGGTTATTTCAAATTCTCATCGAAATGACTCGTCGAGGCTCAAGTTAGACCAACAAAAACTCTTAAGGCCCGTTTGGAAAGCGGGTTAGGAAAAAGGCAGAGATAGGAAAATCATAGGAATTGATGTCACGTCTCTTGGATTCATACATGAATCGAAATCACAAGATCTATACGGTGTAGTTGTTTGGATGCTCCAGTGAATTTTTTTAGAAAATGTTTCTTAATTAAAGAGAAAATAGGAAAGACAAAGAGACATTTTAAATTGGACTTCTCAAAGGAAAGAAAAACACAAGGTCTGAGTGGGTGTTTAGAAAACTCCGAAAAGTGAAGGAAATAATGGATTTCCTATATGAATTTTCAAGAATAAAGTGTATCGCGGGTCCTTAAATTGTCATGGGTATGTCATCTAGATTCCGGTACTATGAAAATGCACATACGAGTCCCATGAGTATATCAAATATTTTACTGAAGGTCCTAAGTCCATACGCTTGCTCACGTGGCCTCGACAGTGTGGCCCGCTTATCATCTTTTCCACCCCATCTCTCTCTCCCTCCCACCTTTTTTCCTCTCTCTCCAGCGAGCTTGTCCCCCCTACCCATTGCTCCTCTCTCCCTCGATTCTTCTCTCGTCAAGCTCATAGGAGCCTCTAGGACGGACCTCATGGCACTGTCAATGAGCAGCTGTGTGGGTGTTTTCGCCAAGCGAGCTCACAAGTGATGGGCTAGATTGGAAGGGGAGTGGCACTTGAGTGACAATGTTGAGCGGGGACAAATTGGGGGTGTGGCTAGGTTCTGGGAGGCATCTTGACATTGTGCAGTGGGGCATAGGACCCTAGGATCAACTGAGCCTCATCGGTGATGTGATCACGTGAAGATGTGGTGGCATAGAAGCTGGTTTGGTGGCTCGGCCGAGGAAACAACAAGGTGCAAAAATAATCGGTCTAAAGCTATTCGCTAGACCATGGCGAAGCTTAACAAGCTATGAGCTAGCATAGAGAAAGATCTGCTCTCCGGCATGGAATGATGGGCAAAATGGCTGGAGGCAGGGAAGAAAGTTCAATTCGAGCTCGTCGGTGCTTCCTTGGAAAATTAACCATATGGGTTTTTGCTCACCACTCCTTCCTCTCCCAAACCCTTAGGGTCCCCAAAACCAATACTTTCTCTGCTCGCGGATTATGTCTATTGAGCGGGCAAATGACTAAGCTCTGCTCAGTTCGCTTTATGGCTTGCGAGCTTCTCCCTAGTCTAGGGAGACAACCTGATGCCATGGTGTCGTATGAACTTCCTCTCTCACCTAGCTGCTCGAAATCCAATGGTATCTCGTCGGGAATGACCATATCCTCAAGCGCTCGGTTGAAATCACGGACGCAACCAACCGCCCTCGTTTGTCCACCCCTGACCACACCAACCACTTGGTTAGTTTCGCCTCGCCTCACTAGTGCCGTGCTCACGTTAGTTTATTTTCGATCCCTCCCCTACGTCGTCTCGATGGTTGCTACGGCATGGCATGTTGCTACGCACATCATTGCTGTCAGATACTTTGCCGCGGTGCCTTCATCCTATTTTCTCCATCTCCCAACATCCCTGCCCTTCCTTGGTCATATTTCAAGCTCGCCATGGCCCTAATGACTGCAGCTCCCTTTCTCCTCTGTTTTAGACGATACAATAGAGCTGTTTCAGAAGAGAGTGGGGAGGTAGAAGAAAGATGTGATAGGACAAGCCCACAAGTAAGTGGTTGCACTTTCTTCTTATGCCAACATGACAAATGATGGGAGCGCCACATCAGCAGGCCGCATGAGCAAACATGTACATCTAGACTGGTCGGGACCTCAACTAACTCACTTAATATACTTTTGGGTCTTAGATGTGCGTTTTCATAGTACCGAAATCTAGATGACACATCCGTGATATTTTGAGGGCCTACCAATGCACTTTACTCAATTTTCAAACCAATCATATAATACAAAGGGCTTTACAAAAACTTCTTTAATAGAATTCATTCCTAGAAAATTCTACATTCCCTCTCGAACTTGTTGATCAAACTTTCAAGCCCTCCTCCCCCGCTCTCCCTCTTGTCACTTACCTGATAAGTGTGAAAAGCGTCTCATGTTATGCCACGAGAGCTTCATTGCTCAATTAACAAATCAAATTAAGAAACGAAGCGATAATGCACAAATTTCCAGAAGGAAAAAGCCATAGTTGATTGGCACAACCAACTCAACATTACTTCAACACATGTTACTTTAATCAAATCAACCATTAGTACAAGCATGCATTGGCAAATGGACCCCTATGATAAAGCCGGCTTTCGAGGCACAACTCCATATTAGATAACATAACATGCCGTCCACTTCACACAAAAGAAGAAACTAAAGAACAAATCAATCAAAATGACACTGCCGGTAGTATACTCTCGCACAAACGATACGACAAAAAGAAAACAACATGTCCTTATAATACTCACACTTCCCTTTGCCTAATTTAGTTGACCACGTCTGATTGTATGAAAGATATTGCTCAGATAAAGCTGGCAAATTTTGGACACGCAACCGCGCGTACGTGTGGCTTCTTGCCAGGAATGCCGGGTCCTTACTGAACCAGGTCGCACAGTCCCGGCGCGTCCGGCACCAGAGCGGCTGGATGGGCTCCGCCCGGACCCCCCTTCCCACCATGCGGTGCCGCCCAGTCGTTGAGCCGGTCCGTCGCCTCCGCATACCCGCTTCTTGCGGACGCATCGCGGTTGCCGGACCACAGCGCCTCCGCCAATGCCGACGCCCGGGGCCAGACCTGCCGTCCAGGACCGTCGCGTCGGCCTGCTCCGTCCACAGCGCCACCTCGCCGCCGATGACTAGCTTGGCCTCCTCGGCGTGTGAGCCCGTACGCGATGTCGTAGTCGTACACCCGCTGCCACGTCTTGAACGGCCCGCACCACGACCCGCCCTTGGTGTCATAGTCGCTCCTGGGGTCGTCGTACTCGCCATTGTTCCCGACGAAGTGCCGTGGCCGCAGTCGAGGTAGTAGAAGGACGCGGAGGAGACGATGGCGCGGTACCGCTGCACGATCAGTTTGGTGTTGTTGGGCCCCGTTGTTCCATGTCTGCAGGATGGTCGTGGCCGGCGGGATAGCCGACGTGCTCACGTTCACCGTCGCGTCCAGCAGCACGTCCTCCCAGAACACGACGGTGCGGTTTTGGACAGGACGTGCGGGTGCACCGCGCGGACGTACCGCTCCAGGAGCTGGCTCAGGGTGCCGCGTTGGCGATGTCGGCCTGGATCGAGGGGTCGACCTGCCAGCAGCCGGGGTGACCTCGTCGGCGCCGGCGTGGTAGAAGCCGTCCGGGAAGAGCGAGGTGATGTCGTTGATGACGTTGGCCATGACCTGGTACGTCTTGGGCTCCAGCGGGTTGAGCTGCCCGGACCCCGGCTCGGCGGCGAGCCTGCTGGACCAGTCGCTCGCGTCGGGCAGCCAGAACTTGCCCGCGCAGGACACCGCCTCCGGGTACGCGCCGGCCCACGACGCTGTATGGCCTGAAATGACAAGAGATTAATAACTAATTAATTGGGCCGTTAAATTACCAGATTCAAGTACTACCAGGAACTGGGCCGTGTTAGCACGCTGGGAAAATTGAAACGGAGTTTTGTTTTGTTTACCCGGCGCGTCTATCTCCGGCACGACGCGGACGCCGCGGCTCATGGCGAACTCGACGATGCGCTTCACGTCCACGACGGTGTACCGCATGTCTCCCCGTAGGCCCCCTTCTCCGCGAGAGCCGGCTCGGACGGCAGCTCGATGGGGAACGACTGCGAGTCCGTGATGTGCCAGTGGAACACGTTCATCTTGTTGGCCGCCATGGCGTCGATGGTCCGCAGGATGTCGGCGACGGGAAAGTACGTCCTGCCCGTGTCGAGCATCAGCCCGCGATGCGGGTACAGCGGGCGGTCATCCACCCGCACGCCGGCGGCCACCAGCAGCTCCCTATGGCTCCCTCTCCACGCCAGCTGCGAGAACGTCTCGAGCCCGTGCATGGCGCCCCACGCTGTCTCCGCCCAGACGGTGGCCGCGCCCGTGGGTGAGGATCTCCAGCGTGTAGGACTCGTCCACGCCGTGCTGGAGCGGGGCGGACAGGTCGGACACGACCAGGGTCAGGCTCTGGAGCGCGGCACCCGCGGCGGTGACGTTGACCGCCGGCCGGACGATGGGCAGTACCGCTCGGCGAAGAGCAGCGCAGTGTACCGCTGGGTGGCCGAGAGGAGATACGGGTTATACCCGGATGGCCCGACGATGCGGAACGACGGCGACACCGGAATGGCCATTAGAGGCTCCGCCCACGACATGGGACATCGGCTTGGCCAGACATTGACGGGGAACGACGACTCCTCGGCTCGCGACAGCAGTGGCGAGCTCAGCAAGGACAGGAGCAGCAAGGCAAGAAAGCCCTTCTTGGACGCCATTAGGCCTTTGGCTTGAGCTGCTCCCTGCTGCAGACCCAGCAGTATTTGATAGGTAGAGATTACTAGATATATGTACCTATGCACCGACGGATGCGAAGGTTCGTTGGTATATATAAACTGGTGTTTGGCTATGTAATGCATTGTTTTGTGTGTTCTCATGTACAATGTATTACAAGACTCCAAGTGGCTCTTTCAGGACGCCTTGGGTGTATCGTTCATCTGTTTCATTAGAACTTTGTCTTTCCCAGAATTCTGTTTCTTGAATCTCCGGCTTCAGTTGCGTTTCATCATTTCATATGGTGCTGGCCCTGGAGTTTATGTATATATGCCGGTTAGCCTGCGCTACGTACATAGTTTTTTTGGGGATATATATGTTTCTGCACACGCCTCGTGTACCTTTTTTCTTTTTTGTATTCGTTGAAGCTGAGACCCTGAAGCTGATTTGACGTATTCGTTCCGTTTTGCGCTGAAGGATGCAGTGGAACGGCTGCAACGGCAGGAGTATTTAAGCAGACGTAATCAGAAAGTGGACGCCCTGCTCATTGTATTACGGGGAGGGTAGGGACGGACTATCCTAACATCTCACCGGACTAGTTTAGTCTTGAATGATTAGCACCTGCTTCGCCGCGTTATTATATAACAGAAATAATTATTTCCATCTATAAATCCGAAAATTATGTATCAACAATGAAAATCTCATGTAGTATAATCCCCATGATAACAAATTTGTGATTTTTATGATCTTTCTATTTCAAAAACCAACAAATTATTCAATTTTGTTGGATCAAACTCAATTGTCTGTCGTCCTGACATAAATATTTTTTGCATGTAACAAAAACAATTTTCTCATGCGCTAGAAATATTTTCTTGCGCGATGAAAATATTTATCATACAATTGAAACACATTTTTCGTGTGATGAAAACATTTTTCCTGTGCCATGGATACATATTCCTCGTGGGATGGAAACATTTTTTTGTAACATCCCCATTTTAATTTCTTGATTGAAGATGCATCATGGCATGGCATGGCATAAATTTGAATGTTGATTCGTTAAGAAAATTGAGAAAATTCTAGGGAGCTTTTAAATTTAAAATCGTCCTCGTGTTGGATTCAATTGTATTGGAGCAACAGTTAAAACCAATTGTTTTGAACCACAACTTAAATCTTAAAAACAAGCTTCAAAAGAAAGAGAAAATCTTCAGAATCTCAGAGAAATTTTAGTTTTAATTCAATCTGTTTGGAGCAATTTCTATGGGAGAAAGAGGAATCAAATAAAATTAGAAAACCCTATAAACCCCCCCCCCTTCCGGACGGGCCCTTTCCCCGGCCCGTTTTCTTCCCCCGCACGGCCCATCCGGCCCACCCCGCACTCCTTCTTCTCCCTCCTCCCTTCTTCTCATCCCGCCGCCTGCTCCCTCATGCCGCGTGGCGCCCCTTCCTCTGCACCGCGCGCCACCTCGCCTGCCTCCCTCCCCCTCCCCCTAAGACTCCCTCTCTCGGCCGCGTCGTGCCCCACTCCCCTCTCTTTTCTATTCCGGCCGAGCTCCCCCACCCCCATTTCTCTGCCTTGCCGAGCCCGCCGCCGTGCTCCTCCACGCTCCCGTCGCTGTCCCCGCCGCCGGTCGCCCGGCACGTCGCCGCCCTCCTCCGGCCTCCGCCCCCTCCAAGGCGAGCTCGCCATCCCGCCGCCACCCAAGCCGCCACTTTCCTCCTTCTCCATCCGGCCGCCCCTTTTTCTCTCCGGTGAGCCTCCCCCATTCCGCCGCTCCGCCCCCCCCCCTCCGCCCCGGTGCTGCGCGCCACCGACCCGAGCTCACCCCGGAGCTCCCTCGCCGCCTACGCCATTCCCGACGCCGCCCAGATCCCCAGCTCCACCTCCTCTCCATCCGGCCGCCCTCCGGTGCCCCACCGCTGCTGCTCTCCGCCGCGCCCCGGCCCCAACGACCTCGCCCCCGAGTGCCCTCCTCCGCGCCGTCGAGCTCCGCTGCCGCGCCCCTCGCCGCCGCCCCGGTGAGCTGCGCCCCGCTCCGCCCCTCCTGTTCCGGTCCGACCGAGCCAGCACCGGAGCCAACCGAGCCCCGGCCGGTTGATTAGATGAAATGGGTTAGTTAGTTAGTAGTAGTTAGGTTAGTTAGTTATTAGGTTAGTTGGTTTGGTTAGGGCTTAAATGCCCCTCTTAATACGTTGTTAAGGCATAGTTAATAATCCCTGATTAATGCAGTTAATTAATGTTCAGACACTCTTATTGCTCATGATTGCTAATCAGACACATTAATCGCTAGCATTAAGATCTAACCAGTGTAATTATTGAGCTCATGTTGTTGTATCAATGACACGTGGGTCCCAGCTGTAGGAATTTAAGAAAAAGATAAAAGAAAAGGGGATTTATCTGGCTGGTAGGCCCCGCATGTCATAGGCTCTATTAGTGTTGACTCCAGTTTGACCAAGGGGGCCCACTGTCATTCTCTGAAGCTAGGTTAGGCTGAGTAATATTGGTATTTCTGATTTTATTTTCTGAGAAAATACAACAAAGGGGATTTAAATGATTTAAACCTTGTAAAATTCACAGAAAATGCATCGTAACTCAGAAAAATGCAAATGATATATCAAAATGTTCAGAAAAATGAAAGCTATTCAATTACATCATGATTCATCCATGTTTGCATGCTAGAGAAGATGAAAATGTCGAAGAACTTAAATTAGGGTTTTCCCCGAACCCTCGGAAGTCTTCGGATCGCGATATCTCGCGCGTCCGGACTCCGATTAACCTGATTCCAGTTGCGTTAGTTTGCATTTCGAATCCTCTAGCTCATGGCATACATTGCATCTCATGCTGAAGTTCATCCTCGTGGTGTTCACACTGCGCTTGTTTGCTGTGTTTCGTTCTTTCCGATAGGGCCGGAGGATCTCGACGAGTATAATTTTGAGCAGGAACAAGCCCTAGTCTCTGAACCGCAAGGCAAGCAGCCCCCTTTGACCATCTTGAGGATAACCCATTATTTGCAACTTACTAATTGCTTTTAAAATCGTATTGCATGCGTTCCACTGATATTTTATGCTAAGTGTGAACCCTATCCGTTGCATGAAAACTTACTTTGTCGCTCAATCAACACCACCGACCCTCCCAACCTATTTAGAGTGAATTACTTGTGTTGATATTGCTTATATAGCTAATGATGCTTAGCCGTGCTTAGCTGTGTAGAAGTCGTAATTCCTGGGATGGCAGACAAAACACAATACTCTGGATGGGTTAGCGGTTAGGTGGGTGTTCACCGGGACGTGATTAATAACCGGACTAATCTCAAATCGGGCATCGACGAGAGGCCATGCTGGGAGCATGGTGGGTTGTCTCGTTAATCCCACAAGGACCGGTTTCTGGCGTACATTGACCCAAGATTTGCGTACTACTACACGGGTGTTATGGGCCACCCCCGACCGAATAATTTGTCTAGATTTAGGTGATGAGCCGCATAGTTTGCCGTTTTCGTGGATTTGGGTGCGTGGAAAATGAGAAGGTGGTGTGGTGCAACAATATAGGAGTGAGGGTTACACACGGTCCGGGACCGGGGATGTATCACCTGACACAACTAGCGGGACCACGGCGAAGTATCGGCCGAACTGTCGTTCGTGGATTAGCCCCTTAGGGCGGCTCATACCTAGGTCGAAAACATTGTAAAGGTCGTGTTCGATCACCCTCCGCCAGCACACCTCGTGAAGTGTGTTATCCCGGTGGCATTAGGAGTCGATCGATGCGTGTAGGTAAAGATGTACACCCCTGCAGGGTTTAAACTATTCGAATAGCCGTGTCCGCGGTTATGGACAGCTTGGTGATTACCTGCGTCGAATTAGACAAGTATAACCCTAATCTAAAACTTGCCAACTCTAAGGACGTGGGTTAGCGGTCGCTTTCTCCCTGGTGGTCGAGGAAGGATCGAGGGTTTCGTGTGCTCGATGGTCTGCTTTAGGTTTTATTATGCAATTTCAGCTTCTCTCGTTTGCAAATATTCCAGTAGACGGATTTCAATCTATTACAGGTATTGTCAAAGGCACAAAATTAGCTTTCTGCAAAATAGTCCACAAATAGCCCCTTCTTGATACCTGATGCATCTAATACTATTTTCCCCTGTAAGTCTTGCGGAGTACATTTTGTACTCACCTTGCTTTCGTTGATAATATTTGTGTGCAGAGGAAACCGCTCCCGCAGCGGAGGGTTTCTACGTTGAGGTCGATCCCGACATCGACTAGTCGCTGGGGATCCCAGGCAGTGATCCTGCCCAGGGTTCGGCAGCCTGGTTATTTCTGCCGCTATTTTGGCCCGACCTTTAGGCTTCTCAGCCAAACTAGAACTTCCGCTGTGTAAGCATCTTTTGATTGTATATATATATGCTGTTAAGTTTCGGAAAAGCTAGTATTATTGCAGTTTCGTCGTAGAGTCTCTGTGATGGTGCTGGCTTGTTCTTCCCCCTGTGTCATGTGCAATGCGTGTATGATTGAAGTGCGTGATGCAGGGAGGATTTCAGGTTTTATATCGTAGAGCTATTAAGTTTAGTCACCCCTGTGAAGCGACTCTCCACTGAGATGTTGGGAGCTATATCACCCTACTCCAGCCGTGCATTTAATTGCCGGGACGAGGTCGGGGTTGATGCTCCGGCTCAGTGGGAAAGAGTGAGGAGACCATATCACCCTACTACTCCGTGCATTAAATTGCCAGAGTAAGCTTTGGGGTTGACGTCTCGGGCTATTCGAAGCCATATCACTCCACTCCTCTCGGATTTGACCCCCGTGAGTTGAGGTCGGGGTTGAAGCTCCGACTTAGCGGGTGATTATTCCTAAGGCTCTCCGTTATGGAATCTGGGGTCCGACAACGCTTGGTATCAGAGCAGGACTGACTGTAGGATAACCATTGATTGGTCGATGTTGGGTCTAGAATTTCGAAAACTATTTTGAACTTAAAAAGATTTGCGAAAAAGATAAGTAAGGATCCATTTTCTCCTTATCACCTTCGATCTTAGTCTGATCCTTACCTCCTCATTTGGTTGAAAAATTGATTGCTTATTCTTTCCCTATTCAAAAGTAAGGTTTCACGTGTTCGGGTTCCCTTACCTTCCCTCGTATCTAATTCAGTGACCGTGAATTTTGACTCGTGTTTCTTGCTCTAGATGTAGTGGCTCAAGTATTCGCCCTCACGTTGCATCGACACCCTTGGCTTCCTGTTGAATCTCATTCTTGCTCCATTCGCAATCTTGATCCATGAATGCAGAATTCCATCAGTTATGAGCAGAGAAGTGTTTCTGGCACCTCCTTAAGGTGTATGTGTACGTTTGTACAACATATAAACTCGACCGTCCTGCGCGATAGCAGTGCATGGTCCTCCCTTCCTAAGTCTATTGCCGTATGCGGTTATAGATGAATCATGTATAGGAACTAAACTTCGAAGTGTGAGCATGGTATCATAGCATGATCATGTATATATTCTTGCTTGTGAGCTTGCAATATTACTGTCATGTGTCTTATGTACCGAATGTCTATCTGTGTGGCTATGGAATGTATGTTAGCTTTGTGGCTTCTGTACTACCATATGCGACATATTTAGCATTTATCTTGTTCGACACTGTTTAGTTTCCCCAGTACATTCTACCGTAAATTTCCTATCGGATTCGATTTTGAATCTTGAAGTAACTCCTTTTTCCTCCCTTCAGGATGGCTGGCAATCCGCGCCCAGCAGATCATGGTGCCGGTAACACCGGTGATGTTCCCCCTCCACCACCGTCCATGGCTGAAGTCTTGATGCAAATTGAGCGCAACAGGATGGAGCAGACTCGTCTGCTGGAGCGCCTCGTGCAAAACACCGGCCGTCAACCCGATGACCGTGTTGGAATCTCTGATTTCCTTCGAACTCAGCCTCCGGTGTTTAGTCGTTCTGAAGATCCTCTGGATGCCGATGATTGGATTCGCACCATCGAGCGCAAGTTGGAGACTGCGCGTGTTGCCACGGCAGATCGAGTGAACTTCGCGGCCTTCCAGCTTGAAGGTGCCGCAGCTGCCTGGTGGGAAAGTTTCCGCTCTATGCAAGAGAAGGATCATGAGATTACCTGGTCTGAGTTTCGTGCTGCTTTCCGCGGAGCTCATATTCCAGATGGAACAATGGAAGTCAAGAAGGAAGAATTTCGTAATCTGAAGCAAGGGCAGAACAGTATAACTGAGTATCTCCACCAGTTCAATCATTTGGCTCGTTATGCTCCCAATGACGTTGCCACCGATGCGGACAAGCAGGAGAAGTTCCGCAAAGGTCTGAATCCGGAGATTCGCTATGAGCTGCTCCCCTTTCGATTTCCAAATTTCCAGGCCCTGATGAACAAGGCCATCAAGATGGAACACGGCAGGCAGACACTTGAAGAATCGCGCAAGCACGCTCGTGATGCTGCCAAACCATCGAGCTCCAGCTCCCAGAAGAGAAGAATTTGGATTCCGGCTAGCGCGTTCAACCGCGCTACTCCCTCTGCAAGACCATCAGGCTTTGCTCCTCGTCCTCCTCAGCAGGGTTTTCAAGCAAGACCAGTTGGAGGACAGTCGTCTAATTCCGCTCCAAGGCCGCCCCCTGGAGTCTGCTTTGTGTGTGGCCAGCCTGGCCACTATGCCCGTGAATGTCCCCGGAACCAGAATCCTGCACCTCGCCCTAATCCAGGACAAGGTCAAGCTCAAGGCAATGCTCAGTTTAAGAAGGCAAACCCGAAGCCTCAACAAGCCGGTCGCGGTCGCGTGAATCACGTGGTCGCCGAAGAAGCTCAGGAAGCGCCTGACGTCGTCTTGGGTACGCTTCTCGTCAATTCCATTCCAGCTTCCGTCCTTTTCGATTCGGGAGCTTCTCATTCTTTTATAGCTAAGGGTTTTGCCCAGAAGCACAATATTCCTTTTGAGAGTATGTCGATTCCATTGTCTATCCTTGCACCGGGTTCGGTGATGAGAACATCTCTAGAGTGTCGTGAAGTTTGTATCAGAATTTCTGATCTTGAGTTCTATGCTACCTTAATTGTTTTGGCCTCCACCGATATCGATATCATCCTGGGTATGGATTGGTTGACCACGCATCAAGCCCTAATTGATTGTGCAACCAATACCATAACTCTTTTCCATTCTTCCGGTCAAACTGTTCTTTGTAACCTGGGATCCGTCAACCACCACCTCTGTGCTCTTGAAAGCAAGCCTCTTCCAGATCTTCTAAATGTTCCAGTGGTCTGTGATTTCCCAGATGTCTTTCCTGATGAGCTACCAGGTCTGCCACCCGATCGTGAGATCGAGTTCGTTATCGAGCTCATGCCTGGAACTGCTCCCATTTACCGGCGTCCCTATCGCATGCCTCAGGATGAATTGATCGAGTTGAAGAAACAACTCCAGGAGCTAGAAGAGAAAGGTTTCATCCGACCTAGTTCCTCTCCTTGGGGATGCTCAGCTCTCTTTGTGGTAAAGAAAGATAAGAGCCTCCGGATGTGTGTTGATTATCGACCTCTTAATGAGGTGACGATTAAGAACAAATATCCTCTTCCTCGTATCGATGATCTCTTTGATCAGTTAACCGGAGCTGCAGTCTTTTCTAAAATCGATTTGAGGTTGGGCTACCACCAAATCAAGATCCGAACCGAAGACATTCCAAAAACAGCGTTCTCAACCCGCTATGGATTGTACGAGTTCACCGTAATGCCTTTTGGGCTAACCAACGCTCCAGCTACTTTTATGAGGTTGATGAATTCTATTTTCATGGAGTATTTGGACCGTTTCGTAATCATCTTCATCGATGATATCCTGATCTATTCCAAGACCAAAGAAGAACATGTCGAGCACTTGAACCTTGTTTTGAGAAAACTTCGTGAGCATCGGCTCTATGCTAAATTCTCCAAGTGTGAATTCTGGCTCGAAGAAGTTGCTTTTCTAGGCCACGTGCTTTCGGCGAAAGGCGTCGCCGTGGATCCTAGTAAAGTTGAAGATGTCCTCAACTGGGAACAGCCAAAAACGGTCACTCAAGTACGGAGTTTCCTTGGTCTAGCCGGTTATTACCGCCGTTTCATCAAGGACTTCTCCAAGCTTGCCAAGCCGTTGACCGAACTCCTCAAGAAAGAAAAGAAGTTCGAATGGTCCGAAAGATGTGAAGAAAGTTTCCAAGAGTTGAAACACCGTTTGACCTCCGCTCCTGTGCTTGTTCTTCCGGATATCCACAAAAACTTTCGACATCTTCTGTGATGCCTCTCGTCTAGGTCTCGGTTGTGTATTGATGCAAGAAGGACATGTGGTGGCTTACGCTTCTCGTCAGCTGCGACCACATGAGCTCAATTATCCAACCCACGATCTAGAACTTGCTGCGGTGGTTCATGCCTTGAAGATTTGGCGGCATTACCTTATCGGTAATCGCTGTGAGTTGTACTCTGACCACCAAAGTCTGAAATATCTGTTCACCCAGCCCGATCTGAACCTTCGGCAACGAAGATGGCTGGAATTGATCAAAGATTATGACGTAGGTCTCCATTACCAACCTGGTAAGGCTAACGTTGTTGCGGATGCACTTAGCCGGAAAACCTATTGCAACAATCTAATGATCCAACAAACTCAGCCGCTCCTCCATGAGGAATTCGCGCGGCTTAACCTCGAAGTCGTTCCCTTTTGGTTCCCTCCATAACCTTGAAATCCAATCCTCCTTGGAAGACCAAATCAAATCCGCTCAAAAGCGAGACAAAGGTGTCCGCAAGATCAAGGAAAACATTGCTAGCGGAGTTGCTAAGTGTTTTTCAATCGACGATCAGGGCATTGTTCGATTTGGCAATCGTCTTGTTGTGCCGAAGAATAAAGATCTTCGAGATGCTATCCTTCGTGAAGCTCATGATTCTCCCCTGTCGATTCATCCGGGTAGTACAAAGATGTACCGAGATCTGAAGCAGAGATTCTGGTGGACCCGAATGAAAAGGGAAATCGCTCAATTCATCTCTGAATGTGATGTGTGTCGTCGTGTTAAGGCGGAACACCAAAAACCCGCCGGCACACTCCAACCTCTGCCTATCCCTGAGTGGAAGTGGGATGAGATCGGTATGGATTTTATCACCGGCCTTCCAAGAACTCAGAAGGGAAATAATGCCATTTGGGTAGTCATTGATCGTCTATCCAAAGTAGCACATTTCCTCCCTGTCCGAGAGAATATCTCAGCTAGCCAATTGGCTGAGTTATACATATCTCGTATCGTATCCCTCCACGGAATCCCTAAGCGGATAATCTCCGACCGTGGTAGTTTGTTCACCTCCAGATTTTGGGAAAGTCTTCAAGCTGCTATGGGAACTCATCTCTCGTTCAGTACAGCTTATCATCCTCAAACCGGTGGACAAACCGAAAGGGTTAACCAAATCCTCGAAGACATGCTTAGGGCTTGTGTTATATCCTTCGGTGCAAAATGGGAAAAATGCCTTCCGTTTGCTGAATTCTCATATAACAACAGTTTCCAATCAAGCCTGGGCATGGCCCCTTTCGAAGTTCTTTATGGACGCAAGTGCCGCACTCCGCTCAATTGGTTTGAAACCGGAGAAAGGCAGATTCTTGGACCGGACTTGATTAGGAAGCAGAAGATCAAGTTCGAGTAATTCGAGAGCGGTTGAAAACTGCTCAATCTCGTCAGAAGAGCTACTCCGACCTCCATCGTCGTGAGATCCACTTTGAGCCAAACGATAAAGTCTACCTTCGGGTCACTCCTCTCAAGGGTGTTCGCCGATTTGGCATCAAAGGAAAGTTGGCACCTCGTTACATTGGTCCCTTTCGCATTCTTTCCAAACGAGGTGAAGTCGCATATCAGTTGGAACTACCTCCGTCGTTATCCAATATCCATAATGTCTTCCATGTTTCCCAACTTCGAAAATGCTTTAAAGATCCGATTCCGGAATCTGCTGTTGATACTCTGGATCTTCAAGAAGACCTTTCTTATCAAGAGTATCCTGTGCGGATTCTCGACGAAATGGAGAAGACGACGCGAAGACGCAACGTGAAGTTCTTAAAGATCCAGTGGTCCAACCATTCCGAAGAAGAAGCTACTTGGGAACGCGAAGATCTTCTTCGATCAGTGTACCCCTCCCTCTTTTCCAGCTAATCCGAATCTCGGGGTCGAGATTCTTATAAGGGGGGTAGGTCTGTAACATCCCCATTTTAATTTCTTGATTGAAGATGCATCATGGCATGGCATGGCATAAATTTGAATGTTGATTCGTTAAGAAAATTGAGAAAATTCTAGGGAGCTTTTAAATTTAAAATCGTCCTCGTGTTGGATTCAATTGTATTGGAGCAACAGTTAAAACCAATTGTTTTGAACCACAACTTAAATCTTAAAAACAAGCTTCAAAAGAAAGAGAAAATCTTCAGAATCTCAGAGAAATTTTAGTTTTAATTCAATCTGTTTGGAGCAATTTCTATGGGAGAAAGAGGAATCAAATAAAATTAGAAAACCCTATAAACCCCCCCCCCTTCCGGACGGGCCCTTTCCCCGGCCCGTTTTCTTCCCCCGCACGGCCCATCCGGCCCACCCCGCACTCCTTCTTCTCCCTCCTCCCTTCTTCTCATCCCGCCGCCTGCTCCCTCATGCCGCGTGGCGCCCTTCCTCTGCACCGCGCGCCACCTCGCCTGCCTCCCTCCCCCTCCCCCTAAGACTCCCTCTCTCGGCCGCGTCGTGCCCCACTCCCCTCTCTTTTCTATTCCGGCCGAGCTCCCCCACCCCCATTTCTCTGCCTTGCCCGAGCCCGCCGCCGTGCTCCTCCACGCTCCCGTCGCTGTCCCCGCCGCCGGTCGCCCGGCACGTCGCCGCCCTCCTCCGGCCTCCGCCCCCTCCAAGGCGAGCTCGCCATCCCGCCGCCACCCAAGCCGCCACTTTCCTCCTTCTCCATCCGGCCGCCCCTTTTTCTCTCCGGTGAGCCTCCCCCATTCCGCCGCTCCGCCCCCCCCCCTCCGCCCCCGGTGCTGCGCGCCACCGACCCGAGCTCACCCCGGAGCTCCCTCGCCGCCTACGCCATTCCCGACGCCGCCCAGATCCCCAGCTCCACCTCCTCTCCATCCGGCCGCCCTCCGGTGCCCCACCGCTGCTGCTCTCCGCCGCGCCCCGGCCCCAACGACCTCGCCCCCGAGTGCCCTCCTCCGCGCCGTCGAGCTCCGCTGCCGCGCCCCTCGCCGCCGCCCCGGTGAGCTGCGCCCCGCTCCGCCCCTCCTGTTCCGGTCCGACCGAGCCAGCACCGGAGCCAACCGAGCCCCGGCCGGTTGATTAGATGAAATGGGTTAGTTAGTTAGTAGTAGTTAGGTTAGTTAGTTAATTAGGTTAGTTGGTTTGGTTAGGGCTTAAATGCCCCTCTTAATACGTTGTTAAGGCATAGTTAATAATCCCTGATTAATGCAGTTAATTAATGTTCAGACACTCTTATTGCTCATGATTGCTAATCAGACACATTAATCGCTAGCATTAAGATCTAACCAGTGTAATTATTGAGCTCATGTTGTTGTATCAATGACACGTGGGTCCCAGCTGTAGGAATTTAAGAAAAAGATAAAAGAAAAGGGGATTTATCTGGCTGGTAGGCCCCGCATGTCATAGGCTCTATTAGTGTTGACTCCAGTTTGACCAAGGGGGCCCACTGTCATTCTCTGAAGCTAGGTTAGGCTGAGTAATATTGGTATTTCTGATTTTATTTTCTGAGAAAATACAACAAAGGGGATTTAAATGATTTAAACCTTGTAAAATTCACAGAAAATGCATCGTAACTCAGAAAAATGCAAATAATATATCAAAATGTTCAGAAAAATGAGAACTATTCAATTACATCATGTTCATCCATGTTTGCATGCTAGGAAAAGTAAAATTGATTAAAAACTCCATTTAGGGTTTCCCCGAGCCCCCGGAAGTCGTCGGATCGCGATATCTCGCGCGTCCGGACTCCGATTAACCTGATTCCAGTGGCGTTAGTGTTTATTTCGAATCCTCTAGCTCATGGCATACATTGCATCTCATGCCGATGTTTTCCAACAATGTATTGATTGTTTCATGTGTTTCGTTTCGGTGTTGTCGCTCCTTCCGATAGGACCGGACGATCTCGACGAGTGTAACTTTGAGCAGGATCAGGGCATAGTAACGGATCAGCAAGGCAAGCAGCCCCCTTTGACCATCTTGAGGATCACCCATTATTTGCAACTTACTAATTGCTTTTAAAACCGTATTGCATGCGTTCCACTGATATTTTATGCTAAGTGTGAACCCTATCCGTTGCATGAAAACTTACTTTGTCGCTCAATCAACACCACCGATCCTCCCAACCTATTTAGAGTGAATTACTTGTTGTTGTAATATTGCTATTATCGCTCATGATGCTTAGATCTGCTTAGTTGAGCAAAGTCGTAATTCCTGGGATGGCAGACAAGACACACTACTCTGGATGGGTTAGCGGTTAGGTGGTTGTTCACCGGGCGGATTAATAAACCTGACTCATCTCAAATCGGGCATCGACGAGAGGCCATGCTGGGAGCATGGTGGGTTGTCTCGTTAATCCCACAAGGACCGGTTTCTGGCGTACATTGACCCAAGATTTGCGTACTACTACACGGGTGTTATGGGCCACCCCCGACCGAATAATTTGTCTAGATTTAGGTGATGAGCCGCATAGTTTGCCGTCTTCGTGGATTTGGGTGTGTGGAAAATGAGAAGGTGGTGTGGTGCAACAATATAGGAGTGAGGGTTACACACGGTCCGGGACCGGGGATGTATCACCTGACACAACTAGCGGGACCACAGCGAAGTATCGGCCGAACTGTCGTTCGTGGATTAGCCCCTTAGG
This sequence comes from Stipa capillata, assembly GCA_019208055.1. NCBI lineage: Eukaryota > Viridiplantae > Streptophyta > Magnoliopsida > Poales > Poaceae > Stipa > Stipa capillata. The sequence continues at coordinate 81,797 of JAGXJF010005317.1, forward strand.
GCGGCTCATACCTAGGTCGAAAACATTGTAAAGGTCGTGTTCGATCACCCTCCGCCAGCACACCTCGTGAAGTGTGTTATCCCGGTGGCATTAGGAGTCGATCGATGCGTGTAGGTAAAGATGTACACCCCTGCAGGGTTTAAACTATTCGAATAGCCGTGTCCGCGGTTATGGACAGCTTGGTGATTACTTGCGTCGAATTAGACAAGTATAACCCTAATCTAAAACTTGCCAACTCTAAGGACGTGGGTTAGCGGTCGCTTTCTCCCTGGTGGTCGAGGAAGGATCGAGGGTTTCGTGTGCTCGATGGTCTGCTTTAGGTTTTATTATGCCATTTCAGCTTCTCTCGTTTGCAAATATTCCAGTAGACGGATTTCAATCTATTACAGGTATTGTCAAAGGCACAAAATTAGCTTTCTGCAAAATAGTCCACAAATAGCCCCTTCTTGATACCTGATGCATCTAATACTATTTTCCCCTGTAAGTCTTGCGGAGTACATTTTGTACTCACCTTGCTTTCGTTGATAATATTTGTGTGCAGAGGAAACCGCTCCCGCAGCGGAGGGTTTCTACGTTGAGGTCGATCCCGACGTCGACTAGTCGCTGGGGATCCCAGGCAGTGATCCTGCCCAGGGTTCGGCAGCTTGGTTATTTCTGCCGCTATTTTGGCCCGACCTTTAGGCTTCTCAGCCAAACTAGAACTTCCACTGTGTAAGCATCTTTGATTGTATATATATGTTGTTAAGTTTCGGAAAAGCTAGTATTATTGCAGTTCCGTCGTAGAGTCTCTGTGATGGTACTGGCTTGTTCTTCCCCCTGTGTCATGTGCAATGCGTGTATGATTGAAGTACGTGATGCAGGGAGGATTTCAGGTTTTATATCGCAGAGCTATTAAGTTTAGTCACCCCTGTGAAGCGACTCTTCACTGAGAGGTTGGGAGCTATATCACCCTACTCCAGCCGTGCATTTAATTGCCGGGACGAGGTCGGGGTTGATGCTCCGGCTCAGTGGGAAAGAGTGAGGAGACCATATCACCCTACTACTCCGTGCATTAAATTGCCAGAGTAAGCTTTGGGGTTGACGTCTCGGGCTATTCGAAGCCATATCACTCCACTCCTCTCGGATTTGACCCCCGTGAGTTGAGGTCGGGTTGAAGCTCCGACTTAGCGGGTGATTACTCCTAAGGCTCTCCGTTATGGAATCTGGGGTCCGACATTTTTGAGTCATGCAACAAGATATTTGAATGGATGCAATAATTTGTCTCGACACCTCAACAATTTCTTTCTGTGATAGAAACAATCTAAGGACACCTGTGCAACAATGTAAAAGAAATCGTAAGAAAACCAACAAGAAACGTTAAGCATTGAAACAAATCCATCCAATATAAACAACATTTTACAACTTTTAACACAAATGAAACAAGGCATTATTACAACAAGAGCCTAAAAAACAAAATCAATGTGTATCTACAATATCATCCACCTCTGTCGGCAATAAAAGAACTATGTGATGGCAACATCAAAACTGCCCATGCATGGAATCAGAATCGCTGCACCCCGCGCCGGCGGCTTCCAGATGCCAATGACAGTCTGGGAATGTCGACGACTATAACAGCCTCCTTGAGGTAGTCGTAGGCGGAGAAGATTATGCTAAACGAGCGGTGTTGGTCTGCCAGCCCAGGCCACATACGAAAAGCTTCTAGAGAGCCAGGTCTCGTTCTGCGGTGGCGTGCAGGACATCAAGCATGACCTCGGAGGCGAGTGTCCCGAAGATGGTGATGTTGGCAAGTAGGTTGACCCAGGCCTCCCGCCTAGAATCAGTGGTCGTTGTTATCTGATGCATCTACATATGTTTGTAGGGAGCAGCTCGAGAATGTGGAGAACATCGTCTCCGGTGATCCCGAGCATGGCGGCTCGGTGGCGGGAGGGGGGGGGAGGTGGGGGAGGGGCGGCGACGGTGCTATTCCGGCGGCAGGGGATCCATGGGAGGTACGGATGGAGCGGAGAGGCAAAAATCTTGTTAGGGCATGGCCGTAGTAACGTGACGATGGATCGAGATCAATTAAGAGATTATACAGGCTGGACAAACACCGTTAGATGATTTGATTGTGATGGACTGCTCTACGGTTGGTCGACATGAGCTTCCCATTGGTAGGCAGATGGGAAGCCTTTTCCTTGTATTATACTTGGCTCAAAGTCGAACATTGTAACACATCAACTTATCTTAATGTTGTTGTAAGTTTTTTCCAAGAACATGCGCAAGTCGTGTGTTTCATTTTCATTAAGATAGGGAAGTAAAGGGTTGAATGATGCGTGTCTCACATCCCTCATTCAACCATCCACATACTTTTACGAAATTTCTCTCATAGACCCATGCACCCACGCATGTTTGCACAACTGGAATTCCTCCCTGATCTGACGTAGCAAACCTGCACTGAGCTCTGTTGACAGTCAAAATTTCTGTTATTTTGCTATAACCATATGTTGCACATAATCAATGTTGTGTAGGAGAAAGCCTTCTTCCTAGGAGTGCCTAAAACCCCTTATGCAAATGCGGTCCGCCATGAGATGATGATCGAAGGAGTTGGAGTGAAGCGTTGTAGGCATTTTTCACACAGCGTCGCGAACCAGACCTCCCGCTCGAAGGGACATTGTAGCAGAAGGTGCACGCATCCTCTGGCAATTGGGAGCATAGCATGCATCTAGTGGGATGTGGAAGGCCTCGCTTTGTCAGGCAATTAGCTATTGAAATCCTACACCAAAGCACTAATCAGATGAAAAACTTGACGTTTTGAGGTGCCCACCTATGCCACAGATCCCATGCACTTGGGGATTCAAATGCTCCAGTGAAGACAATGCTACATAGAGTTTTCTTGCAATAAGCCTTGCATGACGTCCAATACCAAGTGCAGGAGTCCTACACTTCGTTAGACGGCTAGAATTGTTGGATTTTCTCTCAAAGTCCAAACATGTACCCTAATGTCCTATAACTACTAGTTTTCATGTAGCGCCGCCTAAATCATGCACCTCTTGCCAGCCGCTGAAACAAAATGAACTAGATCCAGCACAATAGGAACTGGAGATTGTGCACCCCTAGCCCCGTCCAAAAGTTTTGGCCGACAGACTTGATACTAGGTGACTAGACAATTGCCACCCCTCACATCCATTGATCCCCGCTAGAGGAATCCTCACTGAATCTGCTCAGTGCACTTGAACACCTAGGGCGGAAGGTCTAGTGCCATCATGTGGTAGATAGGTGCTGGCGTGAGGACCGAATTAATCAAGACCATTTTCCGCCCTTGGTAAGCATGCTTGATTTATAGGTAAAGAGGCGCTACCCAATTTTGTCAATCAGCAGTTGGATATCTATCTTTTGCGGTTTGAACAATGTGAGCGGTAAGCCTAGATAAGAATAGGGGAAGGCAGCAAGTCAACAAGGTAGTGCCCCCAACATATGCTGCATGTCAAGATCCTCACACCGGATTGGTGTAATCGAGCTTTTCGCATGTCCCCCAAGCAGCTGTGCTGCTTCGCTGCGAACCTCAGCTCCTCTGCTTTAGGCCAAATGAAGAGCACCATGTCGTCTACAAATAGAGAAAGCCTATGCTTGACCCCCCCAATGACTTAGAGACACAAACAGTCCCTGCTAATCCGCTTTGTGGACAATGGCAGTAAGGAAATCAATGACAAGGATAAACAACATCGGCGATATTGGATCACCCTGTCACAATCCTTTTCCATGCCAAATCGTTCATAGGCAAAGCCATTGATCAGCACCCTGGTATTCGCCATATAAGGAAGCGAACAACCCAAGAGATGAACTTACAACCAAATCCCTTGTGACGCAAGATTTGAAGCGAGAAAGGTCAAGCAACTGCGTTGAATATCTAGGCCACATCAAGCTTCAGCATTATCATTGGAGCTCTGCATCATTGGAAGACCTTCACACACCGTTGAACGAGCATGAAATTATCTTAGATGCAGTGGCTGCCAATAAAAACACTCTGATTTGCCGCCACCAACTTCGGAAGGCTCAGCGCAAGCGTCACTGCAAGAGCCTTGGATAGAATCTTGGCCACACCATGAACAAGACTGATAGGCCTAAAATCCCTAATATTGTTCGCACCTTCCTTCTTAGGCAAGAGGGAGATCAAAGCTTGGTTCAAACGGTAGAAGCTATGACCACTGGATTGGATAACATGGTTGATAGCGCATGTGACATCCTCTTTGATTCTTGACCAACATCTGTGATGGAAACATGTTGAGAAACCATCTGGTCCCGAAGCTTTGTCCACTGGAAGCACACGCAATGCTATTGTAAGTGAAGTGGCACCCAAGCATAGTGTTGATGATCCATTTGGTGGTTACACGAACCTAACTTAGCTAAGCACTTTCCGGCTTGCACCTGCTATTGATTTACTTATATCAGTACTATAGCTGGAAATTAAGGGTGACCTAGTTAGGCCCACACGGCGAGGGCCCCGCGTACCACAAGCTGGAGCTGACTGTACTAGGCAAGGCTAGCTTGCCACGCCAACAACTCTCCCATGCAGCCCCGCTGGCGTATAGGGCCACCTCAATACCATGCAAACATGATTATGGCTACGGACGGACGGCGTGCAAGGTCATCTAGTGGAGGCGATTGTCCACCTAGGCTTGGGAGATAATTTCTACCGCTGTCACCATCAAGGGAGACATCGCTTCCTCGACTGTGGGTTAGCTAGATGTCATGATTGGGTGACGTGAGACGGAATAGAGGAAATAAGCATTATGGATATTTCCATCCTTTTGAATTGGGTTTCAATTGTTTTGCGGGGAAAGGGAGATTCATTACTCAGAATAAAGAGGAATACAAACATGTTTAGCCAACTCTGCAGTCGAGTCCAGCCAAGCACCCAACCATACGGTTGTTTTAAACCCTAATCTAGCAAAGTTTGCAAGGACATGGCTAGCTCTATTCAGAGATCTATATATTTTCTTAATGCTAATCTCTCTCCATCCCGTAAGCATCAGCTCAATTTCCTTTGTTCTGTTGGTGTTGCGAGACAGGTATAGCTCCCAGGCACAGATCATCTTGGTTGCAACCTCGCAATCGGTCTCGATAATGATTGGTAGATGGCACCACTACATGGCCAAAGCGAAGCCTTCCATGCATGCTGCCAACTCTGCTTCCAACGGTTCAATGTAGTGGAACAGGGCACGACACGAGGAGAAGATGACATCTCCTGTATGATCATGGAGCACCATACCAACTCAAGCAGTTCAACCGGTCGCAAAAAAAAGCCATCAATGTTAAGCTTGCCCAGCCCAGCCGGGAGCCTCCCATTCTTTCACCACCATAGTGGTGCACCGATCACCTGCATGTGTGGCCCAAGCCTTTGCCACCGGACCATAGAAAATTACTTGCTTGCCTTTATCCACATTAGCTGTCGAGTATTGCTTAATAAGAAGCAAGGATCTAGTTAGCTACACAAGTACCGTCTCGACCCCTCAATCGATGATGCCAGTTTATCATGGGTGACTTCATTCCAAACGTGTCAGATCCTCCACAGAAGCATAAGAAACATCATCCTCTCAATATCAGCCATGGTTTCAAGTAGGCGAAGCAACCATTCAGTCCAGAGGAATTTATAATATCATCCGCCAGTAAGCGCCTTACCTCGCACATCGCCCCCCACAATGCTCTCACCTGCAGGCATGGAAACATCACGTGAAAGGTGTCTTCCGGTTTAGTATCACACATCTCGCACCGTTTGATCACCTCCATTGTCCTCTATTGCTTGTTACACCTCATCGTTAAGTCATTAGAGGCCAACTTCCAAGCTAATATTCTTACTTTTTGTGGTATGAGACAATTCAAAATTTGCTTCCACACTACCTTGCTACCATCTGGTCTCACACTTGAACCACAAGCGAACTTTAGACATTGTCTCATGAAACATACACACAAGTCAATTGCCAGAACGGGCCATCAGGGGATTCATGGACATGCGCCTCAATATATCTTTGATTGATAGATTTGATATCCACGCACAGATGTTCATGCCAGAAAAGAGCTAAACTACTACTAAGACCATCACCATTGATGCCTGCAAAACACTTAATACCCAACCTTCTTGTAAGATTGCTCACTTTTTCCTCCTTCCACCCTGTTTCACATAAGAAATCTAGCTTCAGGTTGTTAGCCCGAGCTAAGGCTAATAAATCACAAACTTTCTAGGAATTTCCTACCCCTCGACAATTCCAGCTTAAACAAGTCATGATCTCGAGGTAGGCACCAATGGAGAGTAGACGTAGACGTGGATTGCAAGCTACAACAACTTTATAGGGGGAAGTCCCTCAATGGTGAATCCCACGTTCACCCCCTATCGTAGAGTCTGCATCCGCACAAAGAACAATTTGCTTGGAAGGACATTCTACAACTTCGAGTCCACACCACACAGATGTAGAATGCACTCCTCCTCCAAAGCAAAGATGTCTTTGCAAACCAAAAGGGATCACCAAAATTCTGGACTAAGACAGGAGATGAACTCCCGTCCAACCCTAGAACACCAATGTGGTAGAATTGGATGTAGCAAAACACACAGACATGACTAGCCTCCGATCCGATCCGCCTTCTAATAATTTTTAGTTTGCATCACATCATATGTATTTTGTTGAGCCACATCAGCTAAAATCCTACGCCCAAAATTCGAGAGGCCAAGTTGGCCCCTTTGAAAGTTCGGGGACTAACATGAGCTTCCAAAACTACTTTAGGTGCATTAACCTTTTGGTATTTTGTAGTTAAATTTAGATGAAGCTTAATACATTGTTTCCAATCGGAAGAAATAATGGCCCTCGTGCTTTGTTAAAAGGAAATATTCTATTTATGAAAAGTGCTCCATAATCCGACTCTGGATAGAAAATAAAGAAAATTTGGGAGGGAATTGATCGCCTACACATAATTATGTACCTGTATGGATATTTTGGAGGGTCTAATTAGCAAAAACTTAAAGATACAAGGGTCTAACTAAAATGTAAAGATGTTGTATGTACCAGAAAAGAACCGTACAAGCAAAAGGCTGCATTTGTTGCAAGACGAAAAGGTCTGGTCAAAAGCAAAGGGATCTGTTTGTAACAAATGAAATATCTTAGTGGCTCTAGTGTAGCAAAAAGAATAAAAAGGAAGACGAAGGGGTTGGAAAGAAAATTCTAGGGACCTAGCACGTGAATAGAAGGGAACAAATAACCTCTAGTTGTGTAAGAGAAAGAAAGATGAAGGGGCCTAAACAGAATATTTGAGAGAGCGGTGTGCAAAAGTCTCAAAAAGATTTGGACCATTTCTTGATTTTGTGCGTGTCATCTTTATGCATGAGCCATGCTAATCTTCTCTATATCTTCCAATTTTATCGAATATCCCCAAAGGGACAAGACAAGGTGCGGGGAGTTATGTTATAAAGTGGCATTGATACGGCGACTCCCGATCTTTACGGATTGGATTGATAACTAGGAAAGCCTAAATGGAAAACCCACCCCAACAACAAACTCTAATGAGAAAGCCTTTGGGAACTAGAAAACCAAGTCAACAATCCTCTTGATTGAATGCCACGATTACCACTCGGAGGCACGCGCCGATCCTTACAATCCACAAGAGAAAGCAAGGCCTAAGGTGGAAACCCTAATCTAGAGGGATGAACCCTAGATTAGGAGCTAAACTCAACTTTAGTATAAACAACAAGTCTGAAAACCCTAATTAGTGAGGAGTACGGTATTTATAGTTTAACCATCCACTTAAGAGATACATGGGCTGTGGCCCGTTTAACTACGGCAGGTAGATCCGGGCTGTCCGGATTGGGCCGGACAGTTCGGGCGTCCGGAGGGTCTGGGCTGCAGTCCGGGACTTCCAGAGAAGATCCGGACCCTCATCCGGACTGTCCGGGTGGGAGGTTCGGGCTTTTCAGAGAAGATCCGGACCTTCATCCGGAGGGTCCAGGTGGAAGGTCCGGCCAAATCCGGAGGGTCCGGGCCTCATCCGGGCAATCCGGGCCTTCCTTCTCAGTGGACGTCCGGAGGGTCCGAGGCAGCAGTCCGGGCGCGGTTGGGCTTGAAGCTTGGAGTCCCTTCCTCGGTCCCGCCTTCGTACCTAAGCATGCAAAAGGTCGGCGCATTAGGTAGCATACCATTCATGTTCATGCCAAATAGAAAAGTACCAAGGAGAAGATTCACATCATGTTGGGGCTTTGGCTCGAGCTCGTATCATTGGCCCAACAAGTGGAGGTAGGCTTGAACGTGAAGCGGCGTTGTCCATGGTGATGTCCACATCAGGCATGCTTATTGTTTGCTGGGTAATGTGGTACTAAACTTGACTTGAGTCTGTTGCTCTCGGCAACGCCCAGCCTCGTGGTAGGCTGGAATCTTTTGATGTGGCCCAACTCTGCAGATGATCTCATGGGCTTTTCTCCTTCTTTCTTTTGTTGTATGGGCTTTTCTCCTCTCTTTTGTTACATGTAGTCCACTCTCTTATCCGACCAAGCCATTTTTATATGAGCAAGCAGTTGATCGAGCTGCCAATCAAAGTATTTTTTTAGGAGAGTCTATTTATAAGTCGATTGAGAAATTGTTATTTATAAGTCAATGATTTTAGACGTTGGTTTTTGATCTAACGATTAATTGAGTAGTTGCATATTTTAGAAATGATACGTACCTTTAGATTTAGAGGTGCAACTGGATAGTTATATATTTCTAGACATAAAGTTACAAAAAATTTTTTGTGCAATTGTAGACTTGATAGTGTATAATTTGATTAATCAAGAAATAAAATAAACGATTTAGAAATAGCAAATCGGTTTTCCTTTTCTATACAATTATCTTGTCAAAAAGAGCAACATATCATGAACTTGCAATTGTAGCAACTGTGTGCGTGCACAGCTCTACTGTTCCGAGGATGCAGAGGAAGAAAGGTGCTCTGCAGCGATCTCAACTCCGAGATCGACCATCGTCTTCGATGCTGTTGACGGATACGCGTGGATCGCCGGGGACTAAGCCGCGGGGGCTCTCGACAAATGACGGTGACCACTGCTTTCCAACGACCATACCATGATCGCTCTACCCGCGTCACAGAGTACGGGTAGGTGGGCCGAGTAATTTGAGTGAGCCGCGCATGGGTGCAGACCGCAGAGCACTAGAGAAGTGACACTTGAGCAAACCAATACTACTGAAATTGATGCATGGGATAGAATTATTTCACTACGAGAACTGGGATTCATAGATCAGTAAAAGAGCTGCTCCGGCCAACTCGGATCACATGATGTGCAAAGAAAAAGAACCAGCTTGGATCTCGGTGGATGACGACTTGCTCCCAGTCCTCATGCTCATGTAGATACAACAAGCTTGATGCGACACCTTTGATGATCCAGTACCTCTCAAGCCAATATAGAGGACCCATTTTCATTGTACAAGTACTCGTCAAGACTACCATTTGCCATGTAGTCATAAACCAAGAGAAGTTCACCCTTGCACCGGCAATAGCCTGGTAATTGCGCAAGATTCTGATGGCGGAGACGGCCAATGCTCACCACCTCGGCGATGAACTCCCTTACTCCTTGTCTTGAATCATGTGACACCCTCTTCACCGCGATCTCCAAATTGGATGCAGGAAGAACCCATTTGTATACTCTCCCAAACCCTCCGGCACCCAGTAAATTCTTGTTCTTGTCCTTGTACCCATCGGTGGCATGAAACATATCCTTGTTGTTATGCATAGTCCCTTTAGGCATTAGCTAGATGATCTCCTAGCCACGGTCTAGAACACCTAGACTTGATTGATCGGTAGACATTAGGGTCACTTACGTGCTGTGGAAGACGATGCCATGGCAATGAGCGAAGAGGAAGTAGTCGTGGTCGTGCAGGTGCGAGGAGGAAGATGCTGGTGAAGATGTAGCAGAGGGAATCGGCGGCCTTTGGGTCGCCATCGGCACTGTCCGGTGGCCGGCGACGTCGTCTTGGCGGCGTCGGCTTTCCCGATGCTCCAGCGCTCCCTCGGATCGGCTCGGGTGTTAGATGTGTTGGGGTTAGGGTTTAGCTCAGGTGAATCTTGTTCTCACGTAGAGCTCTGGGAAACCCCCCCTTTTGTATAGCGCTGTGCATCGGGGGACCGAAACCATGAGTTGGTTGGGCGCCCCCGATTAGGGCGCGTTCATTAGGTTGTTGGACATGCACGCTGGTGCATAGTCCACCCCCGTTCTTATCCATTGACCGAGATCAATTCCAACATTCTCCCCCTTGATCGCAAGGTCAAATCTTAATAGAAAATATACCAAAGCAAAGCGTTACAGTGACCAATGAAATGCCACTGAACCTCAGTACTTATGGTATATCATTCTATATCGAAATAGAAAAACATATTACTTGATGGGAGATGGTTTCATTCAATGGCCCCTTTATTCCAGAATCACAGGCTTTCCAGTAAACCCATCCCGACTACATGACTACAAAAGATACTGGGTGGTAAGCCTTTCGTGAGTGGATCCGCAAGCATTTCTGTCGTACTTATATGCTTGACATTAATGGTATGATTCTGGATTCTATCTTTCACAACATGTTACTTAATGTCGATGTGTTTGACATCATAACTCAACTTGTTATTACTCGTATAGAAAACTGCGGGTTCATTGTCGCAGTATAACGTTAGTGGTCTGGAAATACTATCCACTACTCTTAATCCGGGAATAAAATTCTTTAGCCATACAGCCTGCCCAGTGGCCTCATAACACTATAAATTCTGCCTGCATCGTGGAGGATGCAGTAATCATTTGTTTGGAGCTTTTCCAAGAAATAGCTCCTCCTGCGAGTGTGAAGATATATCCTGAAGTGGATTTCGTACTATCGACACACCCAGCAAAATCAGCATCTGAATAACCAACAACTTCTAGGTTATCAGATTTTCGATACGTCAGCATGTAATCTTTAGTGCCTTGCATATAGCATAGGACTTTCTTAGCGGCCTTTCAGTGGTCCAGTCCTGGATTAGATTGATATCTGCCAAGCATCCCGATGACAAAAGCCAAGTCAGGGCGTGTACAGACTTCAGCATACATGATGCTTCCGACAGCCGAAGCATAAGGAACCGACTTCATCTGATCAGTTTCATATTGGTTCCTTAGACATTAAAATGTCCCAAACTTGTCGCCCTTGACTATAGGGGCAAGAGAGGCAGAGCACTTATGCATATTATATTTCTTTAGTACTCTCTCAAAGTATGCCTTTTGAGATAGTCCCAACATCCCTTTGGACCTATCCCGATGAATCTCAATACCGAGAACATATGAGGCTTCACCGAGATCTTTCATATCAAAATTGGAAGACAAAAATCTCTTGGTTTCATGCAACATATCCTTATGGCTGCACGCCAACAGAATGTCATCCACATATAGGACTAAAATGGTGAACTTGCCGCCTTTAAACTTGACATATATACAGTTGTCCACCTCATTCTCTTTAAAACCAAAAGTTCTGATGATTTGATCAAACTTAAGGTACCATTGTCTTGAAGCTTGTTTTAAGCCATAAATTGACTTCTTTAAACGACATGCCATTTGCTCCTTTCCTTCCACAACAAAATCTTCTGGTTGTGTCATGTAAATGTCCTCGTTTAAATCGCCATTAAGAAATGCCGTTTTGACGTCCATTTGATGTAGCTCCAGATCATGATGAGCTACAAGTGCCATGACTATTCTGAAAGAATCTTTAGTTGAGACCGGCGAGAAGGTTTCATTATAATCGATCCCCTCTCTTTGTGTGAAGCCTTTTGCTACGAGTCTCACCTTGAACCTTTCGATATTTCCTTTGGAGTCATACTTAGTTTTGTAGACCCATTTGCAGCCTACCCTTTTAGCTCCATCAGGAATTTCTACTAAGTCCCAAACGTCATTTGAGCTCATAGACTTTAATTCGTCTTCCATGGCGTCAAACCACTTGGACGAATTTTCTCCTTTAATGGCTTCCTTATAAGAGGTTGGGTCTTCTGCCTTCCCTATATCATTTACATCTTCATTCATGTAAACAACATAATCATTTGGGATGACAGATCTTCTTTCTCGCTGTGACCTTCTCACAGGCTCATTAGTGGCTTCATTGTTTATCGCGGGGAAATGTTGAGGCTCAACATTAGGTGCTGCATTAGGGTTTTCTTGATCCTCAACATTTGGTGCGTCGACATTAGGTACTACATTGTCTACTGGGGTGTTGAACAATGTCTTTGGAATGAGTCTTTCTTAGACAATCGGGAATGGGACGCACACCCTTTTCTCCTCAAGATCTACATTCCTTGGTTCAACTATTTCATTATCCTCAAAGAACACAGCTTGCCTCGTTTCCACAAACTTAGTTGTGTGATTTGGACAGTAGAAATGATATCCCTTTCCCCTATGAGGGTATCCAATAAAATGGCAGCTGATGGTCTTCGGATCCAATTTCTTAATTTGTGGATTGAACACCTTAAATTCAGCGGGGCACCCCCACACACGTAAATAATTCAAGCTCAGTTTCTTTCCCGTCCACATCTCATAAGGCGTGTTTGGTGCTGACTTAGTGGGAGCCAGATTAAGTACATGTGCGGCTGTCTTTAGTGCCTCCATCCATAAATTCACTGGTAAAGTCGAGTGACTAAGCATGCTTCGCACCATGTCCATAAGTATGCGATTGCGACGCTCAGCTACTCCATTTTGCTGAGGTTCACCAGGCATTGAATATTGGGCAATTATTCCATTTTCAGCAAGGAACTTTGCAAAAGGTCCAGGAATTTGCCCATAAGGAGCGTGTCTTCCATAATATTCTCTACCACGATCAGACCTTACAACTCTAATCTTTAGGTTTAGCTGATTTTCAACTTCAGCTTTATATATCTTAAATTTTTCTAAAGTTTCAGATCGATCGCGAATGGGATATATGTATCCATAACGTGAGTAGTCATCTGTGAATGTGATGAAATATTTAAAACCGTCCACAGACTTTACATTAAAGGGTCCGCATATGTCAGTATGTATAAGGTCAAGGATCCCTTCGGCTCTTATTGCTCCTTTCTTAATTATCTTAACATATTTTCCTTTTATGCAGTCAATACAATTGTCCATGTCAGAGAAGTTTAAAGGGTGAAGAATTTCTTCTTTTATTAAACGTTCCATTCTCCCCCTCGAAATGTGGCCCAAACGACGATGCCACAATTTCGAAGAAGGATTTTGACTTCTCTTTTTCTTATCGACATTCTCATGACTACATTCATTCACATTCACAACACATGCATTCATGTCATTTTGAGATTCACAAAGAGATAACATATATAGTTTGCCTCGTCTGACACCGAGTCCAACAATATCATTATTCAACTTAAGCATACATTGTTTATTATGAAACGAACATTCAAAACCTAAATCATCCAAACAAGATACGGAAATCAAATTCCTACTTAAGGTAGGTACATAAAGAACATCATGAAGCTGAAGTAGGAAGCCCATGTGCAACTCCAAAGTGAGAGATCCCACAGCTTCAACATCAGCTTCTTGATCATTTGCCACCTTAAGCTTTCTTGTTCCCCTTCTTAAAGTTCTCCTTGTATGGAATCCCTGTAAGAAATTTACAACATGTATTGTTGCACCTGAGTCAATCCACCAAGTACTTTGGGAATAATCAACATAAAGTGATTCATCAACAAATGTAATTTCATCAGTACCTTTCTTGTTGAGCCACTTTAACCATTCAGCACAATCTTTCCTAAAGTGGCCTGGCTTTTTGCAGAAATTGCAAAGATCATTTCCTGCAACTCCAGATCCACTTGCTTCTTTGTAAACCTTTTCTTTCCCTTTAGGGCTCGTAAATGGTTTCTTGTTGGGCTTATGATCGGCAGGTGCTTGAAACTTTCTTTTGGCATGACCAATGTGAAGTGCTTGGTCCTTTTCTTTTTCAGCACGCAGCTTTTCTTCTTCTTGGGCACAGTGAGCGATCAACTCATTCAGGGTCCACTTCTTTTGTTGAGTATTGTAGTTGATCATAAAAGGCCCAAAGTCTTTAGACAACGAAGTCATGATAAAATGGACTAAAAAAATCCTCATTAATTATCATATCCATATATTTGAGCTTAGCTGCTGCATCACTCATCCTAAGGATATGATCCCTTATGTTGCCATTACCATCATACCTCTCATTAGTAAGTCTCTGAATGAGACTTGTAGCATACGCCTTTGAGGAGCCTCTGAATTGCTCCTCAATGGACTTTAAATAATCAGAGGCATTGGGGCTTTCAGGGATAGCTCCCCTAATGCCCTCGGAGATGGTCATTCTCATTATTAGGAGAGACATCCTGTTGGAGTCCTCCCACTTTTCTACCTTAACATCATAAGCCTTCTTGAGCTCCTCATACCCAGTTACACTTGCAGGAGGTGCAACTGGTTTAGCTTCCCTCAACGCAAGGTCGAGCTTATTGAGCCCTAAGGTGTACATAATTTGATCTTTCCATGTTGAGAAATTACTCCCCGTAAGTGGTTCAATGTGGTCAACAAACTTGGCCACATGAACAATAGCGGAAGCTGAAATAAATTCAAAAATTCATAAGTGAAGAGTACATAATAAAATTTGCATAAAATTAATTCTAATTCGCATCACCGTTGGGCAGAAAATGAAAAGAATTAATTGACATAAGAGGGAGTGGCTCAAAAATTATAAATCAACGTTTGGTCAGAATTATAAATATGAGCCAAACAATTCTCAGAATAAATATTAATTTAAAACATTAATTTTAGCATCATATTGATATTTAAAATGAGACCATCATTGAAGAAAATGCAACAAAATGCACTTAACATTTAAAATTTTCTGAACAAAATTTCTCGTTGGTTCCATTTTGTCCAGAAAAGTAAATATGAGCTTTGGGACATTATTTGGGTATTTTTAAACTTATTTAACAGTGCAAAGTATTAACAGAAAGATTAAAAACTTTGAAAAAGCACCGCAAAAAAAAGAAGAAGCCCAAAATCAGCATTTGGCCCAATTGCCCACGGCAGCCCCTTTTGTTTTTCAGTCCAGCAAACCAAAACTCGCCGGGCCACGAAAACTTGGGCTGTAGCCCACAGCCGAAAACGGCCTGCTTGAATTCTCCCGCACCCCCCCGCATCGATCCGTGCCGTCCGATCGATCGGACGGCTCGCGTCATCCCCGCCCGAGACAAAACCGTCCCGGCCGAAAAACCCTAGACCATTCCCCCCCGGTTCCCCCGTGTTCTTCGCTCCCGAGAGCGGCGGCGGCCGGGAGGCTGAGTCGCCGGTGCCAATGGCGGCGCGGTGGCCCCGCTCGCCGGAGGAGCGCGCCCGGCCCTAGGCCGCGCGCTCCTCCGTCGAGTGATGCTCCGCGTCACCGACGTCTTGTCCTGGCGAAACTCCATTCCGCACATCCTCTCCGACGAGAAGACGGCGTCGCGGTATCGGCGTCCTCGCACGGCAGCGAGGCCGTGCGGTCTCGAAGGGAGGTAGACGCCGACGCGGCTTCATGAGGTTAGTCCCGAACCCTAGCTTTTGTAGTTTTCATTTTTAGGGTTTCGGGAATTGGGGAAAAACATTTGATTTGGGGGATCTTCATAATTTCAAGCGTTTGAGTGCAATTCCCCTCCTTCTTGCTTCTTAATTCAGGGTTTACGGGGGATGTTCAACATTAACTGAAGCACATTAGGGGAAGACTAGGGTTTTAGAGAGGCGAAGCATGGCTCTGATACCAATGTTATGCATAATCCCTTTAGGCGTTAGCTAGATGATCTCCTAGCCACGGTCTAGAACACCTAGACTTGATTGATCGGTAGACATCAGGGTCACTTACGTGCTGTGGAAGACGATGCTATGGCAGTGAGCGAAGAGGAAGTAGTCGTGGTCGTGCAGGTGCGAGGAGGAAGAGGCTGGTGAAGATGTAGCAGAGGGAATCGGCGGCCTTCGGGTGGCCATCGGCACTGTCCGGTGGCCGGCGACGTCGTCTTGGTGGCGTCGGCCTTCCCGATGCTCCAGCGCTCCCCCGGATCGGCTCGGGCGTTAGATGTGTTGGGGTTAGGGTTTAGCTCAGGTGAATCTTGTTCTCACGTAGAGCTCCGGGAAACCCCCCTTTTGTATAGCGCTGTGCATCGGGGGACCGAAACCATGAGTTGGTCGGGCGCCCCCGATTAGGGCGTGTTCGTTAGGTTGTTGGACATGTACGTTGGTGCATTGTCCACCCCCGTTCTTATCCATTGACCGAGATCAATTCCAACACTTGTACGCGAACCGATGCGGTCTAAACTCGTCCTCCCAATCTTCACGCACCTCGGCAAATCGGCGCCGGCGCCACACAAAGAAGAAGACGACAGCTAGCACTGCACCGATGAGCAATGCGGTGGCCAGCGGAAGCACAATATCCAAGATCTTGGACCGAGGCTTCGGACCCACGCGTGGCAGGGTGGGAAGCTTGGAGAAATCAAGTGGTGGGGCAGGTCCGTCCAAGCTGAAGCTCCATCTGAGCACGTAGTGGTGTGTGAACACGATGCCGGATGACGACGAGAAGCCAACGTACATCGTGTCCGCCATGACCGTGCAGAGATCAATGGCTTCGGAGAGCAGAGGATTCTTGGGCTTCCGCACTTCCACAGGAGCTAATGTCATATTGTGTTGCCAGCTGGCCTGGCCGTCGTAGTCCACCCACACCTGCATCGGCTTGCGGCTGGTTAGCCTCAGGTCTTGGAAGGTGCCGTCGTCATCGCCGTACTAGCCGGCTGGCTTGGCTTGCTGCGACATGAGGCTATTGACGTTGATCCCTGCTTGGTTGCTGTTGGAACTCAGGGTTCATCATGGTGTCAAGCTCGACAGTCAAGATGCGGTCACTCGCGGTGCCGTTCGTCGCGTTGAGGAGTCCCAGGTACTGCACGACATTCGCCGACGAGAGGTTCGTGGTCGGGGCGACCACGAAAGCGAGCCCTTGGTCGCTCAGGCTGTCGTATCTGTGTTAAACGATGAAGTCTAGGATGTAACGATCCAAACGCGTGTATCGTAGAGAGTTAAGATCCTGAAGGATCACGCGGTTATTGTAGCCCATCCAGCAAGTAATCGCTAACTGTATATGAGTTGTAGATTGATCTGTTCATTGTAATAGATTTGTGTATATCTGTACAATTGTACCTCTATAAATATACAACCAGGCCGACGAGGTTCTCACGGCTTAAAACACTTCTTTCTCTCGTTTCATAATCTGGACACAATGGCGAACACGAAGGATGTGGAGAAGGACCGAGCCACGGTGGAGGTGTGTTCGTCGTCGTCGTGGATGTGTTGAGGAAGTGGAGTGGTGTAGGGTGGAAGGCATGGCCTTCTGTCTGGTACGTGAAGTTGGTGAGCGCAAGGAGACCGTTGGGCATGACGGTGGCAAGGCCGTCCAGCGCAAGGTTCACCGCAGCAAAGCCTTGGAAGGCGAACTGGCCGTCATCCACCAACGAGGCCACCTCTCCATCCATGCTCAATAGCAAAAGCAGAAGAAGGGCCAGCATAGTTTCTTGCCACACTTTGCTCTATTGCCTTCAAGAAGCCTAAGACACAACTCAATAAGATTCTAACACTGGCTAGCAAAGAACTGCTAGGTTTATGACCACGATCGGTACAAGTTTTGACGGCGCGGAGATGTACGGATGGTTGTGCGGCGGGTGTTGTTGGGGGAAGGGTCCCCGCGCTACCCCGAACCGACGAACTTCTCCTTAACAGCGTCAAGATCCCTCTCCCCGAATCGACATGTTTCGCCTAGCGTCGACAGGCTCCGCGGGCATCACCGACAACATCGAGGCAACACTTCGTCCCGGCGGATGCCAAGGCCGATGTTTCTTCCCGCGGATATTGAGGCGACGCTCCGTCCTGGCGGGATCGCGGCACGATGAGGTTGCGTCACGAACGTCAAGGCCAACACATCGTCGTAGCAGCGTGTACTAGAATACTAGAGTGTTAGACTATACCCCGAGATTCCTTGTAAAAGACCAAAATACCCCTCTTAGCATGTTGTAACCTGAGGGGTAGAGTTGTAATCTCCCATCCCCATTCTCATTCTCTATAAATAGGACCCCAAGGGTAGAGAGAGGGGGGATTTCTGGGAGGTAAAACCATAAACTCCGAAATATATACGAGAGTTTCTACTTTCCCCCGACCGGAGTGTTTCACGTTCCGCCCCGTCGGACACCGCTCCCGCGCCTCGACAGACACTATACTTGCTCGTACTCCTCTGGTACCTCCGGAGGTCGACGTAACCGATCGGGGGTGCCTAAAGTACACTGCCTAGTCCCGTAGCTACGACAGGTGTGATGGCATGACTGAGACACACCGGACACCGGGCTGAAAGATATGTAGAGAAGGACGTGTCTGGCAGTAGCAAACGGAGTCTTGCAGCGAGTAGTACTCCATTCATGTCATGATGTAACTTATTTTAAAATATGTAGAAATCAAATATTTTAAGTTTGATTAAGAACTTACCAATATCTACAATACTAAATTGATATTATTAGGTTCTTGATGAGATAGACTTTCATAATATATACTTAGTTTTATGTAAAAATATTTTTTTATATAAACTAATAATCAAAGTGTTTTTAAGGCTGTATAAATATCTAAAATGATCTATATTATGACATGAAGATAGTACTAGTCTATTTTCCATAGTACTGCTAGTTGACTACTTATGTAAATGGATATACCCATGTCACCTAAACATTTATCCTCTTTCAAATAAAAAATCTAGTAAACATTTGTCCGGTGCATTTAATACCCTAGCTGATACGGCGCCTGTGCGTAGATCGGAGACAATTCTGTGAGGGTTCAAAGATAGCTACTTTTGAACTGCAACTGGTGGCAGTTGTGAGCTGGGTAAGCGCCGTGCGGGTGAGAGCGTTGTCATTGCCCGTGGTACGTAGAAAAGAAGGATAGCTGAACGAGACCATTCACCTTCCTGTTGTCTCCAAGGAAAAAGAATCATGTGATTAATGAGCTCGCTTAGATCAGTTCAATTTTACACTCGACCGTAACTCTTCTATCTGAATTTCATTTTTGCGGTTCCTTTCAAGCATCGAACTGAGAATTAGTAGATTAATTCAAATGGTCAAGCAGAGACGTATTAGAGGGGCAGAGACTATCTAGAGACTGTTTACGATGGTTCGATGCACCTACTCTCTCTTTTACTCTTAGAAATCCATGGACTTCTGGGCTCTTCTGCCCCTGCAGCAGTACATCTTTCACTACTATTCCAAAACATGATTGTTCGTAGTTCTGACAGTGATACATTTCTACGTCACGCAGCCATTGTACAAGGACTTGTTTTTTCTTTTTGCATATTACAAGGGCTTGTTCTATCATATGTAAATGTTTGGTTCCGACTGATTCTGCCATGGAACACGAGATTTTTAGCGCTTTGGCATTGCGGTCAATATTTTGTGATACTTCTACGTGTTTGTCTGTTTCAATGAGTACTTGTCAATTTATTCACAGCTTGCTTCGTATGATAGGAGATTAGGAGCATTGCTGATTTGCCATCACCTGAACATCATTGCTCATTATTGCCATCATTTGCACATTAATCTTTGTTTCAAAAGAAACACGAGCCGTTGATTAGATTTGTTACAAAAGAAGAGCAGAAACACTGGTGAGTTACATCCATGTAGACTAATACAATTTTTTGCCCTGGAAAGAAATATTTTGAGATGCGCGCTGACCTTATATTTGACTATGCATGCTTTACCTCCAAGATTGATTAGGAAATTAAGAGTTACTGCTTGAGTGCTTGTGCTTGAGATGAAGGCCGTGTGCGAGAACATGACAGTTAGCGTGGTTATATGGAATTCGGTTAGCAAAAGGTAAAACATAAGGGCATCCATTTCCTGTAAACTGAGTACAACATAGATATACAGGGCCCTCAAGTTAATTGCACGATCACACTCACTAACTGCAAGAGCCTCATCACCTTCCTCCAGAGAGATCAGAAACGGCACCCGCGCTCGTCGATGACGCATATGGCATCACGTCCTGGTTGAAATCCCCGATGTACATCCGCTCCAGCATGGTGAAGCTGAGGTACGACGGCGACAAGTCCGGGAGGAGCATGTCGCTGTCGAGGTACTGCATGACTTGCCGCATGGTAGGCCTCGCATTTGGCAATGGGTGCGAGCACAATAGCCCTAGTCTCAGCACCAGAGAGACCTCCTCCGGACTAAAACCCATTTGGAATCCTCATGTCCACTGCGTTAATGATCAAACCCGTGCGCCATTGTTCTATCACCCAATCCACGAGCACGATGTGGTTGCCGTGCTCGTCTTGCTCAATCGGCCTCCGCCCACAGGTGACCTCCAGAAGGAATGCCCCGAACGCGAACACATCCGTAGATGGGGTTGCCTTGCCGGTGTGTCCTAGCTCAGGAGCTAGGTATCCCATGGTGCCGACCACGTGTGTTGTTTGCGCATCCGCTCCATGGTCGTACAGCCTCGCAAGGCCGAAATCCCCTAGCCGCCCGTTCATTTCGCTGTCCAGAAGAACGTTGCTTGCTTTCACGTCTCGGTGGATGACAACCTGCTCCCAGTCCTCGTGAAGATACAATAACCCAGAAGCCATCCCTCTGATGATGTGAAATCTTTGACGCCAATCCAGTGTACCTGCGTTTTCATCGTACAAATATTTATCAAGGCTACCGTTCGGCATGTAATCGTAAACCAGGAGAAGTTCTGCTTTGCGCCGGCAATAACCGAGCAACTGAACGAGGTTACGGTGCCGTAGCCGTCCGATGCTCGCAACCTCCGCCACGAACTCCTTCATCCCCTGTCTTGACCCGTGGGACACCCTCTTCACCGCGACCTCGATGTCAGACTTGCGGAGCACTCCCCTGTAGACACTTCCAAAGCCTCCCGCCCCGAGCAGGTTCTTGTCGCTGAACCCCTTGGTCGCATGAAACAAGTCCTTGTAAGAGAATCGGTGCGCCCCGAACGCGACCTCCCAGTTCTCGCGCAGCTCGGAGTACTTGAGACGCCGTCGTACCAAGATGTAAATTCCGATGCCTATGGTGAAAACCAGCGTCGCCAACGCTATGGGCACAACGATCTCCGGCACCTTGGACCGTCGCTTGGGCCAGGCCCGCGGCAAGGCCGGCAGCGCCGAGATGTCCAGCGCCAGGGCTGGCCCGTCCATCGCGAAGCTCCAGCCGACGACGAAGTGGCGCGGGGCGATGATGCCCGTCGCCGACGAGAACCCGACGTACGCCGTGCTCTGCACAACGTCCGAGAGGTCGACGGTGGTCTGCAGCAGGGGCTTCTTGGGCCTGGCCACGCCCAGCGGAGCCATGGTGACGGTGATCTCCGTGGCACTGCCGTCGTAGTCCACCCACGCTTGCATGGCCTTTCGGCTGATCAGGCTTAGGTTCTGGAACCGCCCGGTGCCGTCGTCGTAGTACCCTGCGTCGGCGGAGCCGAGCGACACCAGGCTGTTGACGTCGACGCCGACGTGGTTGCTGTTTATGTCACGGAACTCGGCGTTGAAGAGCGTGTCGAACTCCACGGCGAATATGCGGGCGCTCTGGTTGCCGTCGCTGGTGACGTTGAGGAGGCCCAAGAATTGTCCCGGCAGCGCAGTGGAGAGCACCTCCCTGGACGCGGAGACGAAGAAGGCCAGGCCGTGGCTGCTCAGGTCGGCGTACTGCCCGAAGATGGCGAAGATGAAGGTGGTCGAGAAGGAACGCGCGGCGCCGGCGGTGGCGTTCGTCGCGGCGCGGAACGGCAGCGGGGACGGGTGGAAGGCGTGGCCTTTCATCAGGTCGGTGCCATTGGTCAGCATGAGGAGACCGTTCGGCGTTACCTTGGCCGTGCCGTCGAGCGTCAGGTTCGCACCCGTGAAGCCGTTATAGGTGAATCGCAGTCCGTTATCGCCGCCGCCGCCTCCGGTGGCCGCGAGGCAGCGATCGGCAGCGACGAGGAGCAGAAGATGAGTAACCAAGTGGAAAGGTTCGAGAAGCATGGTTCTTGCACCACTCTGCGGTGGCCAATGGCGCAAGAAACTCCCGTCCGTCTCTGCGTCTTTGGCTAATGGATACTTTATTTCTGAATTGTAAACAGAGAATAGATTTTTCTTTTTGTCTGTGTTTGAGGTGAGTAAAATTCGGGAAGACTTGTGGGCTCGTGGCGCGTTCGACGCACCTAGCCACCTACCAACTGAAATTGAAATTGTGCGCTCTCCTGTCTCAGTATTCAGTGTATTCTACAACACATGTGGTTGAATGCAATAGGTTGTCCTTCTCAAGCCGAAACATGCGTGGGGAAGCCTCGACTCTCAAGTCGTCGTTCGTGACTCTTTTTTCTAACCGAGTCGTTGTTCTTTTTTTTTGAGGAGAATTCTAGATTCATTGAGATAAGGAAAACAGTACAACAGGACAGCTGTCCCTACAAGTTTGCAGAAAAACCCCTGATAAAAAGAAAATACAACTCGGTCCTTGGGGGATATTTCCGCCGTCCCACAGTGCCGCCATGTCGACTCGCCGGAGCGGGGGAGGAGGAATCGCCGGTCATCGCTCGCGTACCTGCAAAAGGAATCAGAGGACAAGGACGAAGCCTTGGATGCCTCGGTCAAGAGCCGCAAACACCGTCCGCCGCGAGAGGCGGAGCGAGAAACCGAAGAAGGCACCGGCGGCAGGGGCAGAGCCCCGAACTTCAGCAGGAAGGCGAGCTCCTCCCGATGAACAGCCTCGCACCGCCGGAAGAATCTACAACCGCAGCACGATGGGAGCTTGGTAGGAGCAGCCGGCCTGAAGACAAACCTCCCCGGAAACCTCACAGACCGACAGACGATGAGGGAGGGGACCATCGCCGTAGCGGCGGCTGATCTGGAGGACCAAAACCAAGAGGCGAGGTCGCCGCCGCCGCACGAACAACCCGCCTCAGGCACTTCACAACCTCCAGCTCGTCGACTCCGCTCCGAAGAACGACGTCGATTTGGGGGGAGCTGAGGTACACTTATTCGGTCCGCCGCCGAAGCCCCAAATCCAACGCCGGCGGCCGAAACCCTAGCCCTACTATGTACACGCCGAGCGCCTGAAACCGGGGTTCCCCCACCCTCCCGCCGCTGGACAAGCTGGCGGAGGGAGAGGGAACCCGCGGTAGCGCCGGCGGAACGCGAGGGAACCGGAGTCGCCACTTTACCACCTCACTCTACTGTAGCAGGGGGAGGGGAAAGTACTGACTTGTTGCTACAATATGTGAGTCGTTGTTCTTGACTTAACAGAGGTCTCGCAATAGTAACCCGGGAGTTAGCTACTTTAGATTTTGAAACCTCGAGAAGATTTGCATGAGTCTATTCTATCTATTATTTATTTATTATATATTAAAAATACAATATAGAGAGATGCGCTAGAAATTCTCAGGAAAAATAAAGTATCCCGTCATTAATCTGGTAGGCTGTTTTATTATTAGTGAACCACAACTGATAAATCTTCATAATTATATCTAAACAAATCACCGATAGATCTTTACAACTATATCTAAACAGATCATGACCGATAGCTCTTTATAACTGTACCTAGATAGATTACAGCCGTAGATCTTCATAACTATACATAAACAGATCATAGCCAATAGATCTTCATAACTGTACCTAAATAGATCACGGCTGATAGGTTTTCATAATTGTGTCTAAACAAATCACAACCGATAAATCTTTATGATGATGTATAGTACGGTATCCCGCGTATTAGGGGTATCCGTGTACAGCTCACCGGGACTTTAGGAAGGTACAGCGTATCCGACAAAGGATCCCCGGACGATAAGGTAACCCCTCTAGAGGAGGGAAGACTCCCCTTAAACTAGGAAATCAATCTCGACGATTAAGGAAGCCAGAGTCCTACTCGGGCGTAAGTCCACGTCCAGTACGACCCTGGGAGCCCCCTATATAAGGATCAACAATCCCATAGGGGAGGACAAGTCGCAACAAGTCAAATTAGGTCAAGACAAGGAGCATAGGATCTCAGGAGGCGAAGCCCTAGAAGACCCGCTGCCTCGAAGGAGTCGAGCCCGGCGATTTAGCTTAGATTAGTCTACGATTAGGTCTAGGGTAGCCACTAACATACACCCCCCATTGTAAAGCGTGTTCTCCATCAATATATAGCAACAGGAGGTAGGGTTATTATCCTGAGGGAGGCCCGAACCTGTATAAAAATGGTTGTCCCCTGCTGTCAGAGCTTCCTGTCACTTGGGCCCTAGAGGTCCCTACCCCCCAGTAATCATCATTCCACGAATACCGTAAGATCGCCGATTCACCGATCGTCGACAGATGGCGCCGACCGTGGGGACCTCTCTGGACCAAGCCGTCCAGGAAAGATCAGAGTCGGCAGGACGCGCAACCAAGCGCGATCAGATCCCAGCGCCGGTTGCACAGCCCTCATCGGTTTCGACCGAGGAGGAAGTAGCAAACCCGGCAGGAAAACCGATCGCAATCTCGCCCCGTACTGGGTACTCGGACCAGGGTTTCTACGACAACTTCGGCCCTATGGACCCGTACCCGGTTACGGATCGAGTGGATTTCAGAGAATACGCCCCTGGAGAGGACTCGGACGGTGAAGCAGATCACTTCAGGACCGAGTGCGCCAGGGCCTTCAGCGGGAAGTTGGTCTTGAACGACGACTCCCCGGCAGGAACGACCAGCCCCATGGTTGGTATTTCTCCTGCAAACTCTGATCGTGAGGACGATCAAGAACATACCCACGTCGCGTCCGATGTGGACAACGTGATGGAATACGAGTACACATCGTCCAGCCAAGGACCTCGGATGGTACTCGCGATCAACGATGGTCGAGAAGACCTCGAAGATCACAATCTGCCCGGGGGCTCGCACGTGGATGCCTCCCACATGAACGGGGGCTTACCCGCCGCCGGGGAAAGAACTCCCCGCCGGAACGAAGACTTGCCTCCCGCTGTGGAGAGATCCCCCCCGGGAACAAGGGAGTACGTGTCCCGAACTGCTTGAAGACTTGCGGAAGTGCGCCATCTGCTGTCACAGCCTCCCGTGGCGGATCTATCGACACCCGCGGGCGTGCAGTGGCTGCAACGGCTGGGGGCTGACCTCCAAGAGGCTCAGAACCAGGCCGAGTCTTCTCGAGTCCAATCAGTGGCTCGTAGCTCTACTCGGGTTGATACCCCTCCTCCGCTAGAAGAACGCGATCGGGAGGGACGACACCCCAGGAACAGGTCTCCTCAGGAGGAGCCGCCTGTCGACCTCCGAGAACAGCTCGACAAGCGCCGCCGCCAAAGGCGCCAGTAAGAGCAACAACCTTCTCGGAGAGATCACATGCAAAACGCCAATGCTCGGGGCCGAACCTCGACCTCGAATAGCGGCGAGCATACACCTTATCGGGGATCCTTCAGTGGATGCCAGGCGCTATCCCAGGAACTCCGTCAGGTACGCTGGCCCTCTCGTTTCAAGCCCGGCTCGCTAGAATCGTGCGACGGAACCACGAAATCCCGTGGAATTCCTCCAGATCTACACCACCGCGATCGAAGCGGCCGGCGGGGACGAGAAGGTTATGGCCAACTATCTTCCTACCGCTCTCAGAGGAGCCGCTAGGACGTGGTTGACGAATCTACCCCCAGGAACGATCCGTTCCTGGGGACAGCTATGCGACATGCTACTCGGGAACTTCCAAGGTACCTTCCCAAGACCTGGTCGGGTCGACGATCTATTCCTTGTCGTCCAACGACCAGACGAGACCTTTCCGAGAGTTTACCAAAAGGTTTAGTGCTGTCCGCAACACTATCCAGAGATAACGGACTCGGATGTCATCCGTGCCTTCACTCGAGGCAGCAGAAACGAGATGTGCACGCACGATCTGATCATGCGGCCACCGAAAACCACCCAGGCAGCTCATGGATCTGGCCGAAAAGGCCGCCTGTGCGGAGGAAACCCTGCGTTATATCAAACAACAGCGGGGTGAGTCGACCAGTTCTCCCCTCCGGTCGAGGAGCGATTCGCGCAAGTCTAAGCGCAAGAAGAAGCCCTCCGGAGGGAACAAGGAGAAGAGGATCAAAGCCGACGAGGTAATGGCCGAGATCTCCGAAAAGCGCACCTGGCGACCACGCCCCAAGGATAAACCTACCACATCCTCCGACAAGTTGTCCAAGCCCTGGTGTGATTTTCACCAGACCGATTCGCATGATCTGCGACAGTGTCGCATCTTCAAGAAGTATCTTCGGGAAGAAAGAGAGAGGTTCCGCGAGGAGAACCCTCAGGTCGCTAACAACAGTCGGGAAACAACTTCCGACGACGATGACTCCACTCCTGAGCCTTTCCAGGGGCATGTCAGAGCAATCGAGCACATATTCGGGGGCTCAACCTCTTACGAGTCCAAGAGGCAATACAAGGCGATCGCCCGAGAAGTCCTCGCAAGTGTACCGCGAGTTCCTCGGGCGGTCAAGTGGTCCGAGGTCATGATCTCTTTCGACCAGACCGATTGCCCCAAAAATTGCGCTCGGCCGGGACGATACCCGATCGTGGTCGAGCCAACGATCAATAACTGCCGAGTGGGCCGCGTATTAATAGATGGAGGGAGTTCCCTCAATATCCTATTCGCTAACGCCCTCGACGCAATGCAAGTGCCACGATCGTCTGTCCAGACGGTGACGCACGCTTTTCACGGGATCGTCCCGGGCTCATCGGCCACGCCGATAGGGCAAGTTACGCTCCCGGTCACCTTCGGTACACCGGAGAACTTCCGAACAGAGAAAATCCTGTTCGATGTAGTCGATTTCGAGACAGCCTACAATGCTATCTTGGGACGCCCTACTCTGGCCAAGTTCATGGCAGCTACGCACTACGCCTACCAGTGCATAAAGATGCCCGGCCCAAAAGGGGTCCTCACGATAAGGAGCTCCCCCAGGGAAGCACTCTTCTGCGACAAGCGCAGCCTCGACCTCGCAGAACAGCACCTACCCTCTAACCAGGACGCCAGCGCGGCGGCTCCCGCCGCCACGTTGTCGAGACCACCTCCACGGCTACGAGCGACAGCTTCGGAAAGTACCCCCTCCAAGTCGGAGAAAGAGTTCCACGACTAAGTCGGAACAGGGAGAAAACAGGGCCTTCCCCCAGGCAGGACAACGGCTCCTCGGGAGAAGCCGCCCGATCCAGGTCGCTCATGCCAAAGGAAGAAAAGGTCGCGTCCATTAGAGAGTCCAGTACAACCGTCGTCGGTAAGATCGTACAACCGTCGCCTCCTCATCAGCAGAGTCCAAAGTTGCACCAGCTCCAGCCTTAAAAATCGTCAAGCTACGAACAAGTCGATGATAAGACGCTCCGGGCGCCGCCGCCCAGCACGCGCACTCAACAAAGTTCAGTCAGCGGGTCACGACAAGAGGACGAGAGTCTCTGGGGCAACCGGCGACAAGCTAAATGAGGAGGGACGGCCTAGTTTTTCTTAGTTTCCTTAGAGTTATTTTTCTTACAGTAACCTGTAAAAGACACAGTTTTCTTTAAATAATACCAAGTCTCTAGTTCAATATCTTTTCATTATTAATTCAGACTGCCTATCCGAGATATCTCTCGAACAGACAGTCGGGGGCTGGATAAGAATACGGTAAAGTCGACATACGAGTACGAGTACCGATTTCTTCGACCCGCACAAAGGAAAGAGGGTTCTGCGCTGCAACTGCCAGGGATGCGAGGAAAACCCCTTAACGCGTTTGCAGGTGACAGGGGAGCCACTGAGCCCCCCCACCTGACCAGACCTAAGGCCCTGGTTGACTAAGCTCCCCAGTTCCGTAGCAAGGTCCCCCGATCCCGAGTAAAGGAAGGGAAGGAAGTACGAATACGACTAGATCAACGGAACCCGCACGCTTATCCACGTCTTCGACTACTCGGAGCAGAAGATATCTCGGGTAGAGTGAAACTTTGTTAACCGGGCAAGTGCGGAATTTACTAGCCAAACACCGAAGTCTTCCCTCAGCAGAGGAATACGGAGGTGCTGCCACGGCCACGACAAGCTGTACGAAAGACCCCTTATCGCGTTTACTGATGACGAGGAGCCACTGAGCCCTCCATCCGACTAAACCTAAGGACTGGTCGATCACAGCAAGAGCGACCTACGGCACTATTCGTACACCTACACCGAAGGAAGGCAAAGGGTACCGGTTCCGACTAAAGTCTACACTTGCACCCGACAAGGTTTCACATAAGCAGATTAAAACAAGGTTTCAAAAAACCAAAAAAACACAAGTTATTGCACAGTTACTAATCACTGTCTTTATAGAAAAAGTATGTTATTACAGAGCCCTACTCTAGGCCAGGCGCCTGGACTCGATCAGCGAAGGCGTCCGCCGCTTTCTGCACGGCACCGAGAAGCTCCTCTTCCTCGTCCTCGGGCAAATCGGCAGCGAGCGCCTCCAGAGACAAGTCCGAGTGCCCGCGCTTCAGGAGAGCCAAAGCAAAGGCCAGAGCGTCGCGTACACCTTGCCGGAGCTCATCTTCGAGAAGCTTCTCGACGGTAGGCTTCAGCTTGGAGACGGACGCTGTCAGCTCTGCCAGGCGGCTGGCCGGAGCAAGGCCCGGAGGGACAACGACGCCAACTTCACCAGCGCCTTCTCGAGCGTGCCCAGGGCCCGCTCGAGATCTTCCTCCAGCTTCCTCGCGTAGGATTGACTCCTTTGCAGGGAAGGCTCCACGTCCGAGAGGCGCGCCTTCGAGGCCGAAAGATCAGCCTCGATTGCCTCCCGCCGCTTCTCGGAGTCCTCAAGGCGCTTCCGCAGCTCCTCGCTCTCCGACCGCCATCTCTCGGACTCGTCAAGGCGCTTCTTCAGCTCCTCACGCGCCAAGTCCAGTTCCGCTTGGGCCTTCTCGAGCGGGGCGCCTGGGAGATAGCAAGCTGGAAAAGAACAGGTCAGTACAAGCAAAGTAAAGTTACCATATCACTAATTTCCCTTACGTTACCTGCAGCAAGGAGGAGAGGCGAAGACCTTCCGGCGCCGAAGGACCCGAGGGCGCGACCTGCTCGACCAGGGGCAGCTCCGACTCCAGCGCCGGGGGCTTCGGCTTCTCGGTAGGGGCCGGCGGCAACTCCGGCGCAGGGGCCGGTTCCGGCGCCGGGGGCTGCTGATCGGTGGCCACCGTAGTCGGACTCCCGGCGGGGCGGATCGACAACCTAGTCGCCAAACGCAATCGACTCAAGTCTTCAGCAAGGCAAAGTCAAAAGAAAAAGGCGCGAAAAGGAAAACTAACCTCGTGCGCTTCCCCGTCGAAGTAGGTTTCCTGGCCAAGGCACCCGAACTTCGCTTGCCGGAAGCCAGCGGCACCTTCCCCTTGTCCGCCACGGTCTCCTCCCCAAGAGCAGTCGTGGGAGGGGGAGTTGGTTCCTTGGCGAGGGGGCTGCTCGCTTCGGGCTGCCCGACACATCCTTCCTTATGATCTCCATTCGGGAAAGAATATGGAAAAAGAGTAGTCGGGCAAGAGCTCAAACCTGCGGCTGAGGATCCCGGGCGGGAGAACTCGTCGAGATGATCTCCGCCCCCGCCTCGGCTGCGGAAGGACCTCCCTCCCTCGTCTCGGAGGATGGCGGGGCCGTGTCGAACATTTCGATTTCATCGTCCTCGACGGGAGCGCCAGCTCTTTCGGCCTCCGAGTCGGGACCCCCGCGGCCTGCGCGCTGCGGGAGAAAAAGTCCGAGGGCTTTCAGTAAGGCTACTCGGACAAGCCCAAGTTAGACAAGGGGATAAGATGGATAACTCACCGAGAACACTTCCTGTCGGCCATCCGGACTCTGCTTCAGAAGGGGCAGGGTACGTCTGTACGCCCTCCTTGGGGGGACTGCTCGAATAGGTTGTTCAACCTACTCTGAAGCTCCTCCGAGGACAACTCTGCATGGCGCGACAAGGCAGAAGTATGTGAGAAGTCTTGACAATTGAATTGGCGCGGAGGAGGTCGTAGTACTTACCCGTGTCGAAGTCCCTTGTCGGGTCTTGGTTCTGCGGGATCACCCAGGCCGCCGCGACCCTCGACCGAAGAGGGCTTATCCGGCGTCGAAGGAAATCCTCCGCGACATCCCACGCCGTCAAACCTTTGGCGGCGAGATTGGCGATGTCGTGGACGAGCGCCGTGAGGTGCCTAGTCTCCTTCGGGAGCCTCTCCCCAGCTCTTGTTCTGAAAGGGGGCGAGTCCGCGGTAGGAGATCCCAGAATTCGCTGGGGGCTGGCAGTAGAACCATCGAGCATGCCAGCCCGACCACGAAGATTTCCAGGAGGAGGCGATGTAGGCATCCTTCCTCCCTTCTCGGAGACGGAATCCGGCGCCGCCGACGACTCCTGCACCGCTGCCCTTCACCCGGCGGAGGTTGTAGAAGTACCTCCAGAGCTCCAGGCTCGGCCTAATGCCGAGGTAGGCTTCGCATAGGTGCGCGAAGACCGCCAGCATTAGGACCGAGTTCGGGTTGAGATGAATCAACTCGATCTGGTAAAATTGGAGCGCGAGGAGGAAGAACGACGAAGGTGGGAATTGAAATCCACACCTGAAGAAGTCCGCGAAGACGACGGTCCACTCCGTGTCGGGGGTGGGGACCGTCTCCTTCACGGCCTCCCGGAAAGGCACAAAAACCGCCGGGAGGATTACCTCATCCGCCACAAGCTTCTCCAAGGCGGGGGAGTCCATCACCGAGGCCTCGAAAGGAGGAATGGCGATGGCCTTCTCCTCCGCGGCTTTCCCCGACTCCTTTGTGCGATCGGGAGACCCCTTCGCGACGTTCTTCTTGCCCATCTTCGTCGATCGACCAAACGAGGATGGAGGCGAGGGTTTTTTGGCAGGAGCGCGAGGAAGAGATGAGGGGAGCAAGAAGATGGGAGGCAAAGAGACAATGCGTGCAAAAACCCCAATTCTTGGACTCCTAAAGATTTAAACTTTCGCCGGAGTCGAGCGCGGTTCTCGGCACGATCAGTTCCATCGCATTTAATGCGGACAGTTGCTTTTTCCGCTTACAGAGCGCTTCGCGGGAAAAAAGAGGGTCTGACAACCCACGACCCAAACGAGCGCGCGGCACAATAGCGCAGAGAGAGAAAAGATTCTTCATCACCACGCGAAATTTCCGCCACGATGGTTCGGTTTCCTAAAAATATGCCAGGCGGACGCGTGTCCGTGATCAACGGATCAGATCGGATCAGAAAGTATTCTGGGTTTTTCCCAAGGATTATTCCGATAAGGTTTTCACGACTACTCGGTAGAGTTGAGCCTACTCGGGGAAGTCGTCGACACGGCCTACTCGGATCGCCTACTCGGAGTTTCCTCCCCGACAAGGGCAGATTTTCAACAGAACCATCACGACCTCACTTCACGTATTGATGGGGGGCTTGATGATGTATAGTACGGTATCCCGCGTATTAGGGGTATCCGTATACAGCTCCCGGGACTTTAGGAAGGTACAGCGTATCCGACTAAGGATCCCTGATGATAAGGTAACCCCTCTAGAGGAGGGAAGACTCCCCCTTAAACTAGGAAGTCAATCCCGACGATTAAGGAAGCCAGAGTCCTACTCGGGCGTAAGTCCACGTCCAGTACGACCCTGGGAGCCCCCTATATAAGGATCACAATCCCATAGGGGAGGACAGGTCGCATCAGTCAAATTAGGTCAAGACAAGCGAGCATAGGATCTCAGGAGGCGAAGCCCTAGAAGACCCGCTGCCTCGAAGGAGTCGAGCCCGGCGGTTTAGCTTAGATTAGTCTACGATTAGGTCTAGGGTAGCCACTAACATACACCCCCCATTGTAAAGCGTGTTCTCCATCAATATATAGCAACAGGACGTAGGGTTATTATCCTGAGGGAGGCCCGAACCTGTATAAAAACGGCTGTCCCCTGCTGTCAGAGCTTCCTGGCACTTGGGCCCTAGAGGTCCCTACCCCCCAGTAATCCTCATTCCACGAATACCGTAAGATCGCCGATTCACCGATCGTCGACACTTTATAACTATACATAAACAGATCATAACCGATAGACCTTCATAATTATACATAAACATATCACGACCGATGAAATTTCATAATTGTACATGAACGTCATTCGACCACTATTTTAGTGTGTGTTAATTATTAGGGAGTGTCTATTTATAAGTTGCTTGAAATTTTTTTCATCTTGATCACCATTTATGTCATTGGATCAACATCAACCGCTACCACCTACACCTCACTCTATATAACGTACAAACTAGTAATTGCAGTAACTTTCTTTAGTTACACACTTTCAAGGCTGCAGTTTTAGGCTAACTAATGTGCAACTTTAGATGACTGAGATTTGTGAAATTTTAGGTAACTGAGACTTAGAAAATTTGTAATTATTAATAGCCCACAATCAATAGATATTCTTGACTTTACACATCATATTAAAGTTACCTAAATTGCATGCTGATCTAATATCAACAACCGATGATATGAAGATTAACTCCATGTACTAATTTAATATCACATACAAATGATTAACTAATCGTGATTTAAATTCTGTGTGATCTTTATATCATGTACAAATAACTTACCGGTTCAATACAACGACCGATCGGCCGACTCGCAATCTAAAATTATAAATTCAAAAAATTAAAGATGATTAAAGAATTACGCAGGACAGTACGATAGTTATCTAAAAAAGACCAGCAATAGCTTTGTTTTTGGGCAGGTCTGGCAGTGAATTGATTATTTAGCCAGTCAATACCATGGTTTTGCTAATTTGAGTGCCCGCATGAACCCATTTATGGAGCGACCCCATATACCCACCTTCTCCTCCTTTCACATCCTCCCCATGCCACACCCTTCTCCACACACCACCAAGAGAAAAAAAATCTCCGCTCAGTTACCACCGGGCAATCAGAAATCTCGCTGAACCAAGTTAGTGAGAAATTTGTTCAAATTTTGGTTTTGAATTTTGATTTTAATTGGAAATATAAATGAAATCTCAACCAAGATATATTCATAAGTTTCATAGCAGCAAAGTGCAAGCGGATTCCTTTGGGTTTAATTTTTTTCCAAATTTGGTCAAAATTTCTTGGAACTTTTTTTTAAAAAAAAGATCCGTATTTTTTAACAGTAGTTTCATCCTTGCATGGAGTATCGAGTAGGTGTACCCTTGAGTTTGGAAACTCACAGCGCCTTAGCACAAAGGCCAGGTTGGCTTCAACCTAATAGCCCGATCTAATGTAAGAACTCTAGTTCTAGCCCTAACAGTGGTGAGCACATAGTGGATGCGTGCACAGGCTAGTACACCCGTTCTGCTTTTGTAACCCTTAATATTCTTCTTTCTATAATCATGTTTTTTGGGTGTCAATCAGAGCTAGAGCACTCTTTTTACAGGGATCTAGGGTGTCTCATTCATTAACAACCCAACATGAGTATCCCCTCTATTATTATTCTACGCTTGCCACTGAGCGCTACTCGTGAGCAACAAGGGGTAATCTACTCTAACTCATTTACTTACGCTTGCCACTGAGTGCTACTCGTGAGCAACAAGGGGTAATCTACTCTAACTCCTTTGCTGAGTTAGCCGGGTTTATCGTGCTGCGTTGCTGGCTAGTCGTGGGTTTATTTGTGCATCATTCATCGCAAGCACTTATGCACATATGCATATACATTGAAATTATGGAATTCAATCCAATGAGATATAATTACAACACGTACATCATATGAGTACAAAGTATAAAAGTAAAATAAATAAAAATAAAATTACAATTAATGTGATTACAATCGTTTGAGTACATGATTGTTACATGAATAAATAAAGAAGAGAAAAAGAAAGTAAATTACAATTTGCTTGCATATATAAATACAACGTTGGAAGCACTTAAGTAGTAGAAGACTGAGTGTGGGGGAGACGATACTTGAAATATTTGCGGCATCCGAAGTCGTCGGGTATATGCACTCGAGACGATTAGGATCATAATTTTTTCTGTAGGAAGCAACATTTTAAAAAGTGTTATTGAATAAGGGCGGTTCCACCGACATATTTTCACCTAACCCATAAAATTAATTGCGAGGGCAAAAGAGAACCAAAAGTGAAACCTAAATAGTTTTGATTCTAAAAAGTAATTCTAATAAAATATTTTGAACCAAACTAACTCCAATGTATGTGTATATATGTAGATAAGAGAGGTTGAATAGTAAAAATATTTTCTTCTCACCTATAATACTTATCTACTATGCCCACAATAAAAATCTCTTTTGTAAAAAGGTTTCTAAAAGGGAAAAAGGCTTTAGATAGGCATCAATCCTTGAGATAAATATTCAACAACCACCATATTTAACCAGTGTCAATAGCTTAGAATAGAAGTCAATAACTTGACATGGAAACCAAGCCAAGACCACCAGCAGCAATCGACCATAGCAAGCAGGAGTGGGTCATCTTGCCATTAGTTAAAGAATGTCGCTTAGTAGCCTCAGTTTTAACAAATACAAATCCTGCAAACCGACTTGGGCAGGGCTGGGGAGTAGATAAGTTAGGAGGCCATAGTGTAGCTGACCATAAGCCTCACACCTTAGCCATCGAAACACCACTTCCTTCCCAAGAACCAATCTCAGGAGCCATGGTTTTCACATAGGACCAAGAATCAGGAAGCAAAAGGAGTAGGGAAGGAAAGAAGACCACCAGATCATATGGAGGAGGAGTAGCAAGGAGATCAAGCAACCAAAAATAATCACAAGAACGTATTCAGACAATCTGAAGTGTTCAAGGTATAACCTTGTATTTGAGGGCACCATAAATATAGTTTTGAATAAACTTTGATTGCTTCCATATGTGTTGATCTGATGTTTGGATGAGAAAGGTAGGACCCTCAGGTTTTAACTCATCATAGGGTTCTTGTTAGGCAACAAGTTGTGTATATCTGTTCTTGTCATATTCCTACCTTTCTTCTAATCCGTTTCTCAGAAATCATCGTTACAAAATAGGCTACAGATCTATGATACATTTGTTCTTCTAGTTTAATAACCCGACATTAGAAAGCAACTCATTTTAATGGCCAGATCTACCATTAGCATGATGAGGTAGGATCAGACTACACAAATACACAAGCACAACACAGGTTGATAAATGAGAAGTGTCACTTCATCATATTCTAATTAAAAAGACCAACAAACTCATGCCAAGTTTGATGTACACTTAGCACACGAGGTGCTCAGCTAAGACCATGTGTAGATCAGTGCTTGTTATCAGGATGGTGATCAACTTTAAAACTTGGAAATAGTTAGCCAATTAAATAAAATGACCCGAGAAAGGGTTGTTTGCTAGGATCAGAAGACATATGCACCAGAGAATTAGCACTTACGGATCTAACATGCTAGTTTGATGGTTGTCATGTTTGTATGCATGCACAAATGGTTACATCAATGGCTAAGCTATAAATTAGTGATAAAAGATCATCATAAATAGGTAAATACCATCTATAGCATCACAAATTATAAATTTAAGCTAGGACTATAACCACTAACACAGTTTCCCCAAAGAAAAGGTTTTAAAGGCCACAATAGAGTACATAATCACATGATCGAGTTATCTGAGCCAATCATCAGTAGAATAGGGCATCAAGGATATAGCCATGTATGGCAGAACAAAACATGAACCACACGTGCATAGGCTTAAGCATAAGCAACCTTAAGCAATCTTAAACAATCATTGCAGGCTTTACCAAGCTATAGCGGGTAGCCCTGGGACCAAGAGGAAAGGGATGGGAGGTTGAGAGGTTACCTGAAGGCGAACCGCCACCGTAGTCATAGTGATGATCAACTCCATCGCCCTCCAGCAGCGACAGCAACTAACAGAGGCGGGCGGCGGCTGTGGCCATCATGCCACCAAGGAATGGCAAAGAGGGGCCAAGCGGGGCAGTCCTCGAGGAAGGGTGCCAGTGTAGCCAGGGACACGCGAGCGACCACGAGTGGTCGCCCTTGCCAAGGAGGACGAACATGACCGGGGCCACGCAGGCACTGCGATGATAGGAGCGTGCTCGCTGACGACGCGGAAGACCAGCTGAGGACAAGCCCAACATCACCGATGGTCCAGTCGGTGCCACCAAAGCCAGAGCTCGAACTCTAGGGTTCGTGGTGGTGTTGCTACCCGAGGTAGAGAGACGAGGTGGTAGGATGGAATCGGCATGGCCGGATAAGAGGAGCATGGAGGTTTCCTCGCCGTATCGATTACGGCGGCAACGTGAAGGGTGAGAGCGAGTGGCTGAGAGAAAATGAGAGAGAGAGAGATCGGGTTGGGGTTAGTGAGGCTGGATGGGCCAGTCAAGTTGGGCCAGTCGGGCGTAATTGTGACTTGGGTGGGGTCGACGTGGGCCAGCAAGCCTATCGACAGGCTGGACCAGGGGGAGAGGTTAGCAGGCCGGCCCAAACTACTTTGTTTTTTCTTTTTCTTTAAAAGAAGATGAAAATCAAGATGAAGTTTAAGTTAAAATTTTGATTTAATTTTCTAGGTTATTTACTTAAGTAAATTTGTAATACATTGAGTGATAATTTAACCCCAACTAAACTAAATCAAGGGATAATAATTTAATGTTTTATATAATGCTTTATGCAAGATTTCAACAATGGCTAAAGCTTGATTATTTTGCTAAATAATTATGAACTATTCATAAAATACTCAGAGAAAGTATGTGTGTACCTTTTTAACATTTTGCTATACACTCTCTCATGTATGCATTATCGCATCATCTCCATTCGTGTTGAACTTTCTAGAATAAGTCATTATCAGACTTTATTTATTTCCAGAAGCAAGAGTTCAACAAGCAGATCCATTGAACTCCATTACCTATCTGTCATTGGGCAAGTCCAGTTTTTGTTCATGTCCGTTGATAATGTTTGACAAAATTTTCCATCTCTCCTATAACCCGCATAAAAAGGAAAACTTATTTTCTAAAGTTAATCAACTGATATACTGATTGCAATCCTTGGGCATGACCATGGCTAGTGGTGGAACCTGAAAAGGTGTTGTGAGGCACATGAAAAGCGGGTTTCACTGTGATGGGTTTTCATATGAGGTTAAATAACAGTCGATCACTTGTGCTTAAACGCCGTAGAGACTGCGTTAACCATATACCCTATATGGGCGGAGCTGAGCTGAAGTACTCTTGTCCTATGTCATTCTCCCCAGGAAGGCAAAGCCCTAGTAATTGGATCTAGAGTATTAACTACTAGAAGGTAGTCTATGACAGTGGTGCTAGCTATGATACACTGGATTTGGAGTATCAGCGTGAGACAGGTAGTCTAGACCCGTCGTGCAGGACTACGATGCGGAGTCTGAAAAAACAACAATGAAAACGCTTTCTGACCATGGGAGCGTGAACGAGACTTGCAATCTCAGACACATACCCGTGGGCATTTATGGGTAAAGTAGCACACCTCTATAGAGCATAGTAAAGTGTGACATTGTCACTCCATGTTTCTGGCTAAAATTGCGAACGCGGCAGGAAAGGAATCCTTATGGGATTCTAGAAGCCTGTGAGACAAGAGATCATAGCTCTCTAAATAACAATTTGACTCTCTTTTCTCAAAAACTGCATTGCTTTTGGAGAACACCATTGTTCTCA
Organism: Stipa capillata; assembly: GCA_019208055.1. Taxonomy (NCBI): domain Eukaryota; kingdom Viridiplantae; phylum Streptophyta; class Magnoliopsida; order Poales; family Poaceae; genus Stipa; species Stipa capillata. The sequence continues at coordinate 119,361 of JAGXJF010005317.1, forward strand.
GTAGAGACAATGCATTAAACACCTTATGCTATCCCTGGACTTCTTGAGTATCTTCTGTACTCGCCTCTATATTATAAGCCTACTTGTTTAGATTGTGTGCCAATGGTGGAGCATGTGGAGGTTGAAGAAGAAGTTCCTGAGGAGCAAGCATGGGCAAAAGATGACGAACGGGTGGACTACTATTTCAAGTACCGCAAGGAGAATACCAAAGAGTAGAATCTATAGGATGTGTGAGACGAGTATTGTAGTATATGTTTTCTGCTATACCAAATGGAAACGGTTTTAAATTCCCAGCAGTTTTGATAATTGGTTGTACAATTTTATGTTGGCACTCAAGTTTGTATGGTTTGTAATATAAATTTGTGATAATGCACTGCTGTAATGTTTTTGTTGTACTACTCTGATTTACAAGTTGTGGATAAAACTATATTTTATCTGCAATACGTGAAAGATTGGTATACTATTTGTAAGGGTAGCATATGGATCACTACATCTAACTGTAGTTTTTATAGGTTTATTTATATGCTCAGTTTTTTGAAAATACTAAGTAGAGGTACCTTTTGCAAAGGTTACTCGTGGAATTGCAAATTAGAATGTATGTTCATTTACTACCACTGCCCCGAACTGTATTTCCTCCAAAAAAAAATGACGGGCTGTTTGGATCAATTCCTTTCGGTGGGGAGTGATAGTCTAATATTCTTGCCTATCCAATGAAATTGTACCTATTTTCCTTCCACCCAAACAAGCCCTAAATAACCTAAACGTGTTGGCTAAATCTCAGTTGTTTGAAGTTTTTATAAATTTCAGTCACCTAAAATTATAGTATTAAAAGTGTGCAACTTAAAAAAATTGCACATCACTTAGTCTAAAATTGCAGTATTTGAAAGTGTGTAACTTTAGTAAAAACATAGTGTAATTTTTATGTATGTTATACACGGAGTAAGGCGTGTATGAAATGGTTGAATGTTGATTCAAATGTCTAAGAAGTGATTAAGATGTAAAATTTTTTTCAGACAACTGATAAATAGACATTTCCTAATCTAAATGGTCAAATGGGTGTTAATATGACATTTTAGGCACCATTTCAAAATCATTTTTGTGGGATGTTTCTTGACCCATCCGTCCAACCAAATGGACACTTACACCGGGCTGAACATTCCACAAAAAAATATCCAAAGTTTCCTGATATTTTACATCTGTGAAATTAGGTACAATCCCAGATATAAGAACCTGAAGAAATTGCACAGAGTACCACACTCATGCAATAACTTCGTGAAACCCATCAGATTGCTCATGTATTAGGTAATGGAGAACAAGCTCCAAACAATGATCCATTACCAGCATTATCAGCATCGGAATCATCTCCCTTCCGATAGAATAGAAACAGATGATACGGTACCGGCGCTAGTACCTAATGAAGAGGACCACCTAACATGCGACTCAAGCTCTTTATGCGGCATCACTGCCATCATGCTGTAGCTCATGTACGTCGGCGACAGATCCGGGGCCGTCAAGGCACCATCCAAGTACTTCACGACTTTGTCCATGGTGGGTCTCCCACCGGGGAATGGATGCGAGCACAATATGCCCAGTTTCAGAACAAGATTCGCTTCCTCGGAGCTGAACGTTCCAGCAAGTCGAGGATCCACTGCGTTAAGAATGGAGCCATCATGGTGGTGCTTGAGCACCCAGTCCATCAACACAACCTGGTCACCATGGATGTCGTAGTCGATCGGCCTCTGTCCACATATGACCTCGAGGAGGAACACACCGAATCCGAACACATCTGTCAGTGGTGTTGCCTTCCCTGTGCGGATGAGTTCAGGGGCAATGTAACCCTTAGTGCCAACCACATGCGTGGTTCTTGCAGCAGCCCCATGATCATACAACCTTGCTAAGCCGAAATCTCCCAATACTCCGTTCATCTCGCTGTCCAGAAGCACGTTGCTTGCTTTAATATCTCGGTGAATAACCAATTGCTCCCAATCATTATGTAGGTACAATAATCCTGACGCAACGCCTTTGATGATCCAAAACCTCTTGGGCCAACATAGAGCCGGTCTGTTTTTGTCATGTATGTACGTGTCAAGACTGCCATTTGCCATGTAGTCATACACCAGGAGAAATTCACCCTTCCGTCGGCAATAACCGAGCAGCCGCACGATGTTCCGGTGCCGAACGCGGCCTATGCTCACCACCTCGGCGATGAACTCCTTCATGCCCTGCCTTGAATCATGTGACACCTTTTTCACTGCGATCTCCAATTCGGACGCCGGAAGCACACCTTTGTACACACTCCCAAAGCCTCCGGCACCAAGTAAGTTCCTGTCCGCGAACCCCTGGGTGGCATGAAACAAGTCCTTGTACGCGAACCGGTGCGGACCAAACTCGTCCTCCCAATCTTCACGCACCTCAGCGTACCGGCGCCGCCACCGCAAGAACATCACGAGGGCAAGAATCAGCGCAGTGACAAGCAACGCTGCGCATACCGGAAGCACGACGTGCAACATCTTTGGCTGACGCTTCGAAGCAACCCGTGGCAGAGCGGGCAGCTTCCACAAGTCAAGCGGAGGAGCATCTCCGTCCAGGCTGAAGCTCCAGCCGAGCACGTAGTGGCGCGTGAACACGACGCCCGTCGCCGACGAGAAGCCGACGTACATCTGATCCTTCAGCACCGTGGATAGATCAATGGCTGCAGAGAGCAGAGGTTTCTTGGTCTTTGGCGCCTGCGCAGGAGCCAACGTCACGTTGAGCTGTCTTGCCTGGCCGTCGTAGTCCACCCACACGCGTAGGGGCTCCTGGCTGTTCAGCTTCAGGCTCCGGAACGCGCCGGTGTCGTCGTCGTAGTAACCCGCTGTCTCTGCCTGCAGCGAGGTGAGGCTGTTGACATCGACGCCGACGTGGTTGCTGTCGATGTCGCTGAACTCGGGGTTCATGATCGTGTCGAGCTCGACGGCCAAGATGTGGTCGCTCGGGTCGCCGTGGTCGGCCATGCGGAAGAGGCCCAGGTACTGCCCGGCATTCGCCGTGGAGAAGTTCTTGGTCGGGGTGACCACGAAGGCGAGGCCGTGGTCGCTCACCAGCTCGGGGCGGTCCGACACGATGGCGAACACGAAGGACGTCGAGAAGGACCTCACGGTGGTGTTCGCCGTGGCCGACGAGTTCAGGAAGCGCAGAGGCACGGGGTGGAACGCGTGGGCTTTTGTCTGGTACGTGGCGTTGGTGAGCGCGAGGAGGCCGTTCGGCTCGACGGCGGCGAGGCCGTCCATGGCGAGGTTCGCCGCGGCGAAGCCCTCGTAGACGAACCGTGCGCCATCGTTGGGTGGCACCGCTGCTTCAGAGTTCATGATAACGGAGTGGACGGACAGAAGGAAGAAGGATATCACAAGCTTGGCGAGCATGGTTTACTTGCTAAGCTTTCGCCAAAGCATAATGCATTCCGGTACTTGGTTGATTAAGCTGCGTGTAACGTGTACATGTTTTGACCATTTCATGGCGTGAGTGGTGACGTTAGTGTTATTAGACGCCGTGCTCGACAGGTAAAATATGGTCATCAGTTCGTCGAGTGGTACGTGCGTTTTCTACTGAAGAACATATACAAAACAGCCTGGTGTTTTTCCAAGTCAGTATCTGTTTGCGCACTCGACTGAGACGGGAAGAAGGAGATCCAAATTGTCAAAACGAAAAGTCGAACCGGGCAGGTGCGGAATACTTGGTGCACAAACTCTTTTATTACTTGCGTTGATTTGGGAATCTACGGACCGTTGGAGTAGTTCAACTTGATAAGAAGCTCTGACACAATGGACTTGACAAGTGGGTATCTTGAACTCCATATGAACGGATGTGAAGTGTTAGACTGATATTGTGGAGCGCATTAGCAATTTTTGGAGCGTGATCATTGGGAAGAGATAACGTTCACATGCTCTTTTATTAAAAGGCAAATCTATCTTAAGCTTATCTGTCATGAAGTGATGTTGTTGTTGTGTTCCCGCTTACATGACTCTTAATAGAGAGCAAAGAAAAACTGGGATCACCTGCACATGATTATCTGCTTCCGTGGACATATTGGGTCTAATAAGCAAAAGGAAAGAATATAGGCCCCTAATGGCAAGATTGATTTTTTTTGTGAGGACAAGCCTTCTTGCACGTAACCTGATAAAGAATCCGTACAAGAAAAATAGCTGTACACAGAGGAATCTGTATAATAAGCGAAATTGAAAGGGCAGTAGCACAGGCTCACAGCTACAGAACAGAAGAGGAAGTAAAAGAGCCTCTGATTACAAGAAAAAGAAGTATGGAAGGGCCTGTGAAATCTCGAATGGAAGGGCCTGGGCAGGAAATTCTAGGGACCGGCGCGTGAAATCTCGAAAAAATTTGGACCATTTCTCGATTTGTGCGTGTCATCCTTGCGCAGGGGCCATGCTAATCTTCTCTGTATCGTTCCAATTTTATCGGATGTCCCCTAAGGGACAACCGAAGGTGCAAAGTGTTAGCTTATAAGTTGAGTCTCTCTTTGTTAGCTAGGCGATGTGGGACTAATACTGAGTCCGTTCCTCCCGCAGCGCCCAGAAGCCATCAGATCCCCACCGGACGGATAGATGAGCCCAGCGCCAGCCGCGCTGGCAGGCTGGATCTTCTGATGCGGCCCAACTCAGCATAGAGCCTAATGGGCTTCTTCTGGTCTTGTTGTTTACGCGCTTGAGCGTCAATACAACCCGTTCTTCACCGATCAAGCGGCTAATAGAGCTCGAGTTGGTATAGCTGCAAACCATCAGGATGCGCAAGATGCATCCAATTCTATCATTATTGCACTAAAAAAGATGAATTCTGTCATCACTCGTGTTAGTTCACCAGCAGGGCCCTGTAAGTGTATCTCGTCAGCTTACAATTTCTTCAATTGTCCATTCAACTTGCTAATTACTGTTTGGTTTCTGAACTAATTGCGCCAACAAAACTACCGTCTTTTTTACAGATATCTCTAACAAAGAACAACCAACCATGGGCTTGCAATCTTAGCAGCGGTGTGCGCGCGCATCACTGCTGTTCTGAGGATGCAGAGGAATAAGGTGCTCTGTAGCTAGCTTGCTCACCTCGATCGTCCATTATCTCAGATGACGATGACGTAGGGGTCGTAGGTCCGTCGACGGGCGACACTGTTATTGGTTAGAAACTTTCACACGATGAACTGCTTGGCTTGAATGGGATTAGACAATGGTATCAATATACCAAGGTGATCAATGAATAATGTTCCGCCAGGCCATCACAAAACAGCACATCAGATTCTACGAACCTCAGAAGAAATCAGTCGAACCGCTGCCACTCTATGCCGGGAGCTCCTACCTCCTGCCTTAAGCAGGAGACAAGGGAGCGTCGCCCACAGGGCATTAGATGGGCTGGCATGGTGGATCGGCTCCCCTATTATTTCTAATTTTTTTGGTTATAGTTCTTTTTACAAAATAGAAAACACAAATTAATAATCTCATTTAATAAAAATGTGTTTTAGAAAATATTTTTCTAAAAGGTTATAGCAGAAGACAAAAAAATTTCATCATTTCTTATGGTTTGTTCTGATAGTTCATGAGATTTGTTCCATCATCCATGAAAAAATGTTCGCATATATTAAATAAAATGTTCAGGCAACTTGTGAAAATTCTTTCAATAGACACAAAGATTGTTCTATATGTAAAAAGTACTTTTTGAAATATGTTCCACCTTCCATGAAAGATATTCATGTATTTCAGAAAATGATCATCTAACTAGTGAAAATTGTTCCATATTTCAACGATGAATCTGATAGACTTACTTGTGTTAATATTTTTCTTTATTATCGAAAATAATAGAAATCACTATTGAAACAAATCATACCTACTGGTAAAAAAATTTATTGAATGGACAATTTCACAAAATATGATGTAGAAGAAATATCTATTAATTAAACACACGAAAAACTACAAGAAAATGAAAAGGAACACAAAATGAAAAATAACAATGAAACAAGCAAAAAGAAAAATAAAATAAAGAAAGAGAAAAAGAAAAAACAGAAAAAGGAAAAAGTGAAATAAGAAAAACTTGCCTAGACCCTTAATGGACCAGCCCATAATGAAAATGGTGGTATGCTGCATGCGGGAGATAGGAAATCCGCCGTATGCCCACCAGTCCACCACTAGGCAAGTCACACCGATGGGGTAGGCGCCGCAGGCCAGCCTGATTGCGTCGCACTCGCACGGTCACCGATTCTGCCAGTAAACCTCGTGCGGCCCGCACATGCGACGGCGCTCGGGCGTGGACGAGGATTCGGTCGATCAAGGCGAGGATTACGTGGAGCAGGCCAGGCCGAAAACGGCGGTTCCCGCCCTGCCTGCCCGACCTCCGACTGTCTCGGCGCCTCGGGTCCCGGACACCGGCGACCACGAGCCCAACCACCGGCCGCGCCTCTCAGGAACTGCCTCGTCCGCACGCGCCTCCCCCGTCCGGTTTCGCCCACGCGGCGGAACGCCCATCAGACATGGATGTCCCGCGCCGCACGCTCCGTCAAGTTCTCCTCTCCCACAGCGACTCCCCGCCTTTCCTCTCCTCTCCTCTCCAGTCTCCAGCAGCATAGTGCGCGCTGCGGGATGGCGTGCGCGGCCCCACCCAGCCTCCTCCCCGTGGCCTCCCTCTCCGCGCGCTGCACCGCCGCGGCCGCTTGCTACCCGATGTCGTCGCGGCGCTCGCGGCGTTCGTGGTTCCCCTCGGGAAACGCGCCCCGCGCTCGGCTGCGGGCCGAGGCCTCCAAGGCCGAGGCCGACCCCGTCGAGGAGAGACTCGCCGCCTCGCCGGCCCCATCTGCCCCATCCGAGCCCCTGCCCGAACCGCGCACTAGGTAGGGGCACACTCAACTCCAGTCTCGACTCCGATTGCTTAGCTATTTACTTGTGATTTCTATAATTTCCAATTGCTTCGTTTTGTTTCTTACTGTTATCTTCGATTTCCCTTTTCTTTTCTTGTGTAGCACATGGAATTGGAAGGGTTACAACATTCGCTATCAGTACGCCGGAACATCTGGCCCTGCATTGGTTCTAATTCATGGTTTCGGGGCAAACAGGTGCGCATCATACACTCATATTTCTGTGTACTAGTTGCAGGCAACCAAAGTTCTTCAGTGATCATGGCAAGGGGAGTCAGTTTAAACTTCAAACTAGCTGTTGTTACACTGTTCGTTAGATACCAACTGCTAAAAAGTTTCGGGTCACACTGTTCTTTACGCGTGAACTGCTAAGAATAGCGGAATGACCTGGGAAAAAGGGGTTTGGTTTAGATTTTGGTCATCTGATGATTCAAACAACTTTACGAGAAAAATTGCTGGGCCTACTATTTTGAGATCTTTTTAGTTAGCAATTTATTCATCTCGGTTTGTTAGTTTCCTTTTCATCTTTCCCACTCGGCGATGTAAATGTTTCTTTTATGATGAAAGCTCAAGTTACATTTATTCTGGCAATAATTTAATGGAACTATTTCTTCTTAAACTGTACTAATTTTTTGTTAGGATCTTTTTCCTTATCAACCATGTACTGATCTCTCTCTCTCTCTCTCTCTCTCTGCCTAAGTGACCATTGGCGGAAAAATATTCCTGTTCTTGCCCTGTCAAATAGAGTTTATGCAATTGATCTAATTGGTTATGGCTACTCTGATAAGCCTAATCCACGTGAGTTTGAAGAGAGCTTTTATACTTTTGAGACTTGGGGAGAACAGCTGAATACGTTTTGTGCTGAAGTGGTCAAGAGTGAAGCTTTCTTCATATGCAACTCAATTGGAGGTATGCTGGATGCTTACGCACACAGCAATGGAATATGTTATGTTTATATAGCTGGGGAATTTATGTAGCAGAACAATGCTGGTTAGTTGATACAATCTATAATAGTCACTGTGATACTGTTCCAAAGCACATTTCCTCCGAATTTCCCCTTGGTTATTTCAGCAAACACTCTTCCTGCATTGGACAATAGATAGGCCAAAATGCTGGCTGCCCTGGCTTAGAAGTGTTCATCTTTTTTATTATGACCATGATGACTAAAGGAATGATGCTGTTTTAAATTAGATTGATCACCAATATTATGTTTTATTTTGTGTATATACATGTCATTGAAGACAATTTTCTTTTAATAGAGAACAACTCTATGAACACTTGTAGTTTTTTTGTTATTCTGCAGGGCTTGTTGGTCTGCAGGCAGCTGTTATGGAACCTCAAACGTGTAAGGGTATTGTTTTATTGGATATTTCACTAAGAATGCTTCATATCAACAAGCAGCCATGGTTCGGAAAGCCTTTCATCAGATCATTCCAAAGTCTTCTAAGGTAACCCACATTTCATTGTTTGTCATGATCTTGGTGCTCACTAGTTTTTTTTTATAACGCCTTTTCTGGTTGTCAGGAACACTGTTGTTGGAAAGCTCTTCTTTAATGCCGTTGCAACACCAGAATCTGTGAAAAATATTCTTTGTCAGGTATTTATTTTAACCTATCATCTTAAAAAAATACACTACAAATTATTTAAGCACAATATCTGGCATATATGTAAAATCGATGGCACGTGATATTCAGATGGGAAACCTCTCTAATTAAGTAAAAGACCCAGATCTGGTTTGCTCCAATCAAAGCATATGCTAAGGGAAAAAAAATTATCTGAGTAAAATTAGACATGTCACAAACATAGGACTAAGGCCTGTAAGCTTGTGCTGAAAGCTACCATAAGCTTAAGCCCTAAACCAAGTACTGTTGGAGTCATTCCATGGATAAGTGTAACCTTTCTACTGAGAAGGTGGCGCCGTGCTCCCTGACTTACGAATGTACACATGTTATGCACAAGCTCAAGCTCCTAGCCTCCTATAGAAGGGCCCATAATCCTATTATGTTGTAACATTGGTAAAGTAGAAGTCTAGAAGAGCTATCCGTCCCATGAGGCCATGATATGTTTACGTGTTCTTTCTCAGATGTAATAGCAGGAAAAGCCACCGAACAATTCCACCAGTAGGGACTCAGGAGTCAGTCAGTCAGGATATAGATTCATGTCTGGCAATATTCAAGGTTTGTTTGAGATTATTTTCTTTTATCGGAATTGCACCTAGAAAGGTTATAGATCATTCTGCCGTAGGTCACCTCAAATATGGTATTTCCCTTCAGCAATTTTCTGTCCAACTATTGGCTTGCCATTCTCCATCTAGAAAGGAAATATAACAAACAAGTTGGAACTCACTGATCCACCATAAGAAGAGTGGCAAAGTGTACTGTTCCAGCAATATGGATGTTTGCCCGTTGAAGTGGCAGTTTAGCTTATTTATTTATTCATATCTTGTGTTAAAACTTGGCATAAGATAAACTGTATCACACTTAATGTTTGTCATTCAGTTTAAGAGTGTGATGGGCTGATGGCACATTATTTTGAATCTGGTAAATAAACAAATGTATGCATCCATGTCATAGCAAATATTTGGGTTATATGCCTTGCATTCCGGAGGACAGTTTCAGTTGGCTTACTCAAATGCTCTTAGGAAATTTTTTCAGAAATAAAGCCCTTCCGAAATCCAGCTTGCAATAGAAACAGCTACATACAATGCAAGAGCTTTGTATCATATTTTATCAGTGAAGCACGGAGATGCTTTTGTTTCAATTGTCTCCGAAGTACAAAACTTGATATTTTTACTTATTTAAAGATTAGTTGGATATTGTAAGATCACATTTTAACTTTTTCCCCACCTTTATGCTTTTTCTAATTCTGGTGAAATTCCAGTGCTACCATGACTCATCCGCGGTCACAGATGAATTAGTTCAGATTATTCTGCAGCCAGGGCTTGATCCTGGGGCAGTGGATGTATTCCTTGAGTTCATCTGCTACTCAGGAGGTCCTCTACCTGAAGATTTACTTCCCAGAGTGAAGGTTAGGATTCCTTTGGTTGTGTGATTGGTCGTTTCTTTCGATTTTGTTAATTAATTACATATGGGTTTGTTTTGGATTATGCAGTGTCCAGTTTTAGTAGCTTGGGGGGAGAAGGACCCATGGGAGCCTGTGGAGCTTGGAAGAGCCTATGGATCTTTTGATGCTGTTGAAGATTTTGTTGTCTTCCCAAATGTTGGACACTGCCCGCAGGTCCTCTATCTAACAGCTGGATTTAGTCAAATATTTTGTATTACAATCTGCCTATGTTTTTTATTTATTTTGAGAACGAGGCACGAGATTTGCCTTTTCATTAAGTGGCATAAAGTCTGCCTAGCGTTGTAGTAACAATCTATGTGCATCAGGCAGCAGCTGTCTCATTTGTGTGTCTTTCTCCTTGCAGGATGAAGCACCTGAGCTTGTAAATCCACTTGTCGAGTCATTTGTTAAGCTCCATAGTTAGCACATGGGTGGGCTGTTTTCTCTGTTTTTTAAATCCCTTGGTCACTGGAGCCAAGAGTTGCTGGAAGATGGGAATGTCTATTTAATTGTGAATAACAAATGGACTGTTCTTTTATAGGCCATGGTAAGTGCCTCCACTGCCAATACAATTATAAGTTCATGTGTTGTTTTTTTGAGGGAAATTATAAGTTCATGTGAAATTGATAGTACACAATACAGTACTCCTTATTTTCTGGGAATAAGTTTTACTATTTTTCTCTGCAGTACTTGCATTTGAGCACTGGTGGCAAACACATTCGACTCATCACAATTCAAGTATGAGACATGAGGAACTATCTGATTTTATTACAGTGAAGGAAGAACCTGATTCCTCAGAACACAAAGGTTAGTACCAGCAGCGCTGATGGTTTATTCTGGTGAACTGTTGAAAACATAATTGAAGTGAACGGAAGTTCATATGTATATAGTTTTCGTCCTTTTCTCCCAATTATCTTTTCTATGTTAGAGACTACAATTTGTATAGACAGGACATTAATGTTAATGTTAACAGTCTTCTCACTTGAGTTTTCTTTTGCGTACAGAAAGAGAGACTTGAAGTGCTCTCCACTTGGTAACTTAACGTAAAACGGCAGGTTTTTTATCTTGACAATGTAATGATATAACAGATACATTTTCCGTTGATTCACTCCAATAGTAGTGAATTGGCTTATGACAAGCGTCCATTCAAGATCAGCCAGTTCGTGGAGAAAACTATCTTTTTTCTGTTCAGGAAACGCCTAAAGTAATTACATTTTGATACGTCGACAATCTAACTCCACTAGCTGAGTCTTGTTTTCTTCCATATATTTCAAGATGAAATGCCTAATTTTACTGTTTTATATATAACTGCAGTATGCACTGTGTTATGATGTAAGACATATAAACATCCAATATCCTAAATAAAAGAATAATACGGTTCCAATTTGCCAATGGTAAACAAAGTTGAACCGATAGTCCATGGAGCATGGGGTAGTGGCTTACCTACTCACTTGTGATGTTTTCTCTCAAAGATGGCGTTTCCCAGTATATGAATGATTACACGCAGGAAATGGTCTATAGGATCGTACACGTGAATGAATACATGCCAGTCCCACATTCTTCAGCCCTGACACGACTAGTTCCTGGGAAACGCAAAGCTGACGTGACCAAATAGAAGCTTTGCTCGTAGAAATGGATATTCTCATGGCAGATTCTTGCAATTTGTTCGTTATTGTCTACGACGGTCGACGAAGCAGCGTGCAATAGAACCATCCGCCACCATGATGTTTTGGGATTCTGACCATATCACACCTCCCTCACTATAGTTCTTCGTATTCCCTCCTTTCTTGCATTTTCTACAGAACTACTAAAGATTTGTGGGGCCCTCGCACTACATCTACTGTGTACTCTTTCCCCGCCTCACACGAGGGAGGATATTTTGTAGACAAACTAACCTATGTGTGTGTGTGGTATATTGTTAAGTGGCCCACATGCAGGTGAGAGATGGATACAACTTGAGCCAAACCTTTTCTCTTCTAACCTAACCCGCTAAGCATCTCCCAGCTCTCACCCATGCATTTGAATTTGATTTTAGAACTTAAAATGGCCATTAGTTTTGAACCGGAGGTCTGATATCCGAGTGGTTTGAACTATTGTACGTTCCTTATGATGAGATTCTCGACACAAGACCAATGCTGTATTTATTTTCGGAAAAAAAGTTTGATTTTGAAATGCGAAACTTGGTGAAGCCTCCGTGGAACTCTCTAAAACTTTCTCGTGTAAATGATTGTAACCGAAACGATCATATTCAATGTAATTTGCTTGATTTCCAGAATAGACAAACTGGTCAGATTTTTAATTGTTTCATACCCTTGTGTTGATGCATGAAACTATGTGTTGGGCGATCCTCCTCATGTGGGCAATGACAGGATGGGATGATTTGAGACGTGTTTAGGCAGCCCAAGATGTGCAAAAGCCCACCAGTATTTAGGGTTATGACCTACGGGCATTTTGGAGATTGTACAGGAGGAATTGGGGCTGTATACCCCTCGGTCCAGCAACCACCAAGATGTGTGACGAAAAATCAGGTTAGCCTCTATTGGAGAAGAAAATGAAAACCAAGAGGGTGGGAAAGAAGAAAGTGATTGAAAGAAGAAGCAAGCCATCAAGCAAAGGGAGATCACCCTTAAGGTTGTGAAGTTCAGATCCACCATCTTGTCTCCTTCAAGTTGTGATTCTAGCTTCTTTAGTGAGATTGTTCCAATCCCTAGCTCTTGTTGCCCCAAATCTTATTGCTGCTCTCCAAGATGATGAAATCTTGATGTATGTGACCCTCCGGTGCTATCTAGAGAACTTGTTGTATTCCATATTTGATGATAGTGAAAGAAGATTTGGTTGGCTTCGGCCCGTGGTTCTTACCCCGATTGGGGGTTTCCACGTTAAAATGTGGTGTCACTTTTATTGGTGTTGTTGTTGCACTTTATCTCCATATATATCTATGCATATGCTTTCTTTCATGATTAGCAACAATCCTTGATTAGTACATAAGTGGTGCTGAAATTATATTTGTTCCGCTGCAGTTTTTCTAACCACTACAGTTTGTGCTAATTCCCAACACTATGCAAGCATGTTTCAAACGAGCAATCAAACCTCCTTTGACGTCCCTCAGCTGGCTGGTTTGGTCAGCTACCTCGTGTGATTGGCGTGAATTAATCAAACCTTCGAGGTATTTGTTATTGCAACCATCCTTCGACGAAGGTCCGTCTTCTTGTGATCATCGTAACCACCACTACGTGCATGTTGCAATAATCTGGCAGTTGCGGTACTATAAATGTATAGCAAAGGAGAAGCAAGGAAAATGCATATTTTGTCGTTCACTGACCTAACCAGCAAGTACCACAAGTCTATAACAATCACAATGCAGCTCATATCGCGTACGTAGCAGATGGCCACGTTTTGGTGCACGTTTTTTCTCCAATGAACCGTTCTACGTACGCTGGCCTCCAACTAACACACGTCCACAAGTCCAAACGGACAAGAAACACTAAACAAAACAGCTGGTACGTGTGTTCCTCATGGAAGTGTTGATGATATAGTGATATGGATGAGACTTGTGTTTTCGAGGATGGAAGAGCCGTCAAGCCAAGCTATACTTAAGGCCTGCAAAGCTAAGCTAGCTAGGGCAACAAGAAGTGAAGTCATCGTCAATAAAAGCACGGTGCTCTTTTGCAAGTAACCACAGGCCACTGGATTTCTTGAAAGAGGCAGCAGAAGTAGCCGATAAGCCAGCGATCCTTGCCAAGTTTCGGCGTCTCGGCGGAAGGGACAGGCAAGGCTTCTCCGTGGCAAGAGTCTCACCCGTTAAAAAGGCCAGCATTTGCATGCGCTCCCTCTCCAGCCGCGTGTATGTGACTCGAGAAAGAAACGAATCGTGCACGCTTGGGGAATTGGAGTTAGTAGTCCTCGATCGTCGTAGTTGTCGCCGGCGATGCGGAGGAGGAATTCGTTCTTGTCTTGCGCGTCCATGGGCACCGCCGCGCTGCCCGTTGAGACGCCCTTTGCTCTTCCGGCTCCGATGCCGTCGTGGCCGTCGTCAGGTACGTACTTGCATGTTCATGCCATGTGTTTTTGGTTCTTCTGGTGATGAAATAAGGCAGCTCTAGGTAGGTCGAGGTAGGCAGCTGGTAGCTTGCCTGAAATTACAAGGAAAAGCTTTGCTACATTCATGAGCTACAAAATCCTATGTTTTGATGTTAGAATTGCTCCTAACTCTTGTTAAGATCGTAGCACGGGATAGGAAGAAATTCCATAGTATGCATGTGTAAACCAGCACAATCTTGACCCTCCATCGAGTCAAAGTTGGGTTGAAGAATATGCTTGCCTTTATTCAGAGAAGCATATCTTTTGTAGTTAGTTTCTGCCTTTTGTTTTTGTGGTTGTGACTTAAAGATTTGTGAATGCCCGCCACACATGCAGATCATTTTTCCAGTTTTCTACTTATGTATTCATATATTCATTCAAACATGGTTAGTCACCATAGTTGCTAGCCAAAAAATCATCATACATGTAGTTTTTGCATAACATCACACTAACGATATGACTAAAATTTTCCGAAGTTTGATTAGCTGAGTCCGTCAACTCTAAAACATTTCGGAATTGCTATTTCTCAGTCGACTGAGAAATTTTTATTTCTCAGTCGACCCAGTTGCACATTTTTTATACCTAAGTTGCATATGCAACTTAAGTATAGAAAATGTGCAACTGCTCGGTTATGCTCAGTTGCACATTTCTAGACCTGAAATTACACATGATTTCTAAAATGTGCAACTACTCAATTAACCATTGGATCAAAAATCAACGCTTAGGATCGTTGACTTAGAAATAGACACTCCCAAAACATTTTTGGTTGACCAGTGGTATTGCTGTTCCAGTTTCAGATGGAGGATTTGCAAAGGGAAGCATAGACCTTGGCGGCCTAGAGGTGCGCCAAGTCACCACGTTCGCCAAGGTCTGGTCCATCGCGCAGGGCGGCCAAGACGGCCTCGGCGCCACCTTCTTCAAGCCGTCGCCGGTCCCTGCCGGATTCTTTGCGCTCGGGCACTACGCGCAGCCCAACAACCGGCCGCTGTTCGGCCACATTCTCGTCGCCCGAGACGCTTCCGGCACCGGTGCGCTCCTTGCTCGACCACTAGACTACACCCTCATCTGGTCCAGCCAGGATGGTGCCGGCTTCTTCTGGCTCCCCTCGCCGCCCGATGGGTACAAGGCGGCCGGTGTGGTGATCACGGCCACGTCGGATAAGCCGCCGGCCGACGAGGTTATGTGCGTCCGCGCCGACTTCACCGACGCGTGCGAGGCCGAGGAGTCGGTGTGGGGCAGCGAGAAGGACGGCTTCAGCGCAACCACCCTGAGGCCGCCGGTTCGTGGCATCGACGCCCGGGGCGTGCACACCGGCACGTTCCTCGCGCAGAGCAGCGTCACGCCGGCGAGCACCGCGACCATGGCGTGTCTCAAGAACAACACCGCAGCTTACACGTCATGCATGCCTGACCTGACTCAGGTGAACGCCATCCTTGCCGCCTACTCGCCGCAGGTGTACCTCCACCCGAACGATCCGTATCTCCCTTCGTCGGTGACGTGGTTCTTCGAGAATGGCGCGCTGCTGTACCAGAAGGGCAGCCAGACCCCGACGCCGGTGGCCGCCGACGGGTCCAACCTCCCGCAAGGCGGCGGCAACGACGGCGGGTACTGGCTCGACCTGCCGGTGGATAACAGCCAGAAGGAGAGGGTCAAGAAGGGCGACCTCGCAAGCGCAAAGGCGTACGTGCAGGCGAAGCCGATGCTTGGCGCGACGGTCACCGACCTCGCCGTGTGGTTCTTCTACCCGTTCAACGGACCGGCGCGGGCCAAGGTGGGGCCGCTCACCATCCCGCTCGGCAAGATCGGCGAGCATATCGGCGACTGGGAGCACCTGACGCTGCGGGTGAGCAACTTCTCTGGCGAGCTGCTCCGGATGTACTTCTCGCAGCACAGCGCGGGAACCTGGGTGGACGCGTCGCAGCTGGAGTACCTCGACGGCGGCGGCAGCAACAAGCCGGTGGCGTACGCGTCGCGGCACGGGCACGCGTTCTACCCCAGGGAGGGGCTGGTGCTGCAGGGGGACTCGAAGCTGGGGGTCGGGATACGGAACGACTGCGCCAAGGGGAGCAGGATGGACACCGGCGGGGGGCGGTCCGAGGTGGTGTCGGCGGAGTACCTCGGCGCCGGGGCGGTGGCCGAGCCGGCGTGGCTCGGGTTCGAGCGGGGGTGGGGCCCGAGGGAGGAGTACGACATCGGCCGCGAGATCAACCGCGTGGCAAGGATCCTGCCGCGCGCGGTGAGGGATCGGCTGAGCAAGCTGGTGAACAAGCTGTTCGTCGGTGAAGGCCCGACGGGGCCCAAGATGAAGGGCAGCTGGAGAAATGACGAGAGGGAGCCCTGAACCTGATGAACGTACGTGCTTGCGCCGAGACTGTCCTCGTGTGAGGCTCCGTTCGCTAACCGTCCTCGACCGATGTGGTGTGTATTGATCGGGCGGTTAGAGACGCGCGAGGATTATCTCAAGAAAATGGTCTCTACGATTATTTTTTTTCGCATGATTTGTTGTTGGTAGATGTTCTGTATGTTCATACGCGATGTGTTTCTTTACTATGTTCATATATACGCAATGTGGTTTCATTCAACAAAATGTTAAGGGAGAATTGATCGTATCCCCAAAATTGAGATATCCCCAAAGTCGAGGAGTCTTTGCTCTTTTTCCCAAGGAAGGAGTTCGACCCGGCGGATGCCGCCTCATCGAGCGCCTCACCGCCGATGGAGTTTTTTTTTAATAATATTTTTTCAGAAATTTCAGAAATAATACGACGTTTGAAATTTTTTCAAAAATAACCTCAATCGCAACGGGTAGTGGCGGTATGGACCTAATCGCCAGGGGCCGTGGCGGTTTCGGTCTAATCGCCACGGGTGGTGGCGATTTCTGGCTATCGCCAGCCAAGTGGACAATTCAATATTGAATCGCCACGACGCATGACGATTTCCCATAATCAGCAGCGTCCATGGCAATTTCCCCTAATCACCAAGAGCCATGGCTATTTCTCCTAATCGCCACGAGCCATGGCGATTTGTGCTACATTGGCGATTTCCCCCTCGACTCAGGGCAATTTCTACTGTAGGTCGTGGCGATTTTTCCCTTGCCGACAGACAACCCAGGACGATTCATTATTAAATTGCCAGACGCCATGGCGATTTGTCAGTAATCGTCAGACGTCATGGCGATTTGTCAGTAATCGCCACTGGTCGTGGCGACTGGTCCGCACCCCCTGCTGCTATTTAACCAAATGAGCAGACGCTCCCACCATGTAGCTAATCTTCACTCAGTTCTTCCGGAAAATTGTTGGTACCTCGGAGTAGATTGTTTATATTTGGGAGGAGAAGAAGAAGTAGTTCGCGGATAGATAACGACGATAAATGTAAGTCTTGTAGTAATTTTCCTCCTCATATGCATTGAAACATTAGATCTACAATTTGTGTTTTGTGGAATAATAAAGTTTCGTGCAAATTACTAGATGGCAGTGATGTTGTCTGGAACCTGAGAATGGACTACGAACTTCTTACTGGTGCGGGAATGAGAAGGTGGAGCTGTAGAATTATGTGTTCGCAGATCTTTGAGGAGGTTCATACACGTGCTCTTGCCGAGGTGTTAGCGAGAAGGGGTTTCCCTGGAATTACGAACAAGCAAGCATTTGAGAGAGTTCCACAAAATGTGGAAGAGGGTGAACGAGCTTAGAAAACTATTTGGGACGAAGTACACAAGAGGCGAATTCTGCGAAGGAACGATAAGTATCCCGCAATCTCGGTACAATAAGCATATAAGGGTTAGCACAATTCATTTGTTCTTAGTTCGTAAGCATTTCATGAACCGTTTTTGTTTGAAACATCACATTCTCTGTTTGTAGGCACATCCGGAAGATGTAGGGTTGCTGAATTGCGAGATCCGAAACTTCGGGCATGCGGACCGATTATGGGAGACCCATTTGCTAATAGAAGACACCTAATGAAGACAACATATGAAGAAGAGGAGCGCAAAATTACTGGACTCCCCCCTCTGGCAAAACATGGGCGCACATCTAAAAAAGATGTTCGATCATCAAAGGATAAAGACGCATGCAACTCATCGAAAAAGGCGTGTACCGAGTGCTCATCGAGCGATGAGGACTTCTCGAAGCTGTTTTGCTTCAAAGCCCCCGCTCCAGGGCCCAAAGCAAGCGATAGCGAAGATGATTTCATGTAATCACATTAGAAGTGGTAGCGAATAATTGCTTGTTCTACGTACGATATGTGTAGCCAACTATTAATGTGGCAGTGTAACGTGGCTCTGTAACCTATGCTTATATAATCAGATTTAGATGTTAATTCGATATGGTTCGTCGATCATTAAGTAGTAACACGTAGCAGTGAATACAGGCGTACCAAATCATATAGTACGAAATGCTGATAGAATATAATGTAATACAGTACGAAAATCATGGACGCCTAGCCTCGTCGCCCCCTCTTCCTGATCAGCGATGGTGAGTACCTCGGCCTAGGCTGCCCCGCTCCCGCTCTAGGAGCCCTGCCCACCCGAAGTGTCGGGTCATCCTCCTCGTGAACCTGTGTATCCTGCGTGGGCAACGGTGGCTGAGTCTACTACGTCGTGCCGAACTGCCCACGTGGAGTCAACTCGTCCGCCTTGTCGTCGTCGTGAAAGCTGAAGCCCTGAGTGTCGGGGCTGTTGAGGAGGTAGTCAAACGGACTAGCTGGCACCTGAAGTGGCACGTGAGCTGTATATAACCGGAATTAGCGAGCACAACAACGTAAGGAATAATGGTTTGTACGAGACAAGAATTATTTTACCTTGTGGACTCATAGAGAGTGGGGACACACTCTGCTGCCACGCAGAACCATCCGCCTCTGTGAGCCCCGCGGCTAAGAGGTACGAGGCTGACGGTGCCTCGTCTGTGAAGGACGCAGTGGTCTCTGTGCTCCCTGGCTTGAGCTAGCCCCGGTAACGACGTCATCCCTGCGCGTGCACCTGAATATGTCCATGATCCTCCTAGTGAAATCCGCGATCCTGGACAAGCCTGCGTGGTCCTCGGTGCCGGGTGGGTGACGCTGAAGAACTCTTGTGACCTCCGTGTTCGCTGCTGTCACCCACTGTCCCTGAAGAGTGAGAAAAATAGGTGCGCACGTAAGTAATAAACAAATAAACACGGAGAAGCGAAGCACGAAATTCACTAACCACCAAATCTAGGGTTTCAGCCGCGAGGATCGGGTACATGTCTGTTGTCTGTGCCGCCGTCTCGTCAGGATCCTCGCTTCCACGAATAAGGTGGACGCGTGTACGTGGCAAATACCACTGCAAGTAGGTGTCGAACTCCGCATAGCAGAACGGCCGCTCCTCGGGCAGGACGTTGTTCAGAGCAGTGTCCCACGCGGCAACGAAAGGGGCCAGCCGTGATGCCCACTGTGTCTCCCTAGTACCCCCTCCCTTGCGACTCCACCTGTTTACGTAATGAATTTGTATCTCGTAAAAGCAATAGTCATTCAAAGTCTATAGGAGTTTCTGAAACTTGACTTACGTGTGTGCGTTTGGCTCGACGAGTGGTACGTGTGGAGGTGGGTACTGCTGGTACAAGCCAAACTGCCTCATCACACGGTGTGGTGAGTAGTCCTCCACGAAGACGTCGAAGACAATCTTCAAAGTGGTCCTCCACAATGGCCACCAGGGGTAAACCTCGTACCCCCCTGAGAACAAAATTGTAAACCTCAGCAAGATTGCTAGTCATGATCCCATATCTAGCGCCGTCTGTGTCATGGAGGAGGGACCACTGCTCAAGTGGTTCCTTACTTATCCAATTCGAGAAGCACTTCACCCTGTTTGAAGCCTTCCTCCTAGTGTTTGGATCGTCAACTCCCAAAAGGTCACAAAGCCTGTGTGTTACCTCCCCAGGGTTACGTTGTCTAACCTCCTTCTTCGTGAACTCGTCGAGTCTGCTCCAGTACTCGTCAAACTTCCTAGACTGGTTCTGTTTGCATAATGTTTTGAAGAGGTTCATCAACTGCTTGTTCTTGAACTGGCGATAGAAATTGACCGCTATGTGGCGCGTGCACCACCTACTCCATATGTCGTACCAACTGGAATCTTCTGGCAAATCTTCCCCCTCCCGAGTCTTCGCTACTCCTTGCTACAGATGGCGAATTGCTAGCAGCAGCCCGGCATGCTGATCATGAATAACACACACATTTGGTCGATCCTTCACAAGACCTTTCTTCAGACACACAAGGAACCACAACCAGTTATCGTAGCTCTCGCAGTCAGCGAAGCCCATTACCAGTGGCACTAACTGATCATTTCCGTCTGCCCCAATTGCAGTAAACAGTGTCCCCTTCAGCTGGCCTGTCATGAATGTCCCGTCAATGCAAATAACCGGTCGACAATGTCTGAACGCTTCTGCGCACGGGCCAAAGCACCAGAAAGCACCATTCAACATAATTTTTCCAAGCATATCCGCAGATGGCAATAAGAGACGGCTAACAAATATCCCATCGTTCCTCTGGCCCAGTGCACTTCGTACTTCCTCAGGGATGCATGCACGTAGCCCTCACACCCAGCAGACTTACACTTCACTGAGTACTGATCCCTGCAACTTTTCTGCACTCCAAATGTCCTCTGTGTCGACATCGCCCAAATCTTCACCGCCTCTTTCACCTCTTTCTTCGTGTCATAGAATGCGCCTTGGACAATCTCGTTCAGTTTGTACGAATACCTAGCTTCACTTGCGCCCTCAACATTCATTATGGTGGACATGTCAAGATTCCACATACTAGGAATCGGATCGTCCCCCCTTCTTCATCCTCAGCTTCGTCCTCTTCGCTGCTACCGTCTTCGACATTCCTCTGTTCCTCTCTAGCAACGGCATCATCATGCTCCATGATCTGTACTAGTTTCTCGCATATCTCCCCCTTGTCCACCGAACCACTGAGGTATTCGGTAGCTCCTGTCGCGGAAGGTCCAGCAGAAGGTCCACCGACTTCCACTACAGTGCCTTCTTCGCCAACAATTTCGTCTCCGCCTCCGCCTTCTTCATTGCCTCCGCCTCCGCTGTTCTGTCCAACTCCATTGCCTCCGCCTCCGCCTTCTTCAGATGACACCTGCTTAGCTACTACCTGGACCAACAGATAATGGGAACCGTTGCATTTCTTACTTGCCCTCAACCAAGCCCGCTAGTCTTTTGTCAGATCGAGCGGGAACAAATCCCACTGGACATGCTTGCAAGCCTTGCTAAAATACGCCTGCAAGGTTACACTTGTGACCTCCGAATCAAGACCAAAGGCCCGTGTGAACCAGTCTTTAATATCATTGATATGGTATCTGTCTGAATCTTGCATACTTAGTCTTGTTTGTTGGAAGCTACTAAGATCGACGGACCCAGAGTCATCTATACGGATGGTACCAATACCGTAGTAAACTACAAATTCGACTATTTCTGACATTCCTGCCATCCAAAACGTAATATTTTAGCCTATACAATCTAAGATTCTGCCGTGCGTCAAAAATTATTCTACTCGATTTCTAAGTACAGTACGAGTGGGTACAATTTGTTCTGAACTAATCATCTATATAATCTACCATAGGTTTCTATTTAAAATATTACTCTATTTCTACACATTATGAGATCTAAATACTACGAATAAATCTACCCTAAATTTACCACTGATTCTATATCTATTATTATATCTAAATACTACGAATAAATCTACCCTAAATTATATATTCCTACAAATCTACCCTAAATTTACCTCTGGTTCTAGATCTACTATTATATCTAAATACTACGAATAAATCTACCATAAATTATATCTTCCTACAATAAACTGTAAAAGATTCAAAAACTTACCTCCAAATTACTGCAGAAAAACCCCACACTTCCTCCCTCTCTATCTTCTCTCTATTTTTTTCTCCCTCTCCATCCGAGCTCTCCTTTTCTCTCCTCCCGCGGCGCCTGGCTCCAACTCCTCCTCCCACCATGCAATCAGGCAGCGATTGCGAGTCTTTATATAGGCCCGGGGGTAATCGCCACCACCCATGGTGATTGCGCTGTAATCGCCACCACCCATGGCGATTTCGCCAGGTGGCGTGGCGGTTGGCGGTTTCCACGCGGAGTTAACTTCCAATCACCACCACCCGTGGTGGTTGGAGATTTATTGCCACGGCCCGCGGCGATAGCATTTAATGTCGTAACGGCCTATGGCGATAACCAGAAATCGCCACCGCCCGTGGTGATTAGACCTAAACCGCCACGGCCCCTGGCGATTAGACCCTACCGCCACTGCCTGTGGCGATTGAGGCCATTTTTGAAAAAATTTCAGACGTGGTATTATTTCTAAAAAAAATATTATTTCAAAAAAAAACTCCCGCCGACGACGCCTGCGCTCCAGTGGGACCTCCTCACGGAGATCCTCACACGGAACGCCCACACCGAAGCTTCAGCGGCTTCCTGGATGGCTTACCGCCCGGCGCCTCGGCCGCCGACCTCTGGGAGGCCTTCAAGGAGCGCGTGCTCGTATCACGGTAGGAGGACGTCTAGCAGTACGTCGCCCGCGTCGCCGCTGGCGAGCCATCCAGCATCCTCTGCTCCAAGCCCATCACCCACCTCCTCAAAAGGTAAATCCCGCGGTGTCCTGTATGTGTTTTTTTACTATCTATAAAATTTGAGTTGATGGCTATCATAATGGTAGTATCACATCCTCTTTTAACCAACTCTCTAACTCTCAATAAACTTTACTAAACATACTTCAATCTTTACGTAACTTTCAACAAACTCTGCTAAACATACTCTAATCTTTATGTTCTGAATTTGTTTTTTAGTCTGCTGAAATTTATTATCTTACTAAACAACAGAATCCAATCTTTACGTTCTGAGTTAGCTGACTTACTGGTGTTGTTCCTTCCCCCACACATGTGCGTAAATTTTGTTATACGTGTACATGTGTGTTGTACGAGCACTCTACTATTAGATCATTGTAAGGCAAAGCAGTATATTTTGTTATGGACTTATGATTTTGGTCAGAACATGAGATGTTATACTATTTGAGATTCCGTTACAACGCACGGCACCCTGCTAGTTTTAATAATGGAAGAGAACACTCTTTCAACCTCTGCACCTAAAGGTACATTTAGTCAATTATTACATAGTTATAAACGTGTATCATTCGAACAACAACCAGGATAAAATGAGCTATGTAAAGTTGGAATAAAAAATTACATAGCCTATGATTATACCGTCATCCAAACTAGGACATAAAGCCCCTGATAACCGATTCTAAAATCTTGGCACCAATATCCATTCTCTCCTACATTAATGATTATTGTTGCAACTTAGACCACGATCGTAGCCAGTTGATACATAAGAATAGCGTCTGCAAATAATTGGTTAGCTTTTTTTAATAAAAAACAATGTTATTCCTGCATAACTAGATTGACCAGCATAAAGCAGCAGCTCCCACTAGAAGTTATGGGTGAAATGATATATGTATTCCTCGCAACTAATCTCCAAAAATATGAGGGACACTACAAAGTAGTGAGAGACCAAAAGCCATATATATTGCTTGCCATGTCAATTGTGTGAATTGGCAATCAACAAAGAGGTGTTGTATCCTCTCTTCATGATTGCAAAAGGCACAGAGAATGCTACCTTGCCAATGTCTTTTAGCTATATTATCTTTTGTCAAATTGACTCCCCACATAAGCAACCAAAGGAAATTTTTTATCTTATGAGGTACCTTTAGTTTCCATAACTGCTTTGATCGGGAGCAAAAGTTAACTTCACTTAGGGTGGTGTACATTGATTGGATTGAGAATTGGCCATTAGCATGAAGGTCCCACCGAAAGATGTCCCTGTCTAGTGCAAGGTTAAGAAAGGCAATCCTAGGGCCTGTTTGGGACCACTCCTGCTCCCAACTCCCCAATCGGATCGGGTGGAGCTCCCCCAAACGGGTCAACTCCACCAAAATTACAGAGTGGAGTTGGGGCCCTAAACTCGGCTGCACAATGCATTTTACTGGAGCCACGAATTGGTCGCTCCACCCGCTCCGATCGTACCCCGCGCCTGACCTGTTTGAGAGTACCCCTGTAGTTTGGCTTGTAATTACAACAAATTGCCACTAGGAAACCCCCCGAACAGAACAGTTGGGCGCCCGACTCCCCTACCGTGCTATGGCGTACCCGGTTTTAAGACCGGATAATCCCTTGTGTTTACTGTACTGGTCTCATGATCAGTAGCCGGTACACACAAGTTGGCCTGTATATCATTGTCATACATGCATATTTCAGTACTGGAGATATAAATAGACCCTCAAGTCGAGGTCCTTTACCTGTAGCTCAACGGCTATAAATCTGCAGCAGACATCAAGCGGTGATGTGGCCCATCAATATGCCAAACCCGACAGACAACTGACTGGGGTTACGCCCTAGCCTTCACGAGCATAATCGTATCATCGGAGTCGATGGCCCTTTCGTCTGGCCAAATCAACAAGCCAGGTGAGTACGTTGAATGTACTCGCAAGCATCCCGCAGGAAGAGTATAACGGATGTATATTTCATGCAAGGTTTGTTCAATGAAAGAGGCTCTACCCTAAGTTAAAGGTTGAGTGGAAAAGTAAGTTATCATTTGAAATATGATGGTAATAGATTCAAAATCATTTCTAAAAGCAAGCCCGTCTCTGACGGGTCAGTACCTGGTTCCAGGAGTTACACTTTGACGATCATCAACTAGAGGTCGATAACCCGTGTATCACCTTAGACAGTCCTCAAGCCTAGCCGTGCTACCGCCCGGCAGCACGGGCTAGGTTTTACTTCTGCAGTTCCTCACTACCAGCCTATAGCTCAAACTGCGCACTGTGGACACATCATGCCCACGTCCTTAATCCCATTCCCGTATTTCACAACCAAAACTTAGTCTAACCAGTATGTGGCCTTTCCAAATTGTGTCTATGACCGAGGACGTGGCTATTCGAATAGGTTTTAACACTCTACAGAGGTTGTACGGCTTTACCCACAAGATGTAAGTTCCCCCTGTTGCCATGGCCAAATGAGCACTCTTCACAAGGGGTGACGGCAGGGTTATTACAACGAGACTTCTCACCCATTTTTGTACCAGTGCTGGACCCGCTAGATAAGATCTACCCAGTTTTCGCTTGTGCTCGGTGATGCCCGACCCCACAACCCGAAGTGGATTTATCTTTATGTCGAACCTCTACCCACGTATCACGTGGAGGTCTACCAGGAAACCTCTACCCATGTAATCCCGTGGAGATCCTCTAGGGATGCCAATCTACCTAGCACGCTCTTCCTACTGCCCACGGGTCCAGGCACTTATACTTGGCGGGGTATTTAGTCAAGTCATTCCCATAAATGACATGTGGACGTACGGGGTGAACTTGGTCGAGCGGCACTTAGGCTCAGTCCTTAACTGATTCGAGCAAGACTGCACAACATCACCTCTTCGCCATGTCACTACATGCTACCACCATTCTTCTGATCTCCACTTACTGTTCTCACCCGAATCAAAATCATCCTCCATTTAATTTGGGGTTTTGGCAAACAATACTTTCAAACAGTCACCTCAGAAGGTACATGCCTTCCCAAGGGTTTTAATCCTATAACCAAAGGGGTAAATCATGTGGATCAGACAAAAACATGTTTTTCTCTATAGTAGGGCTAAGCATGGCTATCGCCTATATCCCTAATATTATGCTGGTCATACGAGGACCGGCTAGTATTGCTAGGGTTACAAGGATCAGATTTTCGGACTTATGTCATATGCAGCTACTGGTTATAGCTAGGTCTAGCATAAAATACCATTGATATTCACATAGCATGCAGAGTTGCAAACAACGTATTTAAATTTTGACAAATATAGGATTCAACATGTTCAAGGTGGGAATGCTTGCCTGGCAATACTGGCCGGGTCTCGATCGCAAACTTGATACGACAACCAACGGGAATCCTTCGTGCAATATCTCGTAATGTCGTATCTACGCGTCGGAGAACATCGAATGAACAACAATGCGAGGAAGAGCCAAGTAAGAACAATCATACGCTTTTGAACTTCACAATATGCGTCCTAGACCTAGTCGACTATTAGGTTTTTCCAAAGAGATGAGAAGAAAGTAGCATTACATGAAATAAGGACTTTTCGTAGAGCCAGAAACCCTAGCTTATCTGATAATTAGTACATTAGTATTTTAGGTCGCCCTAGTTCTCGTATTCTAGTTGGGCTTAAAGGGTGGTTAGGGTTGTTATATTATTTCGGAAATAATTTATCAACAGGACTTTAGAAATATTCATATGAGGAAAAATGGGTTATCTAGGGTTTCATCCCCTTTTTTGGAATTGATGTATAAAGGATTTAATTTCCAAAGCTATGCTGGATTCAAAATTGTTTCATATGACTTTAGACGTCGCTGGGAGAATTCACTAGGTCTTTTGAAACTACATACCGGGGGTAGGCATGGTAGATTTATATTTGAAATTGAGTCCAAATTTAAATTCCAAATAATTTCAAAAATTATGAAATTGGTACTAGTATATAGATTTTGAAATTTTAGTAATTTAGGAAAAAGAACGAAGTGGCTCGGATGAGTATACATGGAGTTATAGCCGTACGAAATTTAGTTATACAGAGGTCGTTCACTGTTTACCTGAGCCAGCCTTAGGGCTGATGTCGGAAGCGCAGTTCAGAAGTACGCCTTCATGGCTAGAAGACGGTTTTTGTTATAAAGCCAGGAGTGAATACGCTTCCAAGAGACGAAGGCATAGTTCGCGAAGAGGAGTAGGTAGATACGCTTTTCCACAGCGGACACGTACTCACGGATTTACGCCTTCACCTCATGAGCTAATGGGCCTAGGCCGTCCGCATGCCCCTTAGCTATTTGTGTTGCTTAGCGTGCAAGTACTAGTAGCTTAAGTGGTAAGCAGCTGGGATTAGAGGGGAACAAGCCGGCACCTGCCTCGGCTGCGCTCGATGGCGAGGGGTAGCTCGGTCGGCGGCCTCAGTGGTGGCGGGAAAACAAGATGGCTGCGGGGCCTGGTAGATTAGCTGGGAGGTAGGGTGCGGCAGTGCTCACCGTTCACGGTTGGAGGCGGTCTGGAGTTGATGGCCCAACCGGGCGACGACGTCGTCGGTCCGATGGTGCGGATCCGGCCGGCTATGACCATTGGAGTGTGGCAGCCGAGGAGGTTCTGAAGCTCCACGGCAGCGGCGGGGTAGGCTTGGTGAGACTTACTGGCGGCGTGGGGAGTGG
Organism: Stipa capillata; assembly: GCA_019208055.1. Classification (NCBI taxonomy): domain Eukaryota; kingdom Viridiplantae; phylum Streptophyta; class Magnoliopsida; order Poales; family Poaceae; genus Stipa; species Stipa capillata. Next base: position 146,632 of record JAGXJF010005317.1, read on the forward strand.
AGGTCGGCAGGACGCTTTGGGGAAGATGAGAGCTTGGGTGGCTCGGCTCAGCTTGGAGAAAGTCCAGGTAGGGGAGCAAGGTATGGGAAGAGCTCCGTGGTGGGGGAAGAGCGCTCGGGGAAGGGAAAGAAAAGGGGCTTGGGGCTGAGTAGGGGAAACACCGAGGTGGCTCGCTGGTTACGGTCCTGGGACTGGGGTGTCGCCGGAGCAGTGGCTAAGGAGAAGGGGAAATGGAGACTAGTGCTCGATGCGGCAGTGGAATCTCAGTCATCGCTAAAGGAGAATCAAGAAAAGAAGGAGCTCCGATTGCTTGTTATGGTCTGTAGGAAAGAAAGAGGTGCTGGCCGGCCGAGCTGTGGTGGGGAGATGAAGGAAAAGCTAGAGAGAAGAAGAAGCTAGAGGAAATTGCAGAGTTCGGTTGAAGACCAGAAGGGAGATGCTCGGTTCTAGCTTGGCAGAAGGAGCGGGAAGAGGGCCATGGGAATAAGAAGGGAAGCAGAGGGACTCAGGCAGCTCGGGTGGTGCTGTGGTAGAAGCAGTGAAGTAGATTTAGGGGAGAAGAAATGCTTGAGAAGAAATGGTAGTGGTTGCTCAGGACTGGAGCATGAACTATGGAGAGGTGGTTTGAAAAAGAAAAGATGCAGAGGGGGCACGGGGAGTTGAAGTGGAGCTGCTCAGCTTTGGAGGAGGAGTAGCTCTGGTTGAACTGAAGAAAAGAGCTCGGGATTGAGCTTGGAGTACTAGTGGAATGAAGGAAGCGCTTGGCTTGAGGGCAGAAGTGGGAGCTCGAGGAGTAACTGAAGAGTAGCTCGGGTGTAGAGGAGGATTAGTAGGCATGCTCTGGAGGAAGAGCAATGGAAGACAGTGAGGAAAAGGTGGAGCTCAAGCTTGCTAGAGAAGAAGCTCCAGGAGGGAGGGAGTTGTGAGAAGACATTGGAGCTCGGTTTGCTTGATGTCCAAGAGAGTTGGGCGTCTGTTTGCTTGGGCAGCGAGGCATGAGGGAAAGCAAGAAGGGGAAGGGGAGAGCGGCAATGGGAAGCTCAAGAGCAGCTTAGCTGGGAATTGAGTAATGGAAGGAGTTTAGGAGAGGAAATGGGTTAGCTCACTGGTACTATTGCTGCAGGGAAGCTGGGCGCCACTTGCTGTGGATGGAGAGAAGGTGGCATGAAGCACATGGGGTAGTTGGCCATGCTGTGCAGCGAGAGAGAAAAAAGAAAGGGAAGGAAGAAGTAGTTGAAAGGCTGACGTGTAGTGTTGGTTCCACATGGCAGGGGAAAAAGAAGTATTCGGTTCGTACACAATGGGTGAGTGCAGCAGAATTGAGGGAGACATCAACAGGGAACGAATTGATGAAAGAACGGTGAGGAGTAGGCTGACTTCTGAATGTTTATGGGAAGAATTGGGATATAAGGAATAGGGTTTATCGCAAAAGAATCAATGCACGAGGTGGATGCTTCACATAATGTCCAAAAATCTTTGGATGCTTAAATTAGTTAGGTATAAGTCAATTCCAAAATTTGGCTAAACTTGAATCTTAACTATTTTAAAGTCCTATACTTTACTTCTTCACACTATTTTAGAAACTAACTAAGAATATACTTGAGACATCACAAGATCTTAGTTGGAGCTGCTTGGGTTCGAGAGGGCATGGGATCTGGAATTTGGATTTCCCACCCAAGTGTCGGGGGAGAAGAACTAGTGCTTGGGATAATCCTATCTGCGCAATCCCTTTATGCGCAAATCATTTGCAGAGAATGGGGAATTGTGGATGCAAGGATTAAGATGACAAGGAAGCAGTAAGATCATCTGGTTGAGCTGGGGTTTAGAGTATATCTGCCCTCACACTCTCAAAGATTTATGCATATATGTAATTGCGATGAAGCTAGAGTGTTCACAAGAGGTCACGGTAGGCTAGGGTTTGAGAAGGTATTGCTGATATACCCGTATATACGCATAGGATTGTAGCAGAGCCGAACGATGAATTAGGGTTTTGATCCGTAGCTTGGGAGGAATGGATTAGGGTTTTGCGTATGTGCGTATATATAAAAGCAGTATATATGTGCACATACTCATGATAGGACATGTCGAAGAAGATGGTAGAAGATCATGGCATTCAGAAGAGGTTCATGACGTATATATGTTTCAATTTCGCCATAGTACCGTGTGGGCACTTATCGGCAGATGTTGGTCTAGGTTGCACCAGCTAGGCAAAAGGGAAGGGATGGCGAAGGTGTGTTCATGGCGAAAATGCAAGGGCGAGTGGCCACGTATGGAGACAAGGTGTAAAGCAATGTTTGCATACCTTGCCGGACAGAGCTTCGACACAGCAGGGATTAAGGGAATAGGAATAGAGGTGGAAGATTTTGGCTTGTCTCACTTTAGGGTTTAGCAGAAGTATGCTTTGAATAAAAGTTTTTAATCCGGTGTATTTTAACTGACATTATTAGCGAAAAAGTTTTTGTTTGCCCTAATTTTCATGTTTTGAAAAATCAGGGTGTGACATGTGCTCACACCCCAGCTCTCCAACCCTAGCGGCGGCGGCGCCCGATTCCCCCACCTGTGCTCACACAACGGCTCCCAACCCCATGGCAGGGCGCAGCGGCGCGGCGGCGGCGGCCGACTCTCACGGCAAGGTGCGGCGGCGTGCCCTCTCGTGGCAAGGTGCAGCGGTCGGTGCTAGACGCGGCGAGCAGTGAGGCCGCCTCCTCCTCGAAGCTAGGGCGCCTCCCCTCCAGCTACAGCCACCTCTCCGCCTCTCCCTTGGCGCGGCGGTGGTGGCGGCGGCGCGCCCTCCCGTGGCAAGGCGCGGCGAGCAGCGAGGCGGCCTACCTCCTCTGAGCTAGCATGACTCCCCCTCCGGCTACAGCCTCGCAGCGGTTCTTCTACCTCCTCTGAGCAGCGAGGTCGGCTACCTCCTCTGACCAACTCCGCCTCTCCCTCCGGGCATAGGAGGAGCAGCTCTCCCCACCGGTTTCAGCCACAGCTCTCCCCGCTAGTTTCAGGCAAGGAGCAATTGAGTCCCCAATCCTTCTTCCCTCTGAAATTTTGAATGATTGTGTACTAATTTTTTTACTGCATTGGTACCATGCTGAACATTTATGTTGCTGAATATTTTTAGCTAGATTCATGTGTGGCAAATTTTAAGTTGGTAAACCGAAGTATAATTGTTCATTTATAACATTTTTAGAAGAACTAGAAGAGTAGAAATGATGTCCCCTTATCATTAGCAATGCATGTGTTGCTGAATTGCATTGCATAACTTCTATATTTGTGCTTCCTAAGCGTTGCATGATGGATGTGTCAACCTGTTTGGTCAACCTTGAGTGTGGAGTGTATTGATTTTGTAATCTGGGTTGAGTGTGGCTTATATTTCTGCTTCCTATATGGTATTATGCTCCTAGTTGGTGACATTATTGATTAATTTTTTTATTTCCTAAATGAAAGAATGGCTGCCAGATGGAATGATGACAATACTAGGAGAGTGACCGAGTTGTTTGCCGAACAAGTGCGTCGAGGGAACCGGCCAAACACCCACTTGAACTCTGTTGGATATGACGAGGTTTCCAAAAGGTTTAAAGAAGGGTAGACCTTGTTTACCACAAGATCCAATTGAAAAATAAATGGGATAAATTGAAGAATGAGTATGGCATATGGAAAAAACTGATGCAAAAGGAAACAAGTGCTGGGTGGAACATTGAGAAGGATACCATCGAGCAGGACAGTGAATGGTGGAAGAAGGCACAAGCAGTAAGGGGGTTTTGTCTTTTCTCAAATCATTGCTACAACTATTATTTTCTTTGTGGTACTAATTGGTGTCCTTGTTGTATGACACACTATTCCGGGTTGTGGCAGGTTTCAAAAGCATGGTATTCGCCATGAAGACAACCTTAAGGTGATGTTCGAAGACATCACCAGCGATGGAACTGATCACTAGTCTCCGGCATTTGGAATGTTGCCACAATCGAGCACTCAAGCACCTCAAATTGTAAATCTTGAGGCTGGGGACAACAATTACGATGAGGCTGAAGTAGCTGAATCTCCTAGTACTACAAAGTGTAAGCGACCAGCAATGCTCGTGGATGATGGTGCCAAAAAGCCCAAGACATCACAAGTTATGTAAGACCAGATAACAAAGATTGGTAATTTGGTTGAGAGAACTCAGTCATCTTTTGAATCTTTCACCAAGAATGAGGTAACTTGCTCAGTCGGTGCTGTGATGGACTTGGAGCTTGAATGTGGTGGAGCATTTGATAGCGATGAGTATTTCATTGCTACAGAGTTGTTTGTGAAGAGAGAACAAAGAGAGATGTTTCTCCATATGCCAACAAATGAAGTTCGTTTTGCTTGGCTTAAGAGGAAGTTCAGTCTCAAGTATGGTCATTAGATGGTACTTGGTATTGTAATAAATAATGTTGTCATTTTATTTCCTAAGACTTACTTACATTATGTGATGTAATGACTTTGTTTGCTGTCAACTTTATTGCAGCTTTCTATTAATCCTTCCGTTATTTTGTAATACTTTACTTACATTCTGTGTTGCCATCCTTATTGGTGTATTAATCCTTGCTTTCTATTTCATTTTTTGATGTATGTACAGATGTCAACTGATAGTGAGAGCGATGGAGATGAAAGAAGAAATATGATTATGCGCCATGTTCAAGGTATGAATGTTCTCTATGTAAGTGCAGCTACCATTGCTAGGAAGTACTTCGAAACCTATGTGACAAGGCACCCCCTCGGACCTCTATTCTGAGTGGGATGGGTTGGCTGCAAAAGACAACGTCCACTCCAGGAGAAACCTACACAATGTTTCGTATGAACACTTCTCTCTTCTTTACTCCACGACTTGCTAGTGACAAGGTATGATTTAAAATCAAGCATACATGTCAATAGCCATGAGTCACTTGCTATATTCTTGTGGACACTTGGTGGATGTGAGTCGAACAGGAAATCTCAAAATTGATTCAAACACTCAGGTGAAACTATTAGTAGGAAGTTTGAGGAGGTTCTTTTGAGTGTGGTTAAGATGGCAACTGATTGTGTGAAACCTAAGGGCCCAAACTTCCACACTATCCATAGAAGGATTAGAGATGATCGAAGGGCTTATCCACATCTAAAGGATTGCATCGGTGCATTAGATGAGACTCACATTCATGCATCACTTCCTCTTGATAAACAAGTGAGGTATATTGGAGGGTCAGGGACTGCATCTCAGAATGTGTTGGCAATTTGTGCTTTTGATATGCATTTCACGTACACATCAATTGGTCAACCAGGTGCTACGCATGATACCAGTGTTTTGTATCATGCATTGAGTGTGGACCGAGCTATCTTCCCACATCCTCCAAAGGGTAAAACACTACAGCTTGATTTTACTTTTGTTATGTTTCATGCATTGCATGTGGAACAAGCTTGATTTTACTACTTTTATATTGTGATTTAGGGAAGTACTACCTTGTTGATGCTGGCTATCCTAACCGACCAGGGTATTTAGCACCATACAAGGATGAGAGATATCATGTTCCTGAGTTCCATAGAGGTGTGGAGCCAAATACTCCAAAGGAAAAGTTCAATAGAGTGCACTCATCAGTGTGGAATGTGATTGAGCGATTCGTTGGTGTGTTGAAGATGAAGTGGCAGCTTTTGCTAAAGATGCATAGTTATCCGATGGAGAAGAAAAAGATGATTGTTGCAGCTGCTATAACGCTTCACAACTTCGTAAGAGAACATGATAATGAAGATGAACACTTTCTTATGTGTGACCGAGATCCTAATTATGTGCCAACCATTCCATCAAGGTATCAGAAGTATGCAATTTCTACAGATGCATCCAATGGGTCAACGTCGGAATTGAATGATTTGTCCATGGATAATATCCGTGACGAGCTCGCAACTGCTATATCTCTTTCTTGGTGATAGTTCTGAATTTGGAGAGAAGGCTTTGCAGTTGCATAACATATTTTGACTGTATGTACTTAATGCAAAATGACTTTTTTGACTGTAATGTGGTAACTCCTGGTAGTCACAATGGTTTCTGAAGGATAACAATGGCTGTGGGTGAAGCTGTAGATCCATGTGCAGGTTTTGTACTTGGAAAAAAAACTTTTGTTAACACAAATTCTCAACCAAGTGCATTCGGCATCAACAAGATAAATTATTGACCTTTTAATGGTGAAGAACAATCAGCACTTATAGCATTCCATTCAATATTTCTTCCATAAGCTGAGCAAAATGAATATGAGACATGATCAAACAGGGTAGTCTTGTCTTTTGACAACAAACTCTCTAAAGTCTGAATATGGAGCTGAGTTTTACCCAAACAGTTTTATACAGCTCTAGAGTTTGTAGGTGAAGCAGCTCCCATAGTGGAGTTAGGAGTGGAGCTGAAATTAGGTGAAGTGGAGCTCTCCCAAACAGGCCCTTAGCGACCAGCACATTCCATGCCACCAACTGCGGTCCTACAATGGCTCTTCTAAAGAAGACATTGATAGGGATAGAACTCATCGCCTCCCCAATTGTGGCATGTTTGGCCCTAATAATGTGGTATAATATTGGGAACTGCGCTTGTAAAGAGCAACCACCAAGCCATCTGTCTTTCCCGAATCTAACTTCACTTTCACAGCTGGCAGAAAAGGTGACAAACCATACGAATAGCTCCTTTACCTTCATCAACCTGCTCCAAAATTGGAAGTAACTAGTGTGAGGCTTAACAGACAAACAATACTTACTTTTGAGATATTTATTTCGGATGAGGGTTTGCCAAACCCCATTCTCATTGAGTAACTTAAACATCCATTTACTGAGAAAACACTTATTCTTAAGCTGAAGATCTTGAATTTCAAGACCCCCCCCTCTTCCTCTTTCAGTGTGTGTGCATGTGTAGAAATCGAGAAACCCTTTACGTTTCTCATGGTGGAATTTGCCGCGCGCATGCGCGCAGCTCGGGCACGTCCGGGGGCAGCAGAAGCTCTTGCCGTCCACCGCGTAGGAGCTCGACCGGAAAGTCTTCTTCTATGCTGTACGGGCGCTCGTGAGGAACATGTTAAGCATCGGATCGCTTGGTCGCGTTTAATTGGATAATGATGTTCCTATACCAAGTATATGTGTGTGATTCCCACCTGCAAAACGTTTGAAAGTGCACAATTCATCTACTTCTGTTGTGTAATTTAAGAATCTGCGTGCATTGTTCTAGGCATCTGCACGCTGATCAGGGCAAAGGCAGCAAGGGAATGTACCTCATATTCACCTGTGCTGGAGACCGGACTTTGTCCGGCTTGCCAGGATTCGGCTCTTACTTCCTACTACCACAGCAGGTAGTTCCGGGACCGCGATATTGGTGAGTTCGACAGGTGCACGAGCCCCATGGAGGCGATTCTCTGCCCCGACAGCGAGCAGAGCATGTACTGCCAGTTGCTCTGCGACCTGCTGGTGTGAGCGGCAATTGACATAGTAATGGAGCATTGCTCTTCTGTCGAAACAGCTGGTGCGCATCCTCCGACCGTTGCGTCCTTGACTTGGAATGCTCCATGAAGATTAGCCAAGGCTGGGCGTGTGGCGACGGCCACGAGGAGGTACAGCTAGCTGGAGGAGGCCATGGCGTAAGTGGAGGGGGTCGGTGAGGAAGAAGATGGTGACATCGATGACATGTGTGCAAAACCAGTATTACATAGGAGCCACGTGGGTAAAACCATCTTGGAAAAATGTTATAGGGATAAAGGTATTATAGGTTGATAAGGTTTAATCATGATTGAACAATCATGATTGAATTCCTGAGCATAAATCGCACATCCAGATATAACAATACAATACTATCTACTTTTACAGATTTACTCATATGAACCAAAATAAATTAAGTTGTATTCCACATACGATTCAAATGCATGTGATTTGAAAATATGATCATGATATCATATAACATAGACAAAATCTGATTAATGTGCGTTATTATTATATCTCGAGACCAACCCAACTAAGTGTTGTGGATCTTTTTTTCTCTTTGATTAATCGTGTTAATTTCTAGCCCTTTAAGCGCGAACATGGTGATTCATTTTAACCTTGTTTTGATCACACCAGGAGCAATTAGCAGGAAGAGAAATCGTGTTGATCGAGGTGGAAAGAGAGGCTAGCGATGAGAGGGAGGGGGAATGGGTAGGAGAGAGTTGCCATTATACTATGAATGTTTTTAAAACAATTCAGCCTAAGATTTCCTACAAATAGTCTCGTGTTATTGAAACTGGTGCATGACAATACATGGCGTGATTACCACCAATACGATGAATCCGCACATACTGCTACATAAACTATTTATACAGATGGTTTGTAATTCATGTGTGGAACGTCTTCTTGAACTGTCTGTCCAAAAGAGTCAGACGGTACACTTCTAACCATATGTGATGTTGTTTTACAAAAAAGAAGGCTAGGCCCGAGTGGTCCGTCCGCTCCCGTTCACATCGAGAAACCCGAATTTGTCGGACCATTCACGCAAATATCGTATGCGCACGTTCCGTCTGTTCCCATTCACGTCGAAAAACCCGAATTCGCCGGACCATTCATGCACACGTCGTGTGCCCCCTACCCTCCCCCCCCCCGCCCCGCGCCCCGGCCGGCGAGGCGAGCGAGTGTTGTATTTTCCTTCTCTCTTTCCATTGTTTTAGAGAGGTGTGGAGCACCAACCCTTATAAGGTGGTCTCCCTCCATTTCAACTAGTGATATGAGACTAAATAATTCTAATAGGTCAAGAGGGACACTACAGTACAGACCCTTCCAAACAAGGAATCATGTGAACAAATAATATAGTACAGACAGTTCTTTCTTGTTTGGAACCGTCTATACAAATACAGTACATGTGGTTCATATTTGAAATGGTCTGTACAAATACAGTACAGGCGGTTCATGTTTGGAACCGTCTGTATAAATATAGTACAGACAGTTCTTGTTTGGAACCATCTGTACTATAGCGTCACGCTTAATGGGTGCCGCCGGTCATCATTTTCTCAGATAATTCGTAACTGGAATCGTCTGTGATATTGTTTACACAGACTATTTCATAGAACGGTCTGTACAAAGACGTCTCGCTAAATAGTTTTGACATACATCACCACTAAAGACCCAGGCCTTCCTAAACACTACCATAAAAGGCTCGTCACTTACAGTCGACCACAACTTAGAAGCATGCAAGCCCAGATCTTTACATCGGCCCTTGTTGGCACACGACACCAGCTTGTATCCCCCATCATGTCGGCTCCGTGCCTCTCAACCCGGAACACCCCAGGCGACCATGAGCCATCCTCATTGCCGACGGCCACTTGTTGATACGGTCCTGACAATGACTCCGGCGAGTGGTCAGTGAGGTGCCAAGCCAACATCTTCGCGCATAAACTTGAGATCATTGAGCTCGATCCAGACGTCACTCGATAGGCGGATCGCCTCACCGACCGAAGAGTTTGGTGGTAGTGGCGTGAACTGCACAGAGGTGCCGAGGAGACTCGTTGCGGTCCTGGACCACGTGTTGCATGCAGCGTAAACTATTGGTGGGATTACCTGTGAGGCCGCCGCCGCTCATGCGTTTTGCTGGGAAGACGTAGTAGACAGACTCGCTACTTAGCTCCTTGCCTTCCATGTCGTAGACCAGTTGGATGGCATCCCCGGCAATGCAGGGGAGGGAGATGGCGAGGAGGGGAAGGAGGGTGAGAAATTTCATGGTCGTCGTTGTAGTCTTTGCCTTGTAAGCTCAACGAATGCTCTGAGTAGGTGTTGTTTCTTCGAGATCTGAGATGCTCGGGTTTATATTGGCAGGGATGGCAGTCAACATTTATTCTTCTCCATTTGTTTGCAGGATTTATTTTATATAGTTACAAATCTAGCTGATTAAAGTCTTCTCCATTTGTTTGCAGGATTTATTTTATATAGTTACAAATCTAGCTGATTAAAGTCATACCTTCTTTCCAAGCAAACATTAAAATTGTACCTCCTTATCAAAAACATTAAAAGAGAATATCTTTTTGGGAAAATATTTAAAAATAGATAAGAATATTATAGCTCTTTTACGGTGATACTCCCTTCGTCCCATAATGTGAGGTGTATTTTGATTGATTAAGATAGACATTGACCAATAATTACTCTATTAGTATGTGGTTTATATGATATATAATTGATATCGTTAGATTAATATTCAAAAGTACTTATTTATGATTGTAACTTTATATCACATAAACTACATATCAATAGAATAATTGAGGTCTAAGTCTTATCTTAACCTATCAAAATACATTATGGGGTGGAGGGAGTAGCATTAAACTCCTGTGAACATCAATAAGTTACAGCAATTTATTAGATGTGTTAAAAGGGGAGTGGCTTTTACTGATAAATAATCTCTTTCAATATTTCAGGAACTCACTCAATGGCTTCCATATATACTGGAAGACAACGTGTTCTTTCCATACCACATGAAACGAACGCTTATAAGAATTATATTTCTATACCTGTTCTCGTAGAAGCACCCCAAGTCAAAAGGAGTCATATTTTGGTGCTTCGCGTTAATGTATATCGGTGATAAATGTTTGTAATCTCCTCTGTAATTTGGCTCCGGCTATACGGGGACTTGTACTCGAAGTATTATCTTAGCACGTATAGCATTCAGACTGCTTGTGCGTGTTGTCTTCCGTACTTGGCGCTAGCACAGCTAGCCCCAATATATCAACAACGCAAACGGTGATCAGTTGATGCGTGCAGAGCAAATCCATCTACTTCTTTCTTCACAGTTAATCTATATTGCGTGCATCTGTTCCAATATAAAAAATCATGGAATACTTCTCATCTCTGCCATCTAAAAATTATTAATTTTAATTTCATAATTCTCATTCAATGATTGTTCACTTAGACCATCTCTTTTTTCCTAAGAAAAAGTTAAACCCGCCTCTAATCATTTTTATACTAATTATACAATTAGTCCCCTTGATAACCTAATTTTCACCTCAGCCATTCATTTCCTACTCTTCCAGCTCATCAGGCGCACCTTTTCATATCCTGCACCTTTGTATGCTCTCTTTCATCTTTTTGTTGGAATGCTTCTAATCGTCAAGAACTGCACAACTCAGTAAGATGTTCTCATAAATTTTACCAATACCTTTATGTTATGTTAATATGAAATCGAAAAATGAAGATTTTGCAGATTTGCCTTCAAAGTTCATATGACAATTGCTCTTGTTTATTCTTGGGTTTTATGGATAGATTTGTTTTATTATGTCTGACCGTGCTATGAATATTACATGCCTCGGAGCTTTCATTATAATACATTAAATATATGTACGGTTTAATTTTCATTTTTGGACACGTATGTTGCATATTAGTGGCACAAAAAATATTTATGAAAATTTAGCAAGTATTAATCATCATTCTTGTCCATTTGAGCTATGTTGTACCTAGCCTGAAGAAAAAATAACTCATTCTTGTCCATTTGAACTAGCTAGTACCGGAGCAAAAATTGGGAGACAAAAAGGCCACTAATTAGCCTCGTTACATTTTTCATTATTTATCATTCTGCTTTTATGATAATATTATCTCGTTTGTGCAAGATGCATACTCCATGTTAACCTTATCTCTTTTACTAATTCTTAGCTGCCTAGATTTTTTATAGATCTTATATATATGAGTGACCGGTTTAGTTTGAGAACCATGTAAATTTTACAAGTACACACGAGGGGTTATGGATTAAGGGTGCTGATGTTTCAGATTATACGCTTAGAGCATTTTCAACAAACTAGTTTTTAGCTTATAACTAAAAGAAGCTAGAGAAAGAGCACAACTTCACAACTAAAAACAAGTTTTCCCCTAAGTTATTTCTTTTCACCTTGTTTCTAATATCTCCGAGCTCTCCAATAGATTTTTAGTGAACCCTATTTTAAGAATAACTATAGCTTCCAAGAATAAAAATACTCCTACCGTCCAAAATGTAAGACATATTTTATTTGGTTAAGACAAAACTTTGATCAATAATTACTCTAATAATATATAAGTTATGTGATATGTTATTAATATCATTAGATTCATATTAGAAAATACTTATTTATGATTATAATTTTGTATCTATGAGAACAACCAGACTACAAAGAATATGCAGTCGGGGCACTTCGCCTTCACGGCGCGGAGGCGGGTGATTACCTGCCCTGCTTCTGGGGGCTCGACCACAAGCCTCCCGTTACCATCGCCTCCGAGTTCGACTAGAGGAGCGGCGTCCAGCCAAGAAGGGTTAGGTTTATGTGAGTGCTTTGATTGGCCCACTGGATAATTACGTTACTTTTTTGCTCAATTCCTAACCAACTGTGTGCTTTGCCATGGTTGAATTGCCGCATAGTTGTAGGCTTGGTTAATGATTCATTTTATTGAACTGAGCAAACAGATCATGGGTGCCACTTTGCATGGAGCAGCAGGAAGTAGGCCTTTTCTGTCGATGTGGGTAATTGGATATGGAGTAAATTGGGATTTTGTGGTTGGGATCAGATTATTCCGATGAGAGTGACTTGTTTAGGGTGATAAGTTCATTACTCAGTTCTGTTCTGTGTCAAATGATGTTTAGGGGTCATGTGATTTGCCAAGTCGGACTCCTGTCGGTTTTATAGTGATTTCGATGTGTTTGGACGTAGAACTGTTAAATTTTATATATTTAAGCTCTACAGTTGTAGGTATCCTGAAAAGTAAGGGAGAAAGGTAGGCTTGCAGCATCTAGATGTGGAACCCTTGGGCTCATTAGATTTAGATGCTTCTCAGTTGAATTACTTTGTAGGCTGGTTTATTGAGTGGGTTAGCATGTAGTGTTCTGTCTGTAGTATGTGGAGATATTTGGGTCATTTTGTGCATGGTTGTTTGCAGTCTATGGCTTTTCTACTTTCTGTAGATTAATCTTTCCTAGGCAAGAGTTGGTCGGAGTATGCATCTAGGTTCCACAGAGCCGGCCGTCCTCTCAAAAGATCCGGCCAGATCTTCTCCAAAGATCTACAGCCACCCATGGCCTCTAGCTCATTGATGTTTGATTTCTTGGTTCATCTGCGGCATCGCGCCGATGATGGACTGAATAAATGACCGTTGCAGCATGCTTACACGGCTCATTTCAGGACATGCATAGCCGTGACCAAAAACTGTTGTGCATCAAAAAGATAACTTGGTGAGTGCTTTTGTTGCCAATTTTCTTGACCAGTCCTTGAAGATACTGTCAAGGACTGCAGATATTGCAATGTGAAGTCCGTATGTTCTTGCATGTTGATTTGTTAATTCCGTTTCTAATCTATATATGTACTTGAGAAAAGGAAGGAAATAAGTTTGCAAACTATAATAATCTATATTTGTATGTGAACAATATTTGCCTGGTCAAAAAATGTGCCTTTCATGCCAATGAACATGACCTGATCCGTATTTGTTGTGGTATGGTACACTGGCTAGGCGATTTATTTTCTTAGACTTTTTAGTTGCACAAATATTTGATACATTTAAAAAAAAAGAAAAAGGAAGTAAGTTTAGGAATTCCAAACCAGCGATGACCCGTGTATTGGCTTTACTTATGCAGACCCGCTGAAGAAGTTTGCGAATACAAGTCGAAGAGGCGCATCATTGTATAGGTTGGTTAGACAACTTTTTTTATAGATAAAGGTTGGTTAGTTAAATGATTGCAATATCTTGAATTTTTCATAATTTTATCTTTACTCCCATAGTATTTGAATTGGTGATGATCCATTTGTATCTCATCTCCTCTTTCACTTTTCTGATTGGTTGGGTCATCTCTTGATGATTTTCACCATTTTGTTTTAGTGTTTATAAGATATATCATATGATTATTGTTACGGTTTTGCTATTTATAGTTTGTCTTTTTTTTCTAACTCAAAATATGTTTCTATGATTATGGATTTATATAGCGACTAATGTACCACATAATTAATTTTTTATTTTTATTTTCGTGATAACACATAGGCATTCGGCTAGTCGTTTAAAAAGGGACAGTAGTGAAATTTTACCTTTTGTAGTGCCTTGAGTCTGTTGTATGTCATCTGTCAGGCTTCAGCCATATGCTATATATTTTGCTTCAGCCGTATGCCAGGCTTGCAGTACTTGCCCATATGTGACGCTCCAGCCCAAATTACTGAGTTTTGCTGTCGACTGAAAACCTGAGCGCATGCTGCCACGATCCAGAATATGATTACTTCAATTCATATTAATCGAGACTTCTGTTGCATGTACACGATTACTAATATTATAAAACTTTCTGATTGTGTTTCTCTACTGAAAATGCGTCGATCAATCATCATTTCTTTTGTTTTGTGATGTTTGATTTCATCTTTCTTGAATTTTTGCAAGTAAACCGGGCACTGATTATGAATCCATTGCTAAATATTAGTTCTGTAACAAATTATGAATCCAGATGCTTAAACAGCTTTACAAATATGAGGAGAGTGTATCAGTTCCATCGACTGCATGCTGTCAACAAAATGTGACCTAATTCAATTGAATGATGAGCAGGACAGACGGGTTTCGGGGTTTGGAAGCTAGGGACTAAAGGTGTATTTACTGCACAATCTTCATACTTGGCTTTCAAAAAATCAGAATCTGCTTTATCCTTTCAAATTTCTGCGGAAAGTCAGGTTACCACTTAAAATTGAAATATTTCTGTGGCTACTTCTCAGGAATAGTGTTCTAACAAAACATAACCTGGCTGTTGTCTCCATTGGTTATTTGGGCTGTGTCACTGAGCGTTTGAATGCTTTTGAGCCAACGCCTGTGGGCTTGTAGGCGTTGCGGCTATCTTCTGGAATGTGTGCAGAGTCAAAATTATGCTTGCTTTCAATAGAAAATTGCCATCAGATCCAACTAGTGTTCTTTCCTTCGCCTGTCATTGGATTGATTTCTGGGCTAACATGCAGAAAATGCTGACCTTGATTTGTTGCAGCAAGGAGCAAAGTACTTACCACGGGTGGCACAGGAGATTTTTGCTAGAAGCAGAGGATGGAGCGTTGGGGTTCATCGCCTGGGATATGCTACTTCGTCGTCTGGTTTTGTGTCACCTTACTCTGCTGTCTTTGAGCTCAGTTGGTCTGGGTGTGATTCGGGCCGGATCACAAGACGCTATGCATGTAAAGAGTACGTAGTTCCTGCTCTGCTTTCAGTCATGCTTCGAGGTTTCAGAGAAGTTTGTCGTCTGTTTTAACTCTCCGTGTAGCTGCTTGTGGTATGGGCAGTATTGCCTGAAAACTAATGAAACAAGGGAGGGCTTTGAGCCTGACTCTTCTCTGAAAAAAAAATCAACTGCATGCTGTTTGCTGTATTCAAATCTGTTTCCCCAGTTTGCAAGTATTTGTACCACAAATGACGTGTGATACTCTCTCTAATCATTCTACCGTGGTTCCTTGTCATTCTTAAGATACTCGAATTCTTATTCAATTTGTTGCTCTCGCCATCTTTTCTCCATGATCCCTGTCGAGTTCATCGGGTAAGCATTGGTGAGTTGATTTGCTAATGTTGCTTGCAATTGGTGTCATGTTCTTGGCATTCTTTTTGGCGACATGGTGAATACCATCGCCCAGGAATGCTTAAAAGATTTCAAGAAAAAAAGTTCACATCTGCAGATAAACATGAGTTCAGCTCTATATATATATATATATATATATATGCAGCAGGGGACTAAGTCCCTTAATTCGAATATAACCATAATGGTACATAGTAATGCAACACATTACGAGACGCATTATTCACAATTAATTGATAGTAGATTAATTTTATTCTACTCTTTTATTCTTCAATGAGTTTTCCATGAAGTTTCTCATTTGTAAGGTTTTTAATGAGACAACTAATGTAATATGAACTGCATATGCAATGCACTCTTTCTCCAATTTTTTCACTGGTTTTTCAGAGTTTTATGAGGCATAAACATCTCGCAGTAAGTGTCCAAGGAAAAGTGTTGAGAAACTATTAAAGTGGTGGCTCCCTTTTAGGAGTGAACTTTGACTAATTGGACTCTTATTTAAACCCAGATATGTTTATAAATATGGACTCATTTATCACTTGTAAGCTGAGAGGATTAATAAATAGAAAGAGATCATTGTTCCTGCATCTTGTGTCTCCTTTACATTATTGCTATTATGAATGTATATACTTATTCGTCGTGTTCATTTATTACAATAATGATTATTGAACCACACTCAATTATACTCCCTCCTTTTCAAAAAACAGGACGTTTAAGCCATTTCAGATTATTTCAAAATACAAGCCATGTAAGCCTTTTCAGCTCATTAGCCTCCTCAAATCCTGTGTCATTTAATGTCTAAGCTCATGATTTAATCAGTCCTCTGTGCATGCGTTCCCTTCCATAGACTTATTTGAATTAAGTTCTCCTTGGTATTCCATCTATAGGTTTAAACGTTTCAGATTCTTATTTGAATTAAGTGCTCTTTGGTATTTCACAAACGTTCTGTTTTTTGAAAAGGAGGGAGTAATAGTTATATAATAATTTTACCAACCGGGGAGGTAGGATCGCCGGATTCACTCCCCCTGCCCCTCACCGCTGCGCCTGGCCCGGAGCCCGCACTGGCGCACCAAACAAAAGCGGCCGAAGCTATTGCCGATGCCACCCACCCGACCACGTCGGCGCTGCGCCAGGTCTCACGGTGCGAGCGGAAAAAAGTTTTGTCACCGCACCATTTGGTTACCGAGTCCGTCCGCTTCGCGTAGCCGAGCAACATCCACGGGCATCAAGGTTTGGCTATAAGCTGCGATACTTTCCATCGATTACTGATCGCTGTATATGCATTTTGTCTCTTTTCCTACGCGTACGAGTAGGAAAGGAACCCTGGGAATTGGGCGGCCATGAAAATTGGATGCGGAACGCCTGTGCCAAATCCCAAATGCTATACATGTACGGAACGATGGATGGGCCATGGTTTCTCGTTGCCGAGATGCGAGTCAATGTGACGGTCTTGGTAACAGTATTTTTCCTCGTACTGTCAGAATTTAACTTGGCTCGATTCTCTGAAAGAAATTAAACAAGAGCTAGAGATTGGGACCCAATAGTACTTTGCTGCCAGTACAGTTCTCCGATGGTTTATCACAGTTCCATGCGGGGTTATCCCTTTTACTTAAAGTTAACTTGAACATTGCAGCTAAACTAAGCAGAGCCAGACCAAGCTTCGTCTTATTTGTCTACACTCCTGTGACCGGATTCTTTCGTCCTTGTCATGAACAGATGAAGCGAAAAGGGGTCACAATATGGAATTTTGGAGCATGAAACTTAACTGCAGAGGGGTATTTTGGAATTTGGAGCATGAAACGAGTGAGTAGTGACCCATCTGTAGCGAGTGTAATAAACTGCAAAGTATGCCTAATAAAGCTGTGAAACAACGTTATCTCCATGTGATTGGTACCGCGAATACTATATGGTTACTTTTTTGTTCGTCCTCGCTGTCCCGGCGCGCTTTCTCCATCATAAAAAGGGGGGCAAGGTGGAAGTAAAACATGGGCGGAAATGTTTGAATTCAAGGGTACCGAGGCGTGAAGCCGTGAACGTTGCAACGAACTGCTCAAATTTGGAATGGAGACAGTAATGGTACTGGGCTACTAGCTTGTTTTCAATTCTCTACCTACGCCACGCCATCGATTCTCCCCCGTCTTCCACATGAGAGGGCATCGTGACGCGACGCAAAGTTGGAAGACGACATGGTGTTTGTTGAAAAATAATGTATATGCATGCAGTACCCTTCTCATCTGTGTGTACCTGCACATGCATTAGTTAGGTACAGGACAAGGTTTGGAAAGGCAAAGCTAATTTGATAGTTCAGCAGCAAATCGGTTTGCAATTGCATTGCTAGTGCCGGGGAAGTGCTATTCATAAACAAAGAAAATGGGAATGTCACTTCCACTGAATGGAATAATAAGTTACTTCTTATGATCTATTAACTGATCTGAATCCATTCACCAGGAAAGGAAAAAAGGGATCATCCTTTGCATCCGCTGTGGTGCATAACGAGGTGACGTCTGTGGGGATACTGAAATTGTTTTTGGCCGACTTTCCCCTTTTGTTGCGACGAACACTTTTGGGTTTGGCTATGGTACAAGTACAATCAAATACGAGCGTGTAACTTAACTGATTTAAACTGCATGTACACTTATGATAAATTATTGAGCCGATCAAATTCCTATTTTGGAATGATAGAATTTCATACGGATTTAATGAGAGATTACATAAATTCTCATGGGATGTCCACCACATTCGCACAAGTCGTGTGGATCTAACCTTGTTTGGGAATCATGGGTTTCTTGAGTTTCTTATCAAGAGGTGGTTTGGAAAATTTCGCTTGCTACGGAAAAACATGCTACTAGCATTCAGCTCCGACGCTCATTTCCTTCCACTCTATTGTTGCTCATACCCCATCCTGCATTGTTGCTACTCACCCACCTTCCCTGGCAATAGCAACGGATGGTGAGGGTTACAGGTTAGGGTTCTTGTTTTGGGAGGAGTTCAAGTCCCCCTTCTCGTCTTAGAGGGACGACGAAGGTGGGTTGGCCTAATGTGGAGAGTGGTGACATTGGCGATGCAGAAAGTGAATCCATCAAGGGTCTAGGGCAGAGAAGGAGGAGTGCATGGAAACAAGACTGGTAAGTAAGGCTAGCGGTTGAGAGTGTGTGGCACGGCTCGGTGCCACCAACTGCGAGGGGTGGCTACTAGTTGTGGCAGGAAAGGTTGCACTAAAGGTCGCGAGGAAAGGAGGTCAATGGTGCACGTGACAGGGTGCAGGGGTTGCACAGTTGATGGGAGGCGACTGTGGTGGCAATGATGCTAGCCTAGAGCAGTGGAGGAGAAGCAAGTTTCAGGTGAAAGTGAACAAACAACATAGGAGATAGTAGCATTTTATGTTTCAAACCGACATTTTAGACTATTGATATATACCTATTTTATATCCCATAAAACTGTTGTCTTTATTCCTATTGTGCTTTGTTTAGGGATCTTTTGGATCCAAAGATTTTAAGCAAAATTTTGCATTTTGATCCATATGAAATTTTCTTTTAGTGGTCATCCAGAGACCATCAAAATTCGTGGATTGTTGTCCTAACCCTAAAGTCCATAGGATCCATAGTAAGAGGTTATGTCTTTTGAAAAATTTCCTCTGTATCTACAGAAACTATGTCTTGCGCCTATTTTTTAAAGAAAATTCTTAAGCTACTCCCATGTTACAGCCAAAAAACTTCTATTCTTTATATGCGCGATTTCAATTTCTATATGATTCAACATATGATGACATTCAATTTTTTATTATTATTTATTTTATTTTCAATTCATGTGTTCAAAGATATCCATAAACTTTCTAAGATTGTCTTACCTATGAATTACAAACCCGGATTTTGAAGGCTATACTTAATTTTTTGTAGTTGCACTTACGTGATGACGGATAACAAGTTACATGCAAGGTGGGAGAGCGTTAGTCATTTCTTTTTTTGAATAGTCATGCTGTGTCAGCATGTAAGTAATACTCTTATAAAACTTTTGAGTAAATATCAAATTACTCAACTCTAATAGAAAATATTATAATTTTATAGTCTGATTTTTTCTTTTAGTATGACGAGTTTTCATTACATAAAATAATATTCTATTGTACAAAATATATTATATAAAAATACCTCAGAAAATGAAATTATCATAGTATAAAAATACTACATATGAAAAAATAATTTCACAGTGGTTTGTTTGTTATGTTTTCATTTCATAGTAGTTTATCTTTTGTCAGATAAGAATAAGACTACCATTTCTCCGTCTGGACCAGTCCACCGACATAGAGGGGGCCACAGAGTGTGCCCACAGAAACGCTGGCCTTCTCCGCTTCTCTGGAGCCTGCACACTCTGACACTGCACATCTCTCCCTACCACGCCCCCGAGGCTTAAAAGAAAGTTCCTTCTTTTATTCCTCCTCAACCTTTTCCCACCCTCGCTTTTCTAATCCGCCATGTCTCCAAGAAACTTAATTGGATCTGCGACACTCGCAGCTCTCAGTCAAGCCCCCGCGTTTCTGTACTCTTAAACTTTCAAGAAACAGAAGCTGGAGAGCCTCCAAAACCAAGAACAGGGACAGCACACTCGGATACACGCAGCTCCAAGACGGCCTCCTCACATTCTCTGTGTACTGCGTGAGAGAAAAGCTTCCCATTTCCCACTACCCCAGGACCCAGGTGTGCTCCAGTTCTTGGTTGCTCCAAAGGAAAAGAAGTGATTCTTCCTTCGTGCCATCTCCGTTTGTGGTGATTTATTCTCTCTGTGTGTGTGGAAAGGGAGGAGGAGGAGGAGGCAGAAAGGGCTCTTCTCCGGGAACCAACAAGAAATCAGGTGGCTTGTTGTTTGTTTGTTCCCTTTTTGCTTGTACCGTTGTTGCGATTGTGATGTCGACGTTTGTTGCGTTTTCTGGAGCCTCGTGCTATTTTCGGCTCATTTGTTGCTCCTCCTCTCGCCTGTTCTAATTCCCCGATTTCTTCCCAAATCCATCCCTCTGAGTTGTTGTTCTTTTCTTCCTTCTTCCTAGCTCGTCTTGGGGCTTCTTTCTTTGCTGTGGCAGTGAGCAATCGAAATCCAAATAATTCCTTTTCTCCGTTCAGTTAGATGTCTATTCTCGCAAAAAAAGAAGAAGTTAACTGTCGATTCGTTCGCTTCTACATACTCTAGTAGTGTAATCCATCCATCCATATCCATGGTTCGATTGGGTTCTTCTTCTTTAGCGCGCATGATCTATCTGAGCTGACCCATAGGACTTGCTGCCCAGGTGCTGCCGCAGCTTATTTTCCAATAAAAAAAATTAAAAAATGGGGGTTGAAGTGAACCTCAACGTACTCTACAAATGTGAATGCATTGCTTTCATTTCTCAAGATTACATTTTGCATTTCAGGAGTTTTATTTGGTAAAAGCAGTGGTTTCTGTTCTTGTTGAATTATGGAAATAACCTCTGGTCTTGATATTTCAGGTTTGGTCAAGATTTTCTGAGAAGTGCCTCTGGACCTGGAACATAACTAATCACATGCTTGGGCGCAACAACATGTCGCCCAAGAGATTGGAGGGCGTGGTGATGTTGTTGATGCTCATGGTTTCCAATGCTTCAGGTACTCTAGTTCATAGATGTAGTTTTATGTTACCTGATTTCGTTGAATAGTATCAGCAGCGGCGGAGCTTGACTAAATATGAAGACCGGGCAATCGGTGTGTTCTATATAATTTTTGAGAGTTTTTACGGTACCCGGTACTTTAAGTATGGAGTACCAATTAAATCTGACCATTCATATCAAAGGGTAATATAGTCTTTGGATGCTTTTGTTTAACCTAATGGCCGGTTAATTTTTGAAAGCCGCCGCCGCCGCTAATTGGCCATAGTGCATCTACCTGAAGGAATCAGCGATCAAGTGACACAATTCCCATCGTCCGCATTCAATTAAAAGAACCGGCTGAATTGACGTGGTTACAAATCCTCATTGGGCAGCCACTCAATGATTTCTTGAATATTCTTTCTTTTCACACAACGCATCAATTGAACCAATGGAGCGAAGAAATGATCAATCATACCGTATCTTTCTAATTCCAAAGAATAGGAGTAATGCAAAGGATTTAGATCCAATTGGAATACAATCGAAGGAGTAGCACTAAGTCATCCTCAGATTTTTATCGTAAGTTTGGCCCACGTAGATTACAATTTTACCCTTGAAGTCAAGGTACTCCCTAGCTTTTAGTGACGGAACTCTCTTAGGGCATGTACAAAGGGTCAAACACTGACTCTTCTACCCCTCCATGTCATCTAGAGTCGACATTAAGATAACTCATACCATGAGTTGTGTCTTTAAGTTGACTTTACATGAAGAGTTAACATTAAATATATCAACGTACAAAGACAATGAGGTCAACTCTAGAGCTTCCATTTCACGAAGAGTGAGTTTTATTCTCTGTCATCTATATCAACAATTATCCCTGGCCGGCTGGCCCTAAGGTAATTCCGCCACTGACTATCAATACTTCATTGTATTGCATCTTGCATTTTGATTTCCCAGTGCGCCAGTGGCTAATTTAAGAAGGATAATGAAATTTGTTGCTTTGAACTGAAAAGATAGGAGCTAAATATATGCAGACCATTCATCTGTTTTCTTTACATTACAATTGTTGCCACTCTCTGTTGTAGGAGCATTTGTTGGTATCACTGTTGGCACAGGCATGTCAGACCTGCCATCAGCATCAGACATAGTCTCCATCCTTAAAGCAAAGAAGATTCAACATGTTCGCTTGCTTGATTCAGACCATCAGATGCTAGCTGCCCTTGCGAATACTGGAATCGAAGTAATGGTTGGGGTTCCAAATGATCAGCTGCTTCGTGTGGGGCAATCTCGTTCTACAGCTGCTGATTGGATTAACAAGAACATTGCTGCCTACATTCCGGCAACTAATATCACATACATTGCCGTGGGTGATGAGGTTCTCACAACTATTCCAAACGCAGCTCTTGTTCTCGTGCCCGCCTTGCAATTCGTCCAGTCAGCACTGTTAGCTGCAAACCTCAATACCCAGGTGAAAATTTCGACTCCTCATTCAATGGATATGATCTCTAAGGCATTTCCACCCTCCACTGCCACTTTCAACTCAACGTGGAGCTCAATAATGTTCCAGTATCTTCAGTTTCTGAAGAATACAGGGTCTTCCTTCATGCTGAATGCTCAAACGTATTATGGCTATGTCAAAGGGCAAGGCGTGTTCCCTCTGGAGTATGCCCTCTTCCGATCACTCAATCCCAACAGTCAAATTGCAGATCCCAACACAAATTTGTTCTATACAAATATGTTCGATGCTATGGTTGATGCTACATACAACTCAATGAAAACAATGAATTTCACCGACATTCCTGTTATGGTCACTGCTTCTGGCTGGCCATGGCATGGTGGGCGAAATGAACCAGCCGCTAATGTTGATAATGCTTTGGCCTACAATACAAACCTCATACGCCATGTATTAAATAATTCTGGTACCCCTAGCCAGCCAAATAATCAAGTAAGCACGTACATATTTGAGTTGTTCAATGAGGATCTTCGGGCTGGACCTGTTTCAGAGAAAAATTGGGGAATTATGTTTACCAATGCTAGCACGGTTTACTCCCTGACATTTGAAGATGTGGCTACAACTAATACAGATTCACCAGCTTTGCATGGGATGTTTTGTGTGGCAAATTCAAGTGCACCGCATAGTGCATTGAAGCAAAGCTTGGATTGGGCATGTGGTCCTGGCTCCGCAAACTGCACAGCAATTCAACCTGGGCAGTCGTGCTATAAATCAGATGACATTGTAGCTGTTGCTTCCTATGCTTTCAACGATTATTACCACAGAACACAAGCAAGTGGTGGTACATGCAACTTTAATGGCACAGCAACGATATCATCAACTGATCCAAGTAAGCTGCATTTTTCTCTTGACTATCCATTTCCCAGCTAGTAGGAAATAGAATATCGCACAATCATTAAATTACCAGATGTAGGTTTTAGTACTCTCTTATGGTTGGCACTTCATACAATGTTTTTTATCCTTGGTCTCAGCACTAAAAATGGCAGTTCGTAAGACCAAATTTAGTACTCACATGTTATGCTCTGTGCAACTGGTAGCAATCTCCATTCTTCACTCATCCTCTAGTACTAGAGTTATCGTATTAATATTGTTGTTCAGGTTCCTCTATTTGGTATATAAGCTCTTTTTAAATATTTTATTTGTATCGTAACACAAATTTTCCTGAAGACTTTTGCTGCTTTGTGCCCAAGTTTCTGCCAATGTACATAGACGCAGAAACTTGTATGCAGAGCATGAGCACAAGCTGGCAAACTTTGGTTTAGTAAGATATGTGAAACATATACCTACCTATCCTCTCACATGTTAGAATCCACATGATTTTTATGAGGTGCAAAGCTACAGAAGGTTGCTTTGGGCCAAATAGAACTGAAACTATCAAGGAATTGCATAAGGATTGGTTTGCTGTTTCCTCATGAGTTGGCTTACATATTCTTCATACGACTCGGACACTATTGGAAATTAATAGACACCTTGGAGCTGCAAATACAAGGAGAGCACGTCTATGGTTAGAATACTAAAAGGGCATGATTGTTTTTTATGTACATCTAATGAGGGCATGATAAACCATGTATAGGAATGCAACGCCGGTCAAACAAGGATCAGTGCTTAAGAGTGTTCCATCTGGTCATACTAATATAAGATAAACCATATACCATTAGCTGGTTAAAAAATCATGATTCATTATCTTGTAGTTACTCAAATTTTATTTCATCGAAAGATATCAAGATTGTTTGCTGTTGCATCCGATCTTGCTATTACCACTTGTTCTTTGGCATGACCCTAATACAAATTTTCCCATAACTTGCAGGCCATGGTTCATGCCTATTTGCAGGAAGGTGAGTCAAATTTCCTTGATGTTATTGTGCTAACTGTTCAACCTTTTGTTTTCTTTTGCTCTGTACTGACAATGAGGTTTGGTCCTATCTGTAGCACTGGTGCCAATGGCAGCAGTGGTGGCGCGGCTTCCGGGCCTGTAAGCCCAGACAGTTTAGCTACACAATCTCAATCTTACTGGTTCACCCACCTGGTGGCCGCATTGCTGCTAATTGTACTTCTCCTGTAAAACATTGTAGCCATATGTTCCATTTTGGATGAGATGCGCGGAATTTGTTGCGCCTCTTGTCATTAGATAGCGTAGGGAGCCCTATTTGTCTCATTGTATTAAGGTAGATGACATGTATCTCTCAAAATTTGTTGTACTAGAAATGGATGAGCAAGGTGCACCAATTTTTTTATCTCAAGATGGAAAAACATGACTGTGAAAGGCTACTCTTCTGGAATATTGGAAGTTCCAAATTCTGTGTAAAGTGCCCGTGCATATCTTCAGTATTGAAAGCTTCTGTCCTAAATTTCTTCAGTCAGATCATATGCTGCCGTGAACCATCTATCTCGTTCCATATTCAGAGTTTTCAGATATGCACTTGACATTCAAAGCCTAGACTAGCGTAGTCCGGCTCAGCAGCTCAGCCCAACTAATAATGGGCCTGAAATCGATTTGAAGCCTCACCAAGAGTCCAAGACAGCAAACCGGGCCCAAAAGCCCAGCGAAATTGCTAAATCTGCGCCTCGCGTGTTGGGCCAACCCGCAACGGAGAAGCCCACCAAGGAACACCTCAAACCCACGAAACCAAGCCGCCAAAGGGCCCAAGAAAAAAAAATCCCCACTGACCCATTCGTCCCTGGCGCACAGCTCCCTGCCGTACTCGACCCGACGACCCTCGCCTAGTCGCCTCTCGGTCGGCTACCTCGCGCGGCACCGGCAACCGGCGTGGGCCTGAAGCGTGCGAGAGCAGCAGGCTGCCGCGGCTGGCCGTTGGTGCGGGCGGCGCGCGGGCCGCTGGGGTGAGCTGCAGCGTGGCAGCATCAAGCTCGAGCGAGCAGCGGGCCAGTGGGCACTGCGGCAGGGTTCTCCGGGCGGGCTGCAGCCGCGCGGCAGGCAGGGACCAGGAGGGCTCGGCGCGGCAGCGGCAGCCAGGCATAGGCTGACGTTCGAACAGCACTAGGCACTAGCCGGTTAAGATTCGTGTGAATTTTGAGAGCTTGTGATCTGTGATTTTGTGAATTGGGGTATAAATTTGTGATGCAATTCTCAATTCCATTTTTCAGTTTTTGCAACTGTGCTGTGCTACTGGTCGCAGGCATGTCCTCTTCATCCTCGTTCCCCACCTCCCGCTTCCCTTTCGCCGCCGGCGCCGGAGGCCCTGGCGGAGGAGGCGGCAGCGGGAGCAGCGTGCGGCCGTGGGGGTCGAGCGGAGGGACGTCGGTCTCGTCGTCAGGGAAGCGGATACAGAAGGAGTTGCTGGACCTCAACGCTTCCGACTGCTCCGCCGGGCCCAAGGGTGACAACCTCTACCACTGGCTCTCCACCATCATCGGACCCCAAGGTATAAGATTCATCCTCTCCATGTCATCCTCGCTGGTAGCCGATTCAACACAGGAGAAGCTCACAAGAAATTCAATTCACTTGTTCAAATTGCTGCTATTTTTCCCGTTGATGCGATCCATGGGGTGTAAAATAAACTAGTATCAAAAGGCAACCACAATTTGGTTTAACGCAGTGCTTTTCTTGTAGGATCACCATATGAAGGAGGGATATTTTTCCTTGATATTGTTTTTCCACTTGATTATCCGTTCAAACCTCCCATGGTAAGAACTAAGAAATCACTTTTCCTGTTTTGCTACTATTTGCTTCTGTGTGATGTTGATTAGTGTAGTTAAGTTGAGGTGTGCAGCAATATCTGCCTAGAAGAAATGTGACATTCAGTTGTGGTAACTATGAATATACAACTACTGAAACAGAAAGTCAAGTAGGACGTAAATTGGTTGGTAAAGGAGTGTCATAATGCTTATTGTGCAATTGGAATCCTAGATTTCTCATTAATGTCACTCCTTTTTTGAGCAAAAACAGTAGGGAAGGCCTCTATGGCGCAATTTTATAAACAATAAGTGGTTGGTATGTACAAGCTCAAGAAGAAAAGAAAGCTGATCACAGGTTGTCTAGCCACTCTTGCATTCCTTCCTTGAGTCCTGGTTTATCTCTATGGATGGTCTTGTTGAAATGATCTTTGAAAGCTCTGAGACATTCTAAATACAGATGTCATTTTCCTCAAATATGACTTCATTTCTGTGAGTCCAGATGCTCCAACAGCCCAAAATCAATATTTCCTTGAAACATATGATATCACTTCTTTCTTAGCCTCTATGAGCATGTTCATCAGGTCTAGATCATTATTCCATTCCAGTCCTAGAAAGCACCAAAAGCTCTGACTGAAATCACAAGCAAAGAAGAAATGTAGGAGATTTTAGTCCATGCAGTCTTCACATAGGATACATCTGGTGTTTGCAACATGCAGATTTTTCCTACTCATGAGGTCTCTGGTGTTTAGTGTGTTATGGAGAAGAAGCCAGAAGAAAATTTTGTGTTTTGACTGGCAACAAGGCTGCCAGTTCCATTTGAATGGTTGTGGACAGTCAGTGGTACCCATAAGCACACTGTAGACTTTACTTGTGCAATGTTTAGCACCACTCCACATGTAAGTCCAGGAGTCCTGTTCTTCAGTACTGTCAAGTTGGAGCAATTCAGTTCTCAATTCATTGTACTGATGAAAGACAGTGACTGATAGGAGAAGCTGAAACAGATCATGGGGATTATCATTTGCTAGAGCAAGGGCATTATTTACTGTGATGTCTTGGTCAAGAGAAAAATAATAATAATAGAGATGAGGGTATTTTCTATGCTTTAGGCTGCCATTCCAGATGCTTTCCATAGCAGGACAGTGCTTCCATTAACTGGATTACATGATGCAATTTCCTCTGAAGATGTCAACAAGGTTCATACCATCTCTCCACCAGAAGGATTGAGATCACTCTTCCTAGGTGATGAATGGAAACCATGTAAACAAAGTAATACCAAGGCGATTAAATTTGGCATGCTTTAGTAAATGAACAAAGAAATTTGTCATCAAAGTCTGTTATACCCAAACTTTCTATAGTCTGCTACCAGAATTTAGTAAAAAAGAAAAACTCTTTAGCCTAGAAAGAGGAAACCATATTCAGCTGTCTGTCAGGAATCGAGATTCATCCAGAATTGCCACATCTCAATGGGAAATTCTTGGGAAGCATGGAGAAGCCAGCAGAGAGTGGAATGTGTAGAAGAACCTAGATAAAAAGAAAAGGGTTACGTAAAAGCGAGTTTACTTCATTGCTAATTAATGTTCCTTTTGTTTCTTCTGAAGTGATGGGTGTGCCCTACGTCTTTAAGTGTAATACGAGATTTTGCATCTTTTCAGTATGATGTTGATTATTTGTTAATAAAACTTATCTGGAGTTTCTGTTTCACAGTTGGTATTGTGGAAAGATAACTGTGCAGAGTTGCTTAGAAGTTGTTTTCCTAGGTTTTCTCCTGACCTATGTTATGGCATGTTTTTAGTTGACGCTTTGTCAAGAAAAGGTCTTACAAAGAAAGGTTTTGTCCACTGGAAGCCTTACTACTATCTGCTTGACATCTCCATTATCCTATGTTGACATATTGTCTGTATTTTGTGTATCTTGGCTTACAGTACAAGTCTATAAGAGAATTTGGTAAACAAGGAAAACCTTCTAAATACAGATTGCCGTCCATTTAGTGGTCTTATTGATTTATCAATATCCATGCGCTGGCTATATGTCCACCAACGCCTTTTGAATGTCCACCTATTTCCTTTGACAGATTGTGCCTTGATGGTAGGTTGTGATATGAGGTATCAGAAACATCCAACCTCCATTTCCAGATCTCAGCAACTGAACAATACTAACACAACTTTCACCTACCCCACAGCTTTACAGTGGTCTACAGTTACCCGGACCAGCACATGGAACTATGCATAAACCAAATGCAGGCCACCACAACAATTATAGTCCAAATAATATGGCAGTAGTATGTGAATTTTCTCAAGGTTTATAAAGAGGAGATCAGTTAATTATACTGTAGCATATACACTATTGGCTCTGTCATTATGATGTTCCAAGTAACGATTATCATGGCTTTATATTTGATATTTAATCCTTAAAAGTATTATTATTGTTCATTCACTCTACTAGTTGAGTGTGTTTAATTTTCAATACAGTATGTTTGGAAGGAACAATTTAGTTTCACTACTGTAATTTTATTCACTATTTTAGCACTACGGGACCTTAACTTGTGGTGACAACTGTGCTGTCACTCTCCTAGGTGA
The DNA here is from genome assembly GCA_019208055.1 of Stipa capillata. Classification (NCBI taxonomy): domain Eukaryota; kingdom Viridiplantae; phylum Streptophyta; class Magnoliopsida; order Poales; family Poaceae; genus Stipa; species Stipa capillata. The sequence continues at coordinate 175,449 of JAGXJF010005317.1, forward strand.
CTTTCAAAACAAGGATTTACCACTGCAATGTTGACTCCACTGGGAAAGTGAGTTTGGAGATTTTGAAGGATGGTTGGAGTCCAGCTTTAACTGTTTCAAAGGTGCTACTGGCGATCAAAGCCATCATCACAAATCCGGATCCATGTATGTTCCAACATTAACATAATCATCTTCTGAACTACCTTCTGTAAAAGAAGTGATGTTTTCAAATTAATTCTACTGTGTACACAACTGTTGCTTCATTTCTACTCGAAAGCCTTACATTATGATGTTTTTGTTTGTGCAGACAACCCACTTGTGGAGAGCATTGCACGTTTGTATTTGACCGACAGAACTAAGCATGATGAAATAGCTGCTGAATGGACAATGAGGTTCGCAAGATAGTGAGTTCTGTCTGCAACTAAGCAAGATGTCTGACGCTGTAAACGAATAACCTTTGATGTGGCCTGAGATGTAGAATGTTGGCAAACGACCAATAGTTGTTTAATCTGAGTTGTGACATAAAGAATGTACTTTATGTTCGAGCATTATTCTGGTGTTAGCTTTTAGGTGCACAATTGGCATTAATGGTTTTATACTTCTCAAAGCTGCCACTAGCAATTCTTCAGAATCAGTTCTTCCAACTCATGAGCCAGTTTCTGAAATTCTGCTTACTGGACCTGGGCATCAGGTCATCCGCACCTATTTGAATTCTGAAGTGCCAATGTGACTTTTTTCAAATGATTTTTTTTTGTGTTACTATGGAAGGTTCAATGACCAAACGCTGTTTTTACATTTCAATTGTGTGTACAATTGATTAATTTGTCCGGTCAAACCACGTAAAGGCATGCCACTCAAATCTTTCACTTGAAACCAAAATTTGATGGTTATCAATTCGTAGGTTGTTGGATATGGCTTCAATCACACAGGACTGTTCTTTATTTCTAAACCTATGCCTACTTATCATTCCTTGTGCAATCTGATTCATAGTAATATTGTCATCCAACATAGTACGATCGTAGTGTACTAAAAGCTGGACGGGCAGATTATTGGTCACTTACTTACTAATGCTAACTTCAATCTCACTTCATGTAGGAATGGACTACTAAGACAGGTACTGGTCCTCTAAATGACCAACCAAATCAAACTTTACCTTTGAAATGGACATTCCACCAGTTCATCTATTCACAGTACGGATTACACATCTCTCAACACATCAGACGAACTATAACTACCCCAACCCAGAGAAGGAGCAAGCAACTCTTTCTGGTCATTTTTCTGAGACTACAGACAATGGCCACCGAGTGTGACGTGAACAATTCTCGCCGCTTCAACCGTGGCATGTCAAGGCGAACACGAAGAGCGACGAGCCTCACCGCTTGTTATCAAGATCAGTATGTGCCTCCCCTGGTGCGACAGGTACACGAGGATGCCAAGCTGAAGGCATTGTTCCAGTGTCAAGATACAGAGCTGCAGGCTCTCCCGCAATGTGAGGATGCCGAGCAGCAGACACAGGCGCCACAGCAGTGTGAAGGTGTTGAGCAAAAGGCACCAGAGCAATATCAAGATGACCAGGAGAAGAAACCACAGCAATATCGAGATGAAGAGCAGGAGAAGAAACCACAGCAGTATCAAGATGAAGAGCAGGAGAAGAAACCACAGCAGTATCAAGATGAAGAGCAAAAGATACCAGAACAATATCAAGATGAGGAGAAGAAGACAGCGCAGCACTACCAAGATGAGGAGAAGGCACCAGAGCAATGCCAAGATGAGGAACAGAAGGCCCCGGAACAAGACCAAGATGAGGAGAAGGCACCAGAGCAATACCAAGATGAGGAGCAGAAGGCGCCGAAGCCAGACCAAGATGAGAAGCAGAAGCCACCAGAGCAAGACCAAGATGAGGAGCAGAAGACAGCTAAGCAATGCCAAGAAGAATATGAGAAGGCATCAGAGCATTATCAAGATGACGAGCACAAGGCACAGCTGAAATGCCAAGACACGGATCAGAATACCCTGGAGCAACGTCAAAGTGTAAAGAAGCTGATCACGGCGCCATCTGTCAACGACGTGCCCCGTCTTTCCCTTCTGGAGCTGATACAAGAGAAACGACTTGTCACCGGAGAAGCAAAAGCTACCAGTAAGTTCAGCTACGCAGAGAATGTTCCTGCTGATCATCGAGCACCAGGAGCAGCAGCAACCGGCGGCACAACGTTGGCTATGGTGATACGGCGATCTGATGGAGCGAAGAAGCCAACAGGAATCATCCGCCGGTGCGTCAAGGCCTTGAACCATATGATCAAGGCCAAGCATGGGTCCAAGAAGAACGTACCATTCAAGGAGGTATGAATGCCCAGGTCCAGAGTTTCTTACTAGATTCTGGACATCTCAGAATAATGCACGACTGTGCCCAAAAAAAAACAAGTTTTGGGCATAATGCAAGGTGTGCAAAATCTGCTAAGGAACTCTACAGCAAGGCCTACCGTCTACGTAGAACAAACCTATTATATGACTTGTTTTATGGCATCTGATCAATTATGTATTTACCCAACGATGTACCGGATTAGGTTCAGCTCTACCGACGATTTCTATCTAGATCAGGCTCTGCAAAATTTTACTGTATAGAAGTATGAACACGAAATAATTGCTCAGTTCTACCGACAATTTCTCCCAGGTCAGCAAGAGTTTTGGTGCACACTCCCTTTCTTTCTTTTTGGGAGTCACATCCCCTTTTCATATTGGTGTATGATGAATGTTGAGAGTGCAAGTTAGTGAAGAAAAAGGTGAGGACGAGTGAAAAATGTGATGTGGTCTTGATCTGAGGATGCAACATGTCGCATAGTTCTGCTATTTTGTGATCTATCACGAGTTTTGGTGGTCAACTTTTGCTAGAGCAGGTGTTCTTAAAAAAAAAGACTTACCACACCGACTGACATGTAGGGCCAAAACGTATGGAATCTAGATGATCCGGCGGTTTTGTAGTCCTACGGAATTTTGAAAAGAAATGCTGTAGAGAGTCGTCCTGTCAAAAGGACAAAATGGCTCTAAAAAGAACTTGGAAAAGATTATTCTCCCTTTAAATCTGAAAATGTGGAAAAGTTGATGTGCAATCCATTGATGAAAAGTATATTAAAATTTTGAGAAGTCACCCTGTCAAAAGGACAGAGTTGCTTTGAAAAGAAACTCGAGAAAAGTTTGATATGAATAAACATGAAAAAGGAGAAAGACCGATTCAGACAATTTTCGAACATTCAAACCAGATTTAAGTTGCTAAAGTATATTTACAATTTTTTCTTGCCAAACTATCACGGAACTACTTTAAAGTAGTTACAAAACCACAATTCTTTTGTATTATCGTTTCAGAAAACCACACGTTTTAACAATTGACAGCCGTGGTCCACCCGTCAACTACACAATAAGAGATTGGGTGTTGATTTTCTGAGATTGTGACAAAAAAAAATGTGTGGTTAACGGATGGGCCATGGCTATCACATCCAAAAAGTGTAGTTTTTCTAAAACGGTGATACAAAGAAGTGTAGTTTTGCGGAATTACTCCTAAAGGTGTGTTCGTTTGATAGTTTTGCAAGGAAAATGTAGTTTTAAGAATTTTGCTAACCTTCTTACAGTTTTTACCTCTCTAAATAGGCCTGCCAATGTATACATTGTACTCCTGTTGTCGCATTTGTTCAAATTCGCCCTCCGGTAGTCATAGTTTTTAGGAGGAGGTTCCCTGTTTGGCTAGTCATCAGGATTGCCTCAAAAATTTATGGAAGTTTGACTAAGTTGTTTGCAGCCACACTTTAATTAACATTACTCTTTGACAGTTGGGTTTTAAGTGCTGTAAAAATAAAAAAATAGCAGCAAGATTCTTTTGGCCATGCTGCAATGTGGTGCCAATTTTGTTGTACTAACCATACCCAAGTTAGGAGAGAAATACGTGGCAGTGTGTTCCAAGATTGGGCTTTGAACCAAATAAGCTCATTGCAGTTCGTTTGAGTTAGTTGTGTACATGTCACAATTAAGACATTGTACAAATATAAGATATTTATATGTGAGTGTTTAGAGAAAGAATATAGCCGTATCATCAAGCATCTATTTTAAAAAATTTTACCTAGTACAATGGATCCAAGCTCCTCTTTTATAGGTGCTTAGATGATTTATTATTGTCAGCATTCAGAATTTACAATATAAATCAAACAGAACCATTATGTAAGTTCACACTTCAATCCTGACCTCAATCATCAAGATATAAATATCTAGATAAGAATAGAGTGATATGGTCTCGAATAGCCCAAGCGACATCAACCCCAACCTCAAAGCTGACAATTGGATGCATCAGGTTAAGTAGAGTGATATAGTCTTCTCACTCTTTCTAACTGAGCCAGAACATCAACTCCTAACTCGTCCCAGTGAATTAATGCACCGCTAGAGCAGGGAGATATAGCTCCCAAGCTTTCAGAAAAATAGTCGCTTCATAGTGATGATCACACTTGACAATTCTATATTATGAATCTCAAAACCCAACATACTCCATGTGCTTTATTATCACACACACATAGCACATGAGGTATATTGGAACAAACAAGTATCACAACAGTAACTCTATGACAGAATTGCAGTAATACATACAACTCTTGAGCTAATAAGTTTAACAACTTATTCACGCAAATAGTCACATGACCAAGTACGAAATATACAACGGAAAGTTTATAGGTGGATTAGGAAGCCACAAGTTAGTGAAGCCAAAAGTGACAGCAAAAGAAAACAATGGGGCTGCCAAACCCTGGGCCAAACCACTGCGTGGGATCCCTAACGACTACTCGTAGTTGGCATTGACTTATATAAAGAAACCATCCTCAAAAGGAATAATCTTCTCTGCACAAAAATATCAATGATGTAACGTAAGTACAAAAGTAATCTGCAAGACTTACATGGAAAGAATAGTACATGCATCAGGTATCAGTAAGAGTTATCTGTGGATTAATATGCATAAAGCCAATTTAGACTAAGATTGTCTAATGTTTGTCTAATTCGACGTAAGTGATCACCAAGCTGTCTATAACTGTGGACACGACTATTTGAATAGTTCTAACTCTTTAGGGATGTACATATTTACCTACACGTATTGATCGACTCATAATGCCATGTAATTATTACACTTCACGAGGTGTACCGGCGACAACAGTTACAATATTTTTGACTTAATTATGAGCCGCCCTATGGGTTAGTACGTGTACACCAGTCCAACTATTAGCTTTGGCATGGTCCCATAAGTTGTGAATTGGGGTACATCCCCAGTCTTTCTAAGACTGTGTGTCCATCCCACCCTTATATTGAGATGTCCACATCATATTACTTTTCATCCATACAACAAATGAAAACAGCGAATTAAAACAACTCACATACTAAGTCTAATTAAATTATTTAGTTGTCAGTGGTCTCATTATACCATCCATGTAGAAGTATGTAAATCTTGGGTCAATATACATCGGAAATTGGCCTTGCGGGAAGACAAGACAACCCACCATGTTCTCAACCATGGCCTCTCGTATAATCCCAATGATTATTAGTCAAGTTCTCGGTAGTCAATAACAACGTCACCTGTAACTTACCCATGACATATTGATTCATCGGACCATCCGAAGGATCATGACTGGACAAGTCTAAGCATGGGTAAGCATGTGATTATGAGATACTGGTTGCTAAAGGCTTGACTAGTTCTTAATCATGGTAGGTTAGAAGGAATTGACATGGTATCGAGGTTATGAGGAAGTTCCATGCACATAATAGTGATTTAACTAACTACAGATAAAGTAGTAGTTGAACGCATGCAATATTGAGTTGAATACATGCAATAATGAGTTGAACACAATAGTAAGTTTTGGAAATAATATGTGTTATCAACATGTTCAAAGAGGGGCTACTTGTCTTGTTGATCGGAGGTGGGGTACTACTCATTTCTTGATCACTTACTTCATAACCTCTCAGTGCTATCGAGCAGAAGTAGAAATACATGAAAATCAATAATGATAATTACAACTACTGAAATTCATAGTGTTCTTATGATATTAAATACATGGCATAATACTCTCAAAATAAGTACCAATGGAAGTAGAATCAGGTAAATGAGAGCTTGGATGCTTAAGGTATAGCATTTCAAAGAATCTCCAGTGAGAGGGAAATAACTAGATTCACCTTTTTAATAAATTTAATTTTTCCTATTACGGAAACATGCTTTAACATAGTATAAGTAGGTAATATTCATTTTTTTTGAACATTTTGGTATATTATTCATTTTTTGACTTAATATGAATTAGTTATGAATTATCTAAGATTAGGAAACAACCTGTCGATCTCCTTGTCAGTTAATGCCTTCTCTTTGCCCTTAGCTTTGCCCTTGTATGGAGTCTTCACCGGGGGGCGGTGCCGATGGATCAAGCTCAACAGGGAACTTAGAAGGTAGCACTGGCGGTGCTGGCAGCTGGAGATGATCATTGAGCTTGGAAGGTGTCTTGGCATGCAGACTAGAGGGGACAATGGGCCTTGTTGAGATGACCAAAGTAGATGTAGGAGAAAATGTTGAGGAAGCCGATGGTTCTGATATGCAGTCTCCAAGACTATGTCCTTCTTAGGCCACTGAATGAATGACCCAATTGCATCTTTCAAAGTCCAGTGTTTGTCGTCCTTGCGTATGTGATATAGCGGGATTAGCACAAATTTTGGATCAATATAGTCTATGGTGCACCTAGCAAAACCTTGCACCATCAAAACACCGTGCACTATAGCCCCTTTAACGAGCGGATACACCGAGCCGGAATAAGCCCCTAAGAGAAAACCCAAATGTGCTACAATCAATTGGAGCTTGCACCTCTTGGGTTCATTGATGGAATCGATAGGATATATGGCATTGGTATCAAATGATACATTCAAGGCCAACTGACACGCAACTACTCCGACAGGCACCAGGGTTGGGGTGTCCAACACCTTCTTGTTGTGAACTGTACTTTTTCCTTCATGGAGGCTCTTTCTCTTGCCAACCGAGCCTCAATCATCTCTTCAAACTCGGGCATTAGCTCATCGCATAGTGAAAATGCATGTAGTCCTCATGTGTGGTTTTGGTAATTAATGATAATCCCTATAGAATAATGATTTTATTGAGATGTATATGAAGGAATATTCCATAGGCAATGCATGAAGAAGATTGGATGGATTCGAGGATGAAAGCCATCAAGATAAAGATATGCATTGAGTTTTAGTAATGGATAACAATTCCTATGGACTAAACCGTTTCTTTGAGCTATATGTGAAGAAGTGTTCTATAGGTGATGCATGGAGAATATTAGATGAATTTGGAATGAATGCCATCAAAATCAAAATATCCATCGAGATCATTGAGTTCAAGAAATGAATACATTATGAACGAGAAGAAGCAAGTGAAGAAAACTTCGAAACATCAAGATTGAGTTCAATGAGTAAAGCAAATATGATCAAGCCGAAGTACATGTGAGGAACAAGTAATGACCAAGATGGAGTTCATTGGAGGATCTCATAAGTGGTCATGATTGGGCTTATGAGTTAAGCCGTGAGGATCAAGATCTTGAGAAGATGAATTGAAGAGAAGAATTCAAGATATGGCTTCAAGATGAGGTCATGGTGAGCTCATGAGTTGGGCCATGATTGATAAAATCTTAAAGCAAATAATTCAAGTGATGAATTCATCGTGCCTCTCGAGAGATTGTGTTAGAGCATGAAGAAGATCAAGTGATGACGAAAAGATTGGTCATGTTAGAATTGAGTCATTGGTGATCAAATCTTGAAGCAACGAAGTGTAGTGAAGAGTTCATTGTGGCTTTCAAGAAGTCAAGATAGAGCATGATGTAAAGATAAAGGTTGGCCAAGATGAAGCATGAGGATTGGATACTAGATAGTCAACTCACAAGCGTAAATGATGTACCGCGTGGGATCAAGTGATCTAGTGGTATGGTAAGCAATTGTGAATTGTGCTTTGTGAACTAACCGTTGTATTATGTGTTTGGTATTCCTATGTGGGTTAGGTAATACTCATGGGCTTGCCTCAAAAGGAAGATTTCAAATAGCCCATGTGAGGATGACATCAAGTGGAAATGGTCATCAAGGTTGATAAGAGCAAGTTCAAGATAATCACCCCGAGGGATTATATGCTTGAAGCTTGCGGTCCATTTGGTGATAATGGACATGTGAAGATGTGCTTAAGTGAAGACCACCCATATTGGGATATGGGGGAGCAAATTGAGTCTTCACCAAATAACCGTGATCAAGTAAAGGATTCCGGCTTGAGGCAAGCATGAACTTCGTTATCAAGCTCAAGCGGAATGCACAAGGCAAAAGTATGCTTAAGCTAGTTTTTCCTAGTTTTACTGGTCTCAAGGTACTTGGTGGGAGACCGAATTATAGATTTGATAGCCGTACTATAAAGAGGGGCTATCGGGTGAGTAGCTTGATCACGTCGTACGTAGAGTGCTCAAACCTGTGCATGTGTTGCATCCTTCATTTTAGTTGATCTTGGGTGGTTCTCTGTGTGAGGTTCTAGAGCTTGTTGATAGCTTCAAAACGAGCCCAAGATCATCAAAAATGGAGTTCATATGTGAAAGTTATGCCTTTTTGGTATTGGTTGTTCTAGCAGTTTTGCTGGTCCGGAGGTTCCGGATGGGACCTCCGGGTAGCCCGGAATCTGGATGGTTTTCCGGATGAGATTCTGGACCGATCCAGTAGCTACTGGATTGGCCCGGACGGTCGTCCGGAATTCAACCCGGAATCCGGGTGGTCCGGAGGTTCGCCCGGAGGTTCCAGATGGAACTTCCGGACCATGCGCGTTGTACCCAACGGGCAAATTTTAGTGGGCCATATAAAAGGCACACCCCTTCTTCACCAAGGGGTATCCGGTTGAGCTTTTTGAACCTCTCTCTCCTCCATCATTTTTGAAGCTCTAAAGCTTGAGAAGCTCCCCCCCTAGTGCTCAAATCCCATCAAGCCTTTGAGGGAAAAGAAAGAGGAGCCCCGGATCTACGATTCCACCATGCCAAATTTGAATCCCCCTTGAGTTCATCGCGTTGGTTTGCTTTGCATTGGTTGCATTGTTTTGGAGCTCTCACCTTCTCCCCCAATGCCCCAATATTCCATCTAAGTGAGGGAAAAGAAACACATGGATCCAGGAGTCATTTGTTGACCTCCTCCTTTGTTCCTCTCCTCTCCAATCCCTCCATTGCATGAGTTGCATAGAGTGAGATTTGAGAGAGAGAGATTTGAGCATAAGTTGCTTTGCTTTGCATTTATTGCATTGGTTTGAGCTCTCCGTGTCGATTGGTTGCTTGTTACTCTTGGAGGCCACCACCTCCTGGACGGTTTGGTGGTGTTGGCTCGGTGATCTCTTCGTGAAGCTTGTGAAGAAGCCCGAGTTGTTTGTGAAGTGGTTGTGGAGCTTGCCATCTCCGGAGTGGAGGAAGAAGCTATCCATAGTGGATCGAGGGTCAATCCCTCGAGAGGAGAGTGACTCGAGAGAGAGTCCGCCCGTGGGCACCTCAACGGAGAGTAGAATATCGATGGATATTTGAACTCTGGGAAAACATCGTTTGTCTCTTGTCTCCTTTACATTCCGCAATTCTTACTTGCTATTATTAATATATCTTGTGTAGAGTTTAAATTGCTTGCTAGTATCTTTTAATTGCCAATCTTGTTTATCATAAGTTGTTGGTGCACTTAGTGAGCCTAGCATATTTAGGATTTGTGCTTGAAAAGAATCTAACTAGTTTAATTCTGCATTAGGATTAAGCCAAATTCATAATTGTTTTAAATCGCCTATTCACCCCCCCTCTAGGCGACATCTAGGTCCTTTCACATAGCTAAGATTTCATATGTTGTTTTTTGCACTCCGCTTTGGCTCTTTTCCACTCACACTTTGACTCTTCGATGATTTGGAATGCCTTCATATTTGTGACTAGAAATATCTTTTCCCCGAGTACGATTCGGGTGCTCCTTGGTTCCCAAACCGGCTATGAGAATGTCATTAGCCCTATCGGACTGAAAAGAGCCTGGGTAAGCTTGAACATGTAGCTCTTTCTGCAAAAAGCTAGAGTTTTATATTACTAAGCATTAAGTTATTTATGGACTAACAACTAAATCTGGCAGTCAATCATTATCTTACCAGTTGTTGGTCTGCGGGGTTTCCGGACATCTTTTGACCCGTAAAGGAGGTAGTTGACCTCCCTCTCAACCAGGCTTTTGCACGATATCAACATCTCCAAATGACGGGTCGATGCCCTATAGGCGTGCCTGTTCATCCTTCTTTTCCCACGATCTTTTCTTACCGCGGTATCCTTTGGTGCCTATTTTGTGGGGGTGTAAGTTTTTCGTGACTAGAGTCTTGTGTTCTTCATTTTGACGATGAAATTCAGGAATCATCTTCATCTCTACATATTTTTTCCAGTCCTCTAGGGTAATCATTGAGTAGTGCCCAAAAGCCTCCTTCCTTTTCTACACATAATTTTTGTTCAAGGAAAATTTCCGGTTCTTCCACGCATCTCGGGCCTTTATCAAAGTAGCTCGTCACACCTCATGCGCCCAATGTACAGGCACCAGGAACGATCTGATTATCTCGTCCACTAAATTGATGTGCTCACATTCTGTAACTTTCTTCTAGTCCTCTAAGGGGATACTGACTCGCTCCCTTACAACTATCCTGCATATGGTCCTAAATGTTTTTCTCGGTTTTTTCTAGTTATGTAGGAGCCCCAGATTCCTCATGGATCATCTCCACTTGAAACCGTCCATTTGACTTCATTGAGGATTTTCTAGGACTGAGTTGTTGTACTATAGTGGAGTTAGTCATTCCTCTCGACGAAGTCCATTCATTGGACCCTCCCGCCGACGTCTCTTCATCGGACTAGCTCGGAGAGGCATTATTGGACAACAACTATTAAGAATAAACATTTTAATTATAGTTAGGGGACGTCATTCTACTATAACATTTCAAATATATTTTTTCTATAACATTCTACAAAAACATTCTACTATAAAAATAGTGACATTCAACAAACGTAAAAACAGTGACATTCAACTATCCAAAAACAACTAACCTAAAATAACAACAATGTCGGACATTCAAGTAACCTAAAGACAGTGACATTCAACTAACCTAAACCCTAACCCTAAGCATACCCTAGCAAACGAGGAGGGGATGGGCACACTCAATTGAGGACGCGGCGATGGCGGGCGGTTGAGGGCGACGAGGTGGTGGTGCGATGGGTAGTTGAGGGGAGGAGGATGCCGGCAACGTGTTGAGGAGTAGGGTGATGACGAGACAGTGGCATAACGCGCGGTTGAGGAGGAGGGCGACGACGAGGCGGTGGCGCTAGCGTCAAGGTGGAGGGTGTCAGGGAGGATGGCGACGATGCGTCAGGGAGGAGGGCGCAGGGTTGGTCGAGGAGGAGGCCGTGGCGTCGGTTGAGAGGAGGAGGAGACTGACAGCAGTAGAGGAGGGTGCAGAGGAGGCCAACGGTGTCGGTCAGAGGCATGGGGAGAAGAATAGGCGCGAGGCAAAAACCTAAAGGGATATGAAGGGAATAACATCCCACATGGCTACGGTTGAGGAATCGTCATGGATGTCCACACATCCCAAACGGCTGCTGATAAGTAACCGTCACAGATGAGCGTACATCCCAAACAACTGCTTATAAGTAAGCATTGCGGATGTGTGCACATCCCACACGACTGCTTATAAGGAACTATCACGAATGAGCGCATTGTTTATACGGAGCCGTCGTGGATGTGTTGAGAAAATCATTTATCTATAATTATGAAAAACATTTTAATATGGTTTTAACTTAGAAAAAAATCATAACTTATTCATATTAAATCTGAAAATTTTGAATTATATATCAAAATATCCAGAAAAATGAATGTTTGCACTATAGAGAAAATGTAAATAAATAGAATATTAATAAATAAATTTTTGATTCATATATTTCCAATCTAAAAGATAATAAGTCTTCAGATTCATATATTACAAAATCAAAAGATCATGAATATCAAGATTCATATATTACATAGCCAAAAGAGCACAAATATGTAGATTTCAAGATTACATAAATATTTTATTCTTCATTCCACTAGCTTATTTTCTTTAAACACTAGCCCTTCAGAATGATATTCGTGTACATATGATGTTTCGTCATGTTGTTGTTTCTCGATGCTTATGCGGTCTAATAGGTAGCAAGTCATTGACTTGACTGTATTCATCCTCATCAACAACATTCTCACTTCTGACAATCCTTGTTTTCTGATACCTAACTACTTTGTGGTTCTTATGTGTGAGGTCTTTTAGATAGATTATTTGGATAACTTGGGTGGCAAGTATGAAGGGTTTGTTTTTATATGCGACGCGGTCAAGGTCACATGTTTGATATTGACCCATTGACAACGGAACAAGTCAATCTTGAAACTCATGTAGGCAAGCTTCCAAATCTCCTCTATGATCACATAGTAGAATTTTGTATTCTCATATGTATCTATGGCTTCTATGCGGATAGAGCTGTCCTAGTATGTGCTCTTCGCATCTTGAGCCATCATATAGAATTTTTACCTATTTATGTTGTATCATTGCCAAGTCAGGACTGTGAATGATGGTCCTTTTGCCAGCAAAGTCAGCATGTTAGTTCACGATCCCCCGACGATTCCCTTCTTTAGCCATTGGTTGAATCTCTTTTTTGTGCTCTTTTGTCCTCTAAGCATCCGTCGCTTTCAGATACTCTCGACTTAGATTAGCCTCCTGTTCTGTAATATAAGGGGGCACTACGGTCATGTGATGCAAGACCGTGAAATGGGCCATAGCATATACTTTAGTATTAGTGCTAATTGCTTTTATTCCGATGGTCCTGATTCCTTCAAGTCTCCCATCATGCCGAGATCGAGGCACACTAATCGGTTGTGGTTCAGCCATGTAATCGATGCAGAACTCGACAACCTCTTCTGAAACATAACCTTTTACGATACTGCCCTCAGGACAATTTTAATTCCTAATATAGTGCTTTAGAATTCCCATAAATCGTTCGAAGGGATACATGTTGCTTAGAAACACAGAGCCGCACATCTTTATCTCGTACACAATGTGAAAATGAGATGGACCATTATATCAAAGAATGATATCGAAAAATACATCTCAAGTTGGCGCATACGGTCTTCACCACCTCTTGTAGATCATCTAGTGCATGTGTTACAGAAATCACACAACCTCATGAGTGCTTCTCGAATCTGTAGTAGCATAATATTTTTTATTGCCACTGGGAGCATCTCTGTCATCATCACTTAATAATCATGAGACTTTATGCCAATTAATTTTAATTCTTTCATGAAAATAATATTATGTTAGCGGAGTAACCAGACGAAACTTTAACACCATGCAAGAACTCACATGGTTCAGTTCTCTTGTCCTTAGATAAAGTGTAACAAACAGGGAGAAGGTACATCCAACCTTTATCAGTCTTTTTGGTGCTGACTAAGGTCTAATGTCCATATTGACCAGGTCTAGTTATGACTTAACACCATTCTTTGTTTTGTCATGGATGTTCCGTAACATACTGAGCACACTGTCACATATGCTTTTCTTTACGTGCATGATATTGATGAGATGAGATGAGACACTTCTAGATCCTTCCAATAAGGTAAATCCCAAAATATTGATATCTTATTCCATATGATCTTCTCACCTAGCTGCTTCTTCAACTTACATCATTTTCCAAGTACAAGAATGATATCCTTGACCTTATCATAAACCTCCATCCCAGTAAAAGGCCTTGGTTTGTTACTGTGCTCTGTCTTCCCGTTGAATTGAGCAGTCATGCTGCGATATGGGTGGTTCCTCCGAAGGTATTTGCGGTGACGCATGTATACGGTTTTGCCTGAGTTCTTGAGCCACACATTTGCGGTAGGTTTTAGCTCTCTTTATAGTCTGCCACAAACAGTTACCATATGCATAATAATCATGGATGGTTAGGAACAACAATCCACGTAGATCGAAGTACTCTTGTTTGTATGCATCACATACCTTTACCCCTTCGTCCTTCCATAGTATTTGTAGTTCTTCCATCAGTAGTGCAAAGCAAACATCGATACGTTTGCAGGTTGCTTTGGCCGTTGGATAAGTATCAACATCATGATGTACTTCCACTTCGTACACAACCACGGTGGAAGGTTGTAAATACACAGAAGCATAGGCGAAGTGCTACATCTGCTGCTCATGTTGTCGAATGGATTCATTCCATCGATAATTATTCCAAACCTTACATTCCTCGGGTCTCCACCAAAGGATGGGTACTTCTTATCGATGTTTCTCCAGCGGGGTGCATCAACAGGGTGTCTCATCTTAGTTCCATTCTTACACTCCTCGGCATGCCAATGCATCAACTTTGCCTCCTTTAATTCGCAAACGTACGCTTCAAACGAGGAATTACAGGAAGATAACACACAACCTTGTAAGGAATTCCTTGCCCTTGTCTGACCCACTCTTACGATTGTATCAAGATGCTCTATAGACCAGACATAAACACAATCTGTATACTCTTTATGGTACATGATACAGTCGTTTAGGCATGCATGTATTCTTTCAACCTCCATTGCCAAGAGACAAATAACATTCTTGGCGTTGTAGGTTGTCTTGGGTAACTCATTTCTCTCTAGAAGCATGTCGGCGAAGAGACCTAACATTCTCATGAAGCCCTTCAATTTCAAAAATTCAAGTACAGAAGACAACCTAGAGTATTATGCTTTACAACCCAGATACAAAGGTTTCTTAGAATCCTCTAATAAGATAATGAATTGCTTACACCCTCCATCATCATGGTTCTCCTCTACATCGTGCAGCATCTGATCCAAAACAAGCATACTGTCAACATCATCATCTAATATCTCATCATCAGAAGCACAATCGATAACATCTGGCTGATCATCATTGATGGCGTTTGGCATATCATTGATTTCCTCTACACCGATGTAATTAGTACCATCATGTATGATCGGCTCTTCATCGTGCTTGGTCCAACATTTATATCCTTCCACGAAACCCCTTCGAAACAAGTGGTCTTCAATCTGCTGTGTGTTCTGCCACTATCTAGTATTTTCCTAATCAATGCATGGACAAAAAATTCACTCTTCTCCCTTATTCTGCGTATCAACCACATCTGCTCTTCTAAAACCAACAACACCATTGATGCACGCTTCACTAATATGGCTCTCATTGTACATCCACCATCGATCTATCTATATTTACATTTAAAGAATTCATTACTTTCTCATAGTACTTAATTACCGCAATGCTAACTAAAATTTAAATATATCATGTATATATGCATAAAAATTAGAAAAATACCAACCTAGCTAGAGTACATGTAAAACTTATACTATGCTATCAACAATTTAACAATCTACTTCTTGTTTAACGATTTGCAAAGAACGTAAGTAATATAATGCAAGTACTAACCTTTAAGAACCAACAACAAATAGGGTACAGCAAAATCCAAATCGCCCTAAAATATCCCATAATTGCCAGCCAGCCACAACAACCAGACAGATTTCGGGGCTCTCGGATCTGCCTAGTCATGGGCCAGATATTTATAGGGTAGAACATCTCACACGGTTCACAAAAAGGAACCATCACGGATAAGGGCCCCACATCTGCCACGGCTCCACAAATTCAACCGTCACGAAACATTGCATATGGTTAACACGAAAATATTAGTCACGGATAAGTGCTTCATCCGCGACGGCTCCCTTCTGCCAATCGTGATGGACACGTTTCTTGATGGTTTCTTCGGTGAACCGTCACGGATGTGGCCCTTATCCGTGATGGTTGCTTTTGAGAAATTTAATCCCATATGATTTCCACCGAACCGTTGAGGATATGTAGTATCCTTGATGGATTTCTCAAACCGTCACGGATAAGAGGCCTTGTATGAGTGGTTATGTACTAGTGTAAGCATCCATGCTATCTAATATGGCAAGAAAAAATTGATTTATTTTGTTAAGCACTTGTATTGTACATGTTCTTAGAGCTCTTCTTCAAACAAAGATAAATTTGTGGCAACCCCTTAGAGAGGAAAACTCAAGGGGATGTTCCTTCATTTCTCAAACATCATTAAGGTAGTGAGTTTCTCGTGGGAATGACCTAGGAGTAGAAAAAATTGATTGGCTTAACTGATTTTCCGGTGTACATACAGCTACCTCAAATTGCTTTGAGCTTCAGTCGATTATGTGCTAATCCGCTCCTCATCCTCTTCCTCTCAAACGAGCTTGTCTTCACCAAAGGTAGTGGCTCAATGGCGAGTTAGGACTTTTGGGTTCACCAGTGATAGATTGTGGAGGGACGGTCTAGCTAGGTGGAGGGCGGACTGGTGGTGGGCGGTAAGGCACTTGTGGTACTGCCAGCCAAGTGGTAGTGTCGACAAGGGCTGTAAAGACTGTGATGAGCGAGCTAGCACGGTGCGGGGTGGAAGATCTGGCAGGAGTGAGCTATTAGAGATGAGGAACAATGGGAAAGTGGAGGCAGGTGCAGAGGAAAAGACGGGTGTAGCCATGTTAGTTATCTGAAGGACGAGAGAAGATGCGTCAAACTTGACAAGGCTGTAGGAGGAGGCGCAAGGGCAGTGCTGGCAGGGTGAGTCAAGGTTAAAGTTAGAGCGTCGTTTGCATTTGAAGCGGTGGAGTGATGTGGTCGATCAGATCTATAACCAACTGTGTATTTTTTTTGATTGAAAGTTAAATTACTTGAGTATCAATTAACGGTGCATTGAATGAGACAACTTCTGCATATACCTACGTATATCTTCAACTGTCACTAATCATCATTTCTTTGTGGATATAGCATCTTGCGATACTACCTGCAAGCTGCAACTCGTGTGCCAAATGTCGAGTGTGCCATCCAATAGCATGCCTTCCCCCGATTTTCATCGGGTCGCAGCTGGGGTTCCCTCCACGTCAGCCAAACCCAGAAATGCCAGAGCCAAAGGATTGGATTCTCGTTGTCGCGTGGCACACCACGGCCGCGCTCGCTATCTCCTCTCGGATAAGCCAGGGCCACTCGGCTCCGCGCGCCTAGATCACCATAAACTGCTGCGCACCACACACGTCATTCCACTTCTCACAGTGTGTGCGCCTCCTCCCCTTCCCCTGCCACAGGCAGCTTAGACTACGATGGCGCTTGTCTCTTCGTCCTCCGCCACCGTCGCGGCCCTCCCAAGCAATGGGTTGGCCGGCGCGCAGACCTCCTTCCTCAGCGCCGGTAGCAGCAGGAAGCTGACGGAGGCAGCAGCAGCGCGGCCGTTGTTCGCCGTGTGCGCCGCGGCGCCCGAGAGGCCCATCTGGTTCCCCGGGAGCATCCCTCCATCTTGGCTCGACGGCAGGTTGGTACATGGACACATTTTGCCATGCCAAAATATTTAAGCTAGGTACTCCAGTTGTATCATGCGATCGGCTCTGACACTGTGCATATCCCGTTGTTCTTGACGATGCAGCCTTCTCGAAGACTTTGGCTTTGATCCTTGGGGCCTTGGTAAGTCCTGATCAATCCCATCCCTTCTAGTTATTCTTTTTCTTTGTTGGTAACATCAACATGAACAATCTTCGAATATACTACTGAACTGTTTCATTATGAACTTGTAGGGTCGGACCCGGAGAGCTTGCGGTGGAACGTGTAGGCGGAGCTGGTGCACTGCTGGTGGGCGATGCTAGGCGTGGCGGGCATCTTCATCCCGGAGCTCCTGACCAAGATCAGCATCCTCAACACGCTGTCGTGGTACACCGCCGGCGAGCAGGAGTACTTCACCGACACCACCACCCTCTTCATCATAGAGCTCATCCTCATCGGCTGGGCCGAGGGCCACCGGTGGGCCGACATCATCCAGCCCGGCCGCGTCAACACCGACCCCATCTTCCCCAACAACAAGCTCATCGGCACCAACGTCGGGTACACGCACATACTACACGCCTCCGTCCATCTCCATGCATGCATCGAGCGAACTTGTTGATTGATGCATTTGCGTGTTGGAAATGCAAGGTACCCTAGTGGGCTGTGGTTTGACCCGCTCGGCTATGGCTCCGGCTCACCAAAGAAGACCAAGGAGCTGCGCACCAAGGAGATCAAGAACGGTCGCCTGGCTATGCTCGCCGTCATGGGCGTGTGGTTCCAGGTCAAGTACACCGGCACCGGCCCCATCGACAACCTCTTCGCCCACCTCGCCGACCCCGGCCATGCCACCATCTTCCAGGTACATGCTACATACGATCATTTGATCTAATGACTTTGATATGATTGGTCACTAATATAATATCCTTTGTGATTGTATTTTAGGCCTTCGCCCCCAAATGACGAGCATGTTGGAGTTAGCAACTAATTCAAGAGTGTGCTGCCATGGGGAAAGAAGATTGTTGGTGAAGCTTGCTTTTTTGGGGGGAGTAGATTGTGGACGATGGAATGTAGTTTCGAGCAATGCATGCTTGTTGAATCTGTACTTGTACTATGGTGTAACCGATGTAAAAAAAATGAATACTCTTTAGAAGCTATATTCCAATCGCTGAGATGGCATATTATGCAGAATAGTTTGACAACAAAAAGCCCTAACATTCAGTTGGGCTGACATCGACAGTCTGGCTCGTCCTCTCACCCGCCACCTCCCATGGCCGGCAATGCCATGCAGCCTCGTAACCTACCTCTCGTCACCGCCGTTCCGCCGCCTCGCCCTCCCTTTCATGAAGTCCAGAGGATGTGGACATGTGGCGAACCCGTTCGGGAATGTGAGGAACCCTAATCCATAACTCTCTTTGTCGTTGCTATCACACCTAGGAAAGACCACAATAGGTGGAAAGGAAGCCCTATTGGACTGTGGCCTGGAGTCCACCGTGCGTGACAGTGTGCCCGGGTAATGGGCAATGTCGATATGTTTAGTTGTGCCTAACTCCACACTACCCAATTTTTGGTCATGTCAAAAAAATTGATCTTTGTTCGTATATGGTTGCGATATTGTTTAGTACGCTCATGCCCCTTTGCCCACTTCCAATACATTTTCTGCCAATCATGGCCAAAACGAGTAACCAAACCGTTTTTTATTTAATTTTGGCTACGGAAACCAAAATCCTGATTAGCCAAAAAAAATTCGCGCAAGGTTAGCTTCGGTACCAACAAGCGTTTACTTAGGTCGGCCTGGGCCAGGCTTCATAATCAAAAGCATGTAAAAGGGCAGAAAATTAGTTCGGGCTGGAAATCAAGGCCCAGGCCCAGCCTGGCTTAGGGAAAGCAGCCGGGTTATACATACTCATAGTCCACTATTTTCAGTTTAGGCACGGTCAGATTTTTCAAATCGTTGGATTTAACGGCCCTCCATCTTCTTTCTTCTCAGTTATCTTTTTCTTTCCACAACCATCCTTGCCTCCTAAATTTAAACTCGTCTCCAGCTCATCATATCCAGCCGTCGTTGTCACCGGATCAAACCTTCCATCTAAATCCCCACGGCTTCAATGAACCTCCCGTTCTAACCACCTCATCCCTAATCCCTAACTATTCCAGCAAGGTCTCCTTTCTCGGCTTTGCCGCTATCGCTACTCCTGCGTTGCCGGCGGCTCTGTCTCGTGACGCTAACCACTTCAATGAGCTCGCGCACTAGGAGCCTCACCGCCGTCCTCCACAGCCCTCGCTGCCGTCATATCCCTCGCTCCACAACCTCCACTGACGCCTCCCTTGCCGAATTCGACCGGCACAAACTGAACTAGGAGGAGCAGCGGCACGACGAAGAACAAGAGGAGCAGTGACGCGATGGAGAACAAGAGGAGCGGCGGCGCAGGCAAAGAGGTTGGGAGGAGCAGTGGCACAAGCGAGACAAGGCGACCTATTGCAAGAGGTGAAGAGGAGAAAACCACCATGACAAAATTAAAATCAATCCACTATGATTTAGCACCTCTGTACTTCTTTTTAAAATTGGTTTGTACATCGATTGATGTGTAATTACGAGAGGGATGAAAGGTGTGAGTATGCATCATTTGTGCTTAATACAGGATCTACAAAAGAAGGTAAAAAACCATGACACTGATACCCTTGCAGTTCTTCGTATTCCACTGTACCTACCTCTTAGCTTCCGCCAATAGCGACAGGCACAGGGGTCTAACCGGAAGTTTGACCACCCAACTTCTCCTGCAAGAATGGATCGCGAGACCCCAGAATACCGAGGAAAGTAGACCGAGCCCAAAAACGAAATCGAATCGAGAGGAAAAAAAGGAGGAGCACGCGCCGCCGCCGCCAGGGCAGCTACATCGCCATGGCCGCCTCCTCCTCCCGCCGCGCGTCGCAGCTGCTGGGGTCCGCCGCCTCCCGCCTTCTCAACGCGCGGGGCTTCGCCGCGGCCGCGCCCTCGCCGGCGGTGTTCGTCGACAAGAGCACCCGCGTGATCTGCCAGGGCATCACCGGCAAGAACGGCACCTTCCACACCGAGCAGGCCATCGAGTACGGCACCAACATGGTACGTCCCCCGCGGCCCTATCCCGCGGCATCCCTCTCTGGTGTATCTGTTGGATCCGTGCATTCATTCCTCTGTAGCGCGCGGTCCTAGGGTTTCATAGGGAGAGAGTCGATGCTGTGCGATCTCGTGGATGAGCGGTTCCCGATCTCCATTTTATCGGTTTTTAGGGTTTCGTCTCTAACCCCGATGCTACGGGCAATGTGGCGCTAGGGGTGTTTCACATGTGGCGCCAGGGGTGTTTCACTGCGCAATCCAGCGAGCCAGCACGTTAGTATGTATCATGACTCATGAGGAAAAAACTTGAAGTAAACCGGATTTTTATGGATTCTGGAAGTTTTCTAAATCTAGGCCCTGGTTGATCTAAATTCTAAAAGAGTGTGGGAAACAATCTCCATGTTGCACGCCTTGTGACTTTTCAAGCTGCTCTTGGAAAATCTAACCCAAATAAATCTTATATATCAAAATGTTGTCATTCTACAATAAATGGGATGGAGACATCGAGACATGTTTTACTTTTGCTCTGTTTGGTAGTAAATTGGGCAGCATTCTCTGCACAAGAAAAATGGTGGCACATATGAAGAAGAAACTCATCACATGGTAGGTTGGAATTACCTAAAGCATTTCGAGAGCCTTGGCCTGGAGTGGTGCTTGGCAGGTTGCATGTTCTAATTTCACTACTACATTCTTGACCAGTAGTTCATAGGATTAACTTCACATACTGGGTTTAACGGTGAAATTGACCTAAATGTAATTATTTTTATATGGTGCAATACTAGTTGGCTTTTGAATGAATATCAAAAGAGGTTCCTTTGCACTGTTTGATCAAAGAATTGTCACATTTTTGGATGGCTGTTTGAACAATGCTTCAGTAAGGTATTTTAGATATTTAGTTTTGACTTTTACAATGAAAGTATCTTCGATTGATTAACTTGTCTCTGCTATGCTTTTCAACTGATGTTCCCCTATTTAACTGAAGTACTTCTTGTTGTAACAGGTAGGTGGAGTTACTCCCAAGAAAGGTGGAACTGAGCATCTAGGTCTTCCAGTTTTCAACTCAGTAGCAGAAGCTAAGGCCGAGACAAAGGCAAATGCATCTGTTATATATGTTCCACCACCATTTGCTGCTGCTGCAATAATGGAGGCGATGGATGCAGAGCTTGACCTTGTTGTCTGCATCACTGAAGGGATACCTCAGCACGACATGGTATTTTATTGCTAACAATTTTACTATATCAGTAGCCACTTTGTTTGCTGCGTTTCTGATCATGATAGTTTTCTCAACGTCATTCTTCCTCCCTTCATCTATAGCTGTATATTTAAGTTACAATTTTTTTTAATAAAAAACACTAGAAAATGATGGATATGTAGCCATAGGCTGATAGGCATACATGGAGTGGAATGAGGTTTACTTTTCCTTCATCTGTAATTTTGGTAAATGATAAATAGGAGGTGCAAACTGTCCTGAATTTTATCCTGACCCATTTGGCAGTTAACTTGTTGATATTCCTTTGACCTTCTGTTTTCTGCGTGCAGTGTTAATAACTCATGCCACACCATAATTATGTGTTTGTCTTTCTTTAGAAAAAATTATGTGTTTGTGTTTCTCACATTTTAGATATTTCTTTCATTTTTTGGCTTTGTTAAGGGAACTTAATGAAGTCATTGTAAGGTTTCCTTTGTAAATTTCAGGTGAAAGTGAAGGCTGCCCTGAACAGGCAATCAAAAACCCGATTGATTGGACCAAACTGCCCTGGTATCATCAAGCCTGGTGAATGCAAAATTGGAATCATGCCAGGTTACATCCACAAGCCAGGTCGCATTGGGATAGTATCTCGTTCTGGTACATTGACATATGAAGCGGTATGACCATTATTATAGAGATGCTTTTGATCATGGAATACATTTACCTAAGGTGTATTTCTTTCTTCATTGACAGGTGTTTCAAACAACAGCTGTAGGCTTGGGGCAGTCAACCTGTGTAGGCGTTGGTGGTGACCCCTTTAATGGCACTAATTTTGTTGATTGCCTTGAAAAGTTTGTTGATGATCCTCAGACAGAAGGTACACTTTGTGGCTGAGCCTCCACATTATTCAGCAAAAGCCTATCTTTTCTTTCATTTATTTGTGACATATCCAATTGTCCCTTAATTTGGTATAGTTGGTACTACCACAGATTGTCAGCATGTTTAAGTTTTACAATTCCTATTATAATCACATTTCATGAATTGATAGGATAAATAAGTAAACCTTGATCTTTACTGTAGCTTAAGTTATCTACCCTTGTATATGCCCACATGAGGACATCTCACACGTTGTTTGCTCCGAGCCTCTGACTCAGTTGAATTTAACAAGAGAAGGAAAATTAATAATATAGCAGAACAAAGCTCCCTGATTTGTGACTGCGTGCCGTTAATGCCTTATATGGTTTATTAAGGCATTTAAATACTTCTATTACATTCGTTGATACTGCTGTACGTCTTTCAGTTATTGCTCTCATCTATCAATGCTGCTATATCCCTCTTAAGTATTGTTCTCATTGGTAAAATTGCTATGTGCCTTTTAGGTATTGTTCTCATTGGAGAAATTGGAGGTACTGCTGAGGAAGATGCTGCAGCCTTTATCCAGGTGAGAGTTCTCTTGGGATAATTTTTTTCTGTATTACATGTCCGCATGCCTCCCCTCCCCCCCCCCTTTGTGTCTCATGAACCAGTGATCATGACATACATATTTCTTTAAGTAGGTTCATGATTTTTTATGTTCCTCAAGCTTGATGGCAATAAAAAAGCCATGCTCTTTAATTTTGCACTCCCTTCGGTTCCATAAAAGCTTTCGTTTTGGAAATCGACATGGTCTTCAAAATAAAACCTTGAGCACTAATATCTATTCTAATATATTTATAAAACCCGATAAAAGTATATATTCTAAAAGTACTTTTCGAGACAAATTTATGTATATGATTTTCAAGTATCTAATCTACATATTTTAGAAGATATTAGGAGTCAAAAGTTTCAAAAAGTTGACTCTACCTGTGTCCAAAACGATAGCTTTTAGGGAACCAGAGGGAGTAGTATTTATTGGACTCTCATTATTCAATGATTAAATGATATAAGCATGTATCTATCTTCCCCAAAAGATGTATGATAAGTCAATACGGTTTGCTTTTTACATATGGATCTGTGAGTTATCTAATGTTGTGGTCTGCTTTTTTTACATCCAATTATAGTAGTATAGTATCCATGTAGGTGATGTTGTTGGCCATGATTCCACAGAATAGATCGAACTGTTGTATTTCTGTTATCTTCCTAGTTCCAAACAAACTGCCTTCAGCCATTCTCGTTTTCCGGAGATGCTATGGATGTTGTAGATACATTGCTTAAAGGGTAAAGGCCCCTTCCGGCCTAGCCATTAGATAGACTATGTCTGTAAGTAAATATGCCTATTAGATAAGCTTTAAATATACTTTGGGTAAAAGCAGCTTGTAAACACTTCCAAACTTATAAGCTCCATATGCCAGCTTCCACTGTCTTCAGCTTCTGAATGGAAAGGGTTTGGTTTGTTGAGAAAAGCTCACGAACAAGTTAGTTGTCTGGGCCTAGCTTGGGATTATATGAGCCACGAGCCTAAGCTTTAAATATTCCAGAGTCCCCGAACAAGCTGTTTCCTGACACCCATTTTGGCTAGATAGGTCATTGCCTCATGTGACCCCAACTCTCTCTTATCACTAGCAAACAATATGTACAAGAATTCAATTTCAGTAAGAGTCCAATTAGGCAATCCCACCCTTATCAGTTATCATGGTCTCATGACATGTAAGGGCTTAAGGTTGTATCTGGTTAGGTTCAGAAGTTAAAAATCATGTGTTGATGCTTTCTTAGTTTGTGAAGTGACAAATGATAATCAGGCATTGCAAATATTCCATCTTATAATATTGCATGTATCTAGTGGCATGGTTGTTGGAATTTCCATTTTTCTCCTTTTCTTTTGATTAAATATGTGATGTACATTTCTGATCAACTAATCTAACTTGACATGCAAATAATTCAGGCAAGCAAAACACAGAAGCCTGTTGTTGCATTCATAGCTGGACTTACTGCACCCCCGGGCCGTCGCATGGGTCATGCTGGAGGTATCAACCTAACAAGAAGTTCATTATTTATTTTCCTTAGTAATTCATGCTGTACTATTATACATAGTAATTTTTTTCTCCCATTAATTGTATAATATTTGGAAGTAGAAAGGTGATCTTTGGGAGTATGAAGTTGAAACAATGCTCCTGGCTGGGTAATTTAAGACAAGATACTGGCAATTTTGATGTTGACAGATTGTTCATTAATTCTGTATGGTTTTCTATTACTCTGCATTGCAATGATAATTCAGATTCTTCAGAAAAAAAGGTTCTGTGTAGATGTGATGCAGTTCGCAAATATAATAGATAACGGAAGAAATACTTCAGAAGTTCACAGATTTAGTATGAAAGTTTCACCGGGTGGATGTGGTACTGATTCATAATCACTAATAGAGTAAAAGTTGTGGAGTTTATACTTGGTTCTTCCTATCAGTATGGAGTATGAACACTTGCACAATTTAGTTGGACGAAGTAGCAAAACAGTGATTTGGACCTGGTTTATACTTCAGTCACATTGGACCGAATTGGCACCTTTGCCGTATACTCTGTCATGGGGTCAAGTATTTTGGTAGCCGAGCAATGTTTGACTCTGTTCTTTACTATATAGCTTGCTAATTATGTATGGATTTTTGCGTTTTGGAAGTGTCGCATCCATGTATACAAATTAGAGAAAGCTCCTTGTATGTGTTCAAATAACATTGTATCAAACTCATGGCGACAATCTGGTTTGCTTTCTTGAATTTCTTGCTGCAATTCTCAATATAACTATGAGAACTACTCTAGTACCATGCCATTACTTCAAAATCATTTATTTAATCATTTGGAATCAAGTTCAATTGTTTGATGTACTAATCTACACATTTTATTTTCTTATGATGCAGCAATTGTGTCAGGGGGGAAGGGAACTGCCCAAGACAAGATCAAGGCACTCAGAGAGGCCGGAGTAACTGTTGTTGAGTCACCGGCTAAGATCGGTTTGACTATGTTTGAAATTTTCAAGCAACGTGGGATGTTAGAGTAGAGAGAAGAAATGGTACAGTAGAGAAAAAACATTGGGAAACTTCTTTTTGGTGCTCGTTGGTTAATAGCGAGCAATACCTTGGTAGAGCCGTGTTGCCGGCCGCGAAACTGAACTACTCTTGTCTTCCTTTTCTTTCCTTTTTCCTTCCGTCTTCAATGTGAAGATTGTCTTCTTGAGACTCCTCCATCTGCTCATTTCAAATGTCAAATAAGATAAATTCTCGACATGATGTTGCTTGGAATTGAGGGGAATGCCTAAGCTCTTTCAAGTTTTCCTTGTTAATAACTATCTTCAATCCTGGATGTATTTTCTCTCAACTCTACACTAATCTTTTCCTTGTTGAGCTTGCTCACCTGGTGTGTGGATCTGTGCAGATGTTAATGTTAATGTGGTAGCAAGAAGTCGGTCGTGCACTAGGTGACAGGAATGGTATGGGAAATTATCGTTTTTCACGATTTAATATGTGAAATTATCGTTAGTTCGTTACGATTGATTCTCCCCTGTGTGCGTACGATATAGAAATAACTACGATACTGTATGAAACAGGAGATTTTTTAAAGCAATGTCACTGAATGGATCATCTCTGGCACTAGCATTTTTGGCAATCAGAGGCAATAAAAGTTATGAATCCTGTATTAGAGCATCTCCTGGAGGGGTATCGCGCCCAGCATCACCAAAATAGCGGTTGTACCCGAAAAATGGCTCTCCATCGTGCCCTTTTCACAACATTATTTTTTATAAATATTATTTTTAAAACTAAAAATTTGAGATATGTAGGTCTCATTTTAGAAATTACAAAACTAGCAGCACGTCGTTCCGCGGTTGGACGATTAGGGCGTTATCGTTCCACGGTGGGACGATAACTCGTTGTTGTCTTCCCAATAACTGAAATCCCGCCGAAAGCCCGCGCAACAGTGCGACGTGACGCGTGATAGGACCGCTGTCGTCCAACGGTGGGACGACAGCCCGTTATCATCCCACGGTTGGACGATAAGGGCGTTATTGTCCGACGGTTGGACGATAACGGGCGTTATTGTCCGACGGTTGGACGATAACGGGGGAACAGCGGGCCCAGCAGTGCTTTCGGCGCCAAATCGTCCGTTGGGCGAATAATAACCCGTTATCGGTCGACCGTCGGACGATAACGCGTTATCGGTTGGCCGTCGACTAATAACTGGGTTATCAGTCCACGGTTAAACGACAGGGTTATATTTTTGAAATTTCCGATTACAGACATATAGATCTCGAATTTTTATTTTTAAAAATAATATTTATAAAAAAAGTTCCTTTTCACAAGCCAAATATGGTGTGCCCATGCCCGCTCGCCATTCACCAACCGTTGCTTTCCTCCGCCCATCTCCCTTCCGAATCCACCGCCACTTGACCTTGCTGCGTTGACCTCGCCGCCGGTCGCCTTTGGGTGCTCAGGTGAGGTCCGCTCCCCTCCTTTCGTCGATGGATGAGGACAAGGTCGCAGTGGAGCCCCGCTGCCTCTGCCACTTGATCCCGACGCGGCGAGGGGCGGGCCGCCGCTGCTCCTCTCTGCCACGCCGCCTGCCTTGCCCCAGATCTAGGAGCGGTGGCGTCGGCCAGTCCGGTAGAAGGGAAAGGAAGGGAAGGGGAGGGGAGTGGGGGCGCCGGCTAGCCTAGTGGAAGGGAAGGGGAACGGAGGGGAGTAGAGGTGCCGACCAGCCTGGTGGAAGGGCAGAGGAGAGGAGGGGAGTGAGGGCCCTGGCTAGCCCGGTGGAAGGGAAAGGGAGGGGAGGGGAGGGGAGGGGAGTAGGGGCGTCGGCCAGCCCAGTGGAAGAGAAGAGGAGGAGAGGGGAGTAGGGGCGTCGGGGGAGTTGAGGTCAAGACAGGGGGAGTGGGGATTTGAGAGTGAGGGTGAAATATGGATTTAGTTATAGGATATTATTGTTAGTTATAATGTTAGAAATATATTATTAGTTATATGATATTATTAAAATATGAGAGGAGAATATAGAGGATGAAATATAAATGTGCTCTTGAAGTGATTGAATAATATGGAGGAGTAATCTTTTCAAAGGACCTCCATATGGAGATATGGTGGGTTAAATATAGAGGCTCGGCTGGAAATGCTTTTAGTCCTTTCGATCATCAAGTTTGTTGTATCATAATATAATAGTGGATGGCGTAGAATGTGCTTTGCAAAAAGTTTCTCAAGAGAAATACGACCCTGTGGTCAGTGCATGAACTTATATTTCCTTCAAGACAAGTACCAGAGACTATAAGCCCAGAAGTTGTACAGTAATAGTATCTCTTTCAATTGGTTGGCAAAAAAAGAAAAAAAAATCTCCTTCGAGACTACATACTGGATACCGCAGAATGTGCTTTGCAAAATGTTGAGAAAGTCAAATCCCCTGTGATCAATGCATGAAATTAGAAGAGTCCTCTTTTCCTATTCTGTTCCCTAAATACTAGAAACTACAAGCCCAGATGTTGTACAACCTATAGTATCTCCCAGATGTTGAACAACTAATAGTATCTCCCAGATGTTGTACAACTAATAGTATCACTTTTGAGACTACATGCAACTCATGGTACCATTTTAGTTGATTTGATTTCACCTAACAACAAAACTATCTTCTAGAGAACTTTGACAGAAGATAGACAACAAACAAGCATAATAGAGCAAAAAGGACAACATGAACAATATGATTGGAGCCCTGCTGGATGATGCTCTTGTTCATCCTTCGCATGTTATTCTTCACTCCAGCCTGAGCTTTTACAAGGGTCATTTGCTGTTCACGCAGATATAATAACAAAGTCAAGAGTGTAACTTGGATAAAAAATCATAAGAAATTTATGTGTTGCAAAGGTAATATTACCCAACTAAAACAATGCATATTGGTCCTTGAAAAGTAATTCAGGCCAACACAATATCTAGAGAATTCAAACAACAAATCAAATTTGGAAGAGCACACTGCAAAGCAACATATTCAATAATTAACAGTTTTCAAGATCATACACACAAAATAATAGGCTTCATAGAGTCTATGAAACTCTTGAAATGCATATCTATTTCCTTGCATGTATAGAAGAAAGTCTGGAAAATGGTACAGAGAAGTGCACTGTATGCTGAGGAGCATATGCAAAAGGGATAAATATGTGACAACTATCAAGGTCAAACATGGCATAACCAACAATCATCAGGGTAAAACATGACATGACCGAGGGAAATAAGGCAACAATACCAGTTGGCTGAGGAAATCATTCTGGAACTTGGCTTCAGAGTTTATCTCCTGGGCGACCTGGAAAAGCAAAAAGATCAAATAAAAAAATATGCTTCTGAAAATGTGAAGAAAAACAAGCATCAACTAGGGAGTTTTTATTTATCAAATGGCTAAATCCATTCCTTGTTAAAACTTGAAACATCTGATTTAAAACCTAGACACAGTATAACTGAAATACTTGTAAGATAGATATTACGAGAACAAAAAATAATTATAATGCTTTCAACCAGCCATCGACTAATTCGAAACTCATAAGATTGCACAGAGGCCTAAAACGAGATAAATCGATGGACTTGATTCCATATGAAGGTTCAGCGGAGTCACTTCATGCTAGCAGCAGCATATCTTCAGAAGTGTAAATCAACGAGTATCTGTCCAGAAGCTAATCATAACGATAACAATGGACCAGGGGATTGACAAGCAAGCACAGGAATATTACAAGACAGATGGAATGTTGTTGAGGAAAAGATCCAAAGTGGATAATATTATCTCATTTTACACGAGGTTATACATTGCATTGCAATACCACAAATCCATTAATATCACATCAGTGTTGAAGGTTTGACGTGGGATTGAAAAACAATACAGGGTACCAATTCGTCACTATATTAAACACACTAGCTACATATGGTGTTGACGTTAGCAACCCAAATCAAACAAGCATTCTCTTATTCACCTGAGATGGTTGCATGGTTTAAAGACAACAAAACCAGCTTAAACAAACTTACAAGCTGCTTCACCACCAAGAACTAATTACCGATCAAATTACCAGCCAAAAGTAAATTAAGAACCACGAAATGTATCTCGGAACGCCACATATAACATCTACAACCCCTGTTTTAACGCACACACAATCCATAAGTTTCTAACTTGAAAACTGCAGTAATAAGTCAATAAGACCTTAATTGGGCATATGTAGCAGAAATCAAGAACCGTAGAAGAAACAAGGAGGGAGGGAAATGGAAGTCTTACGCCTTTCAACATGCGAACCCTTGAGTGGAGCCCATCGATCTCCTCGTCAAGATCGCCATGAACCGGATCGATTCGCAGCTGGATCTCGTCCGAGCTCGACGCGTTCCTGCGATCCCCAAAGAACCCCCAAATTCATCACGGACTCCGATCAAATTTCGCGGGACAAATCGACCGATCCGAACAGCACCGAGCACGAATCGGGCCACATGACCTCAGGGATCGGATAGGGTTTACCTGGATCGAAGCGGCCCGGAGCCGTACACCGGGTTCGCCATCACACGTAGGAGGGCAGATGACGTTCGAGTTCACGAGGGACGGGGCGGAGGCGAACAGGAATTCGGGGAGAGGGCGGCCACGGCACGGCGGGTGGAGACCGGACAGGATAGAAGGGGGGAGACGTTGCAGGGAAGAGATGGAGAACGGCAAGTGGAAAAGATTACGAAGAACAAAACGGATTTTGTGCACTTACTTGCCATTACACCCCATTATTCGAATATCATTTTTCGAGTTTTCAAAAATATGGAAAAACATTAGTAGATATAATTCATACTATTTCATATGCACTTGCAAAATTCACCCCAAAATATGACCCCTCGTGACCTGTACAAAAAAGAGGAATTTGTGGCTATATAACTTATCTATTGTCTTTTTTGTCTGGGTAGAACATAATTATTATTTGTGATGAATTTTTGTAAGTGCACAACTTACACTCATTAATTCCTTTTACATTTCTTCAGAACTCGTAAGGGAGAAAAAAGAATAGAGAGAATAGCTATACATACAAAATTGAATCTGAACGGTTTAAATAGGCCACCGAATTTCAAAATTGCATATCTGGATTATCATATTTGTGTTATGTAAGTAGGTCAAATGGGATAATTGCATGTTTTTACCGGCTAGCATGCATGAAACTGTGTTGATGTATCATCCATGTGGAAGCTAACTCCTGTCAAATCAACCCACGTGGCAATCCCTTACCCTTTCTCATTATCTCTCTCCCTCTAACATGGCTATGGTGTGGTTTTTGGTGCTGAGCTGATGTATTACTTTCCTCATTGCTACATTGTCTTAAGAGTTCGAGGAAAAAATGAGGACGGCCGATATTTCCTTGGCAGGATGCAAGCAATAGTCAAACCAAGGTCAAGAATGGCCTGAGGTGAGGAACATTAGTGTTGACCGGGAGGAGGGGGGGACACACGACGGTGCCGATTGATGAATTGTACTTTGTGTATAACGAGTTGGCTATATATAACCCTCCTTGTGAGGTAGCTCAACTCTATCAACGATATGGATATATCTATTTACCATATTGACTTGATCTAACTTGGCTCGGCTCATGAAAGATCATAAAAAAAGGTGGCTTGGCTTGTTACACTAACGAGCTAGATTCACAGCTCAACAGCTCACTTGAAGCTCGAGCTGCTCATGAGTGCAAGCCAGGCTAAGTGGAACCAAGCCAAGGCCTTTATCACAAATCAAGTTGGCAGCCTGACAGTGGCAAAATAATAATGAACTTTACACCAAGATGGTTAGTGAGCATGTAGAAGTAACAGAATCATATATTCCATAAAGCATTCAAGACACAATCATCTCCTCAATAGATCGATCACAGGTAGTACAATAGTGGGATGAACTCTGTTTATGCGATTCGAGTTTTACTAGCTAACGAGCAGCTCCTTAGCCATGTCTTGGCTCCTTAAATAAACAAGCTGAAAAGGTTGTTTAACTCAGCTAATTAATTTTATGGACGAAGTCACTAATGAGCAAGTTCGAGCTAGCTACGAGGTTTGTGTTTTTTGCCCGCCCTAGACATGAACGGGGGAGAAAGAAATGAGAAATGATGGTAGGGAACATATAGTGTAGAGGTGTAGACACAACATGGTGGTGCATTGCTTGGGTGGTATGCAAGTCATCGGAGACAATGATGTTGTGTTGATCAAAGTCTTGTCTTAATCAATCAAAATATACTATATATTTTTAAACGGAAGGATAGTGTTTAAGGTGCTCTGAGAAACTCTAAGCTAAGATTATTTTATGGTACTCATGTATTGCATGTTCGTCGTATGTCAAACATTTCTCAAGATTAAAAATCAGTTCTCTGATATGAAGCTCCACTTGCTATTTTTCCCATTGAATTCTATGGAAAACTGACATCATAGGAAGTCGGGAGCATAAGGATTTATTGCATATGTTTTTACTCTTGAAAAGAGCATATGTTTTTCCATCTTTGGTTGAAAGATTCTAAATTGCATACGTGTTTACTCGAACATATACATGGTTGGATATCTAACACTTGATATCTTTGTGATCAATGTGAAATTATTATAAATCTCTACACAATGTTGAAGTGTTGGAACATCGAAAGTAGCCTATGGTGATGAAACTCCATCGGATGAATTTTGATGCCTATCTGACGCCTATCAACTTCAAAAGTGTTGGAACATCGAAAGTAGCCTATGGTGATGAAACTCCATCGGATGAATTTTGATGCCTATCTGACGCCTATCAACTTCAAACATTTTCTTGTCTTCGAATTCATTTCTTAGGAGAATTGCAACGAGCAGAGTTAACTTCTGTACGTTAGGCGCAAGTTGTATTACATGTATGGTTCTCTTACTAACCTGTGCAGGAGTGCTCCCTTGACTTCCTCCAAAAGTTATCTCTTCTCAGAAGACAACGGAGATGGGCTTCACTTTTGACTACAACATAAACTCATAGTTTTAACTTTAGACTGAAAGTGCAATAAAATATATTTTTATAAAAATAAATAAGTCTTAAACTTAGCTTTATAAGCTGAAGCTGAAAGCGGTGGATGGAAACAAGACCCCGCATGTTCCTGCCATATACGGCTAAAAATATATTTCTGCAATATATAGCTAAAAAATTGTTTCTGCTATATACATCTGTACCTAAAATATATTTTAGGGATTATATGGTTTTAAATAGAGTTTGTTCTAGTTTGAACCATGTATTCATGATATGGTGGCAGTTTGAAGCATATTTTAATTTTTATGACACTTTGAACCATCCACATTTTACTATTTGAGGTGGTCCTAGTAGGTCAGTCCCATTCATTAGGACGACATCATGCTCAGACCTGGACACGCCGCTCATTACATTGGACGCATCTTTTTCCAGTACACCTTCAACGTGGCATATGCGACTCGTAGCCTAACCACGTCCGTCTGGCTCTCCGGTGGTTCTTTGGCGATGAAAGTTGCCTCAGGTCGTGGCTTAACTCGCGCTCTTTCCACTGCTCTGCCACTACCTCTGTTCCTTCAAACTAGATGCGACAGGGGGATGGTGAGACCAAGCAGGTGTGGTTAGGTTGGACTAGCATGGGTCGCCTGTGCCATGTCAGCGTCTCCCTGACGTGTGGGCCCGATCTATCAGGACCACCTCAATTGTTAAAATGTGGTTTAAAGCAAAATTATGAATGCAAAATATGATTCAAAATGTCCAAAAAACTAAAATATAGTTTAAAATATTACCATATCACTAATACATAGTTAAACTGGAATAAACTCTTTTAAACAAGAGAACCCACTGACATACGGGGCATATGGCTAGTCTTCAACGAATCTCACATGTTGCATTTTAAAGTAGAATCTCTGTGTATTCTTTGACTATCTTTGAGCGCATATGGGTCACATGGCTAGTCCGTAACGAATCCTACATGTCGCATTTATATGTAGGACCCCTGCATATTCTTTAAATATCTTTGAGCTGCAGAAACGTAGTACATGTGCAAACACTTCCATGGACAATGACAATACTTTGCTTGTCAGCCATCGAGAAGCAAGCAAGCCCCAGAGAGAACTGTACACACTACCACCTGGGGTCCCGGACGAACACGTGATCAACCAACTCGGGTGACGCAGCAGTCACCACGGCACCGAGCAAGCAGATCGCACGCAACGGCAGTCGGCTCCTGGCCGGTTGCCTCGGGATTTCTCCGCAATTCCGCATGCCGCCATCGCCATCGCCATGTGCGCACCGGCCTAAGAGCGACAGGCCACGGACGGGCCACCAATTCCGGAAAGAATATCGTATCGTCCAAGCGGGGCCCGCGTTTTTCCACGCCCCCACAG
Source organism: Stipa capillata (assembly GCA_019208055.1). Taxonomy (NCBI): domain Eukaryota; kingdom Viridiplantae; phylum Streptophyta; class Magnoliopsida; order Poales; family Poaceae; genus Stipa; species Stipa capillata. The sequence goes on from JAGXJF010005317.1 coordinate 209,419, forward strand.
GTGCGTGCGTTCCACTCCGCCTCCGCGGGCGCACCACTAGTCTCGTCGTGTCTTCCTCCGTTTCTCCTCCCCCCCCTCCCCCCCTCCCCCCTCCGGCTCCTATCCATCTATCATCTTTCTCTGTCGCGTCTCTCCGCCTCTCCGCCTGCCGTCCACGCGACCTTCCCGTCGCCTTCGCCTCCTCCTCCTCCTTCCCAAATATAGTTTGCCCCGCCGGTTCCTCTTCTGGCGAGTTCTGGTCTCAAACCGGACGGGGGCGGCGATCCACGCCGCGGCTGCTGGTGAGCTTCTGCAGTTGTGTAGTAGTCTCTGTTTGATTGGTTCCGGGGTTCTTGGGTTTGGAGTTCTTGTTGGTTGCCATGGCGTCGGGGATCGTCTCGTGCAAACTGGGCGGATTGACCATGGGCTAGATATCTTGACATAGTATATTAGCGTACTGCCTTAGGCTTTGTGCAATTTAGTTTAAGAGTTTACATGCAGTTCCGTGGACCTGAGGCTTCACGAAATCGGATTTGTTTGGTTAAATTTTTTAGTGCAATTAATTTATTGTTTGAATGGTACTGTGTGGGCAGGTAGGGTGTGTGAAGGTGCATGTGAGGGAATCCTCTTTCTGGATTAGGATTAGGTTGGAATGTTGGATGGAAAGGTAGATAGGAAAGGGAGGGGAAAAGGGGTGATAAGGTGATGGCTCATAAAGTTGTGGAATGGAGGGGATGGCCTGGTTAGTGGAAATGTGAACATTTCTCTTCTTTTAGTGGGCCATTTCGTTTTTCATCTTAAAAATTGGAGCCACTTGCTTTAGTTGATGATGCTGGTAGGGACACGATGTATTCGATTTGGTTGATTGTTTTGGGAAACGAGTTGACATTTAAACAACGGCTGACTGCCTGAAACCTTTGTACGGAACTGCCGAAATGATACATGTAAGCTCACTGTCACGTGATGCCATAGTACTCGCAAACAAATGTAGCCTGCATTTGCTTTGGAAATTTAATGATTTGTGCCATAGTCCTGCCCATCCTTTCAAACGTGATAATTAACTTCAATTTTTAACCAGAAGATTTACTTGATATAGTTACTCCACAACAAAGAAATCCGAAAGGAACCTTCAATTTGTCTTGGAGACCTTCTCTGGTATCATTGCATTAGTAGGATGCATTAGTAGGAAGTTTGATGCATCTCATCTTTGTTGAGACTAATCAAACATCAACTCTTTTCTGGAGTCTAGAAAATATGGAAGACATCCCAATTGCCACTCATAAGTTGAGACACGGTTTGTATCATGTATTTATTGCAGAATAATATTACAGTCCAAGTAAGAACCCCATACTCAAATGATATAGCTTGAAGCTTTGCACTAAGTACCAGAAACAGCACCTGTTAGGTTGCCTGCCGTGATGCCGTCAGTTTAGGCATCATGTAAAAAACTCACAACTAACTGATCATATAACTACATTTTTGTCACTTGATTGATCCAAATATATTTCTGTTAATACTGAAATTTTGGTTATAAGCTGAGCAATTAGTTCTCTAGCCTCGAGAATAGCATGCAACCTTACCACTCGCCATGAAACTTACAAAAAGCAACTTTGCAGTACAACTCTGTCCCTTGGAAGTAGGGAGTGATATCGTGCTGTTTACATACTGAATTTAACATGTTTTCATTTTTGATGTAGGTGATACTTTTATAGTCTTGCTAACATCGAATAATGGTTAATATGATGGATAATGATTCATCAAGGGAAGGACAATGGGATGAGCCATTAGGGAGAGTCCCAATACTTTCCTATGGTTCTGGGCATATGCTAAATGATATCACATCATCTTGTTGGTTTACATATTTGCTGGTATTCTTGACGGATGTAGGGCTTAGTCCAAGGTATGTGCTTGGGTTAGATTTTTTCCTTCTTCTCCATCTGTACTGTTAATTATTATCTGTTCTTTCACGTATTGCTAAATCCTGCTGAATGAAGGTCTTTTTTAGCTGTAAGCTTAACTCTTTTTCCACTCTATTCAACGAGAAGTTTAATAAATGCATTGGAACATCATATTTTATCTTCAGGATGACAGGATGTCCTGATTTATTTATCTACTTTTTATTATTATTGGTGCTATTGCACTTTTTGAAAATTAACTGCTTGGACACTTAGAGCTTCACCATGTTCCAAGAGACTAATAAGGCAAGAAAAGAAATTTAGTAACTTAATATCCTATTAGGAAAATGTTAATGAATTGTGTTCAAAGAAATGCCTAAACATGGAATTGCTGGATCAGAATATTACTTTTTATCATATTTTGAGAAATATTCTGCGTTAGATGTTGAAAAAGCTCGAAACGATTACTTGTTGCTTCCGGATTCTTTGTCATTTCACCATTTATTCACCTTCGCAGTGATGCTGCTGTTGTTATGCTTTCTGGTCAATTGGCGGATGGCTTTGCAACAATCTTTGTTGGTGAATTGGTACGAGCCAGATAGAATAGGATTAATATTATATCAATGCTATTACTTTCTGATATCATTTTAATTGCTTCTCTTCTCTTTAGGCATCCACTGCTAGGTTTCTCCACATTACTGTGTATTATTCTGAAGTAGATACATAAATGTATCATTTTTGTTTCAGATCGATCGTTTTGGGCATTTCAAACTGTGGCATGCAGGAGGATCTGTTCTAGTAGCAATTTCCTTCTCATCTGTTTTCGGTGGCTGTTTGCCTTGCAAACTTACGGGGACTACTTCATCTTCTCTGGAGACAGTTGGATACAGCACATTTGCTGCTATTTTTAATGTTGGTTGGGCAGTTACTCAAGTTGCTCACATGTAATGCTCCTTTCTTTCATTACTTCTTCATGCTTTTCTCGTGATTTCAGCATTTCATTTGTGTATATCTTTTGCATATTTTCGAAGGTCAATGGTGAACTGCATGACATCAAACCCAACAAGTCGGGTTGCACTAGTGAGCTGTCGCAATGCCTTCACAATGGTTAGAACAACTTACTGTCTTGATTATACTCTATCTAGATATCAAAATAACTGCCTCACATACTCATTTTCATGCTTATGCTAGGTCGCAAATCTTAGCCTGTATGGCATTGCTTTGTTGATATTTAGTCTACTGCAGTCAGTGAGCGTAATAGTTCAGGTAATCTCATGTGTTAAGTAATATATTATCATTTACATGAGTTTTTGGATTCATCTAACATTTTTCAAATCCTTTTGGTCAGTATCGGTGGATTGCTTATGTGTCCATTTCCCTCGGATCTTGTTTTGTTGTGGCGTTCTTGATTGGAACAAAAGAGCCAGGGTAAGTTGAAAACCCTCTTAGCACATTTGGATTATATATTTTTAATGCCATGTACTTTTTGGAAAATTTCTTAACTTTCACTATGTTTTTCCTTTCATTTTGTTGGCAGTTTTTGAATAAATTTTAATTCTTTAGGTTAAATCAACCTTGTCAGAATAAGAGCCTTTCCAGAATTTCATGGGCCCACTGGTTCAAGAAAGTATTGTACTACCAAGTTGCTCTTGTCTACATGTTCACTAGATTGGTGACCAATGTTTCACAGGTATCTAGTAATCTTTTGCTACATGATGATGAGACCGAAATCACCGTTCTTTATTCCTTTTACTTTGCAACCTAGTATTTTACTTATTCATTTTTCAAGCTTAAGGTTATTAGTGTGAATGCCATGCATGGTATAGGACATCTCTTGCAGATTAAGATATATTGATCTAGAGTAGATTGCCCTGTTAATTGTGTGCCATGGCATGGAGAAACATTGGTAAATTTCTTGCATCTAATTTTGATTGCATATTGATTATTAAAGATCATAATATTACTATTCTAGATGTTTTAGTATGAAATCTTTATCAGTTTATTCTTACATCTGGTGCTAGATATTACATGTATCTCACATAAAATAATTGACTCCTTTTTGTGTGCTGTAACTATCTTATGATTATATTCGTTCCAACTTACGTAAGATAACATTAAAATGTACCAATGCGAGGACATACTAAAGATAGAAAATTTTCATTATGTTGTAGTATGGTCTGATTAGCATACCTTCATATATTACAGGAAGTTAGAAACTAAGCATAGCTTAGTTTTGTGGGGGAGTGGATGTACAATCTCACCTCCCAGGTTCGTGTCCTCTTCAGCTCGAATTTGGGTTTATTTCTTCTTCTTTGAAAGAAAAGATACCGAGTTCCTCCTAGGCATTTTCAAAAAATTATTGCAGCCATGGATAAGTTAAATATCAAATATGTTTACCGGATAAATGGTAAATTTTGTGATGGTGTGTGCACTGTTTGTGTATATATTGAATTGTATTACTTCTATTTTCACTAGATTTTTTCTATAGGTTTTTCCCCTTATTCAACTGTATGGCAGATCATTTATAATGTTTCTATATTTGGTCAGGCATTTCTTGCTTTCTATGTGATAAATGATTTGGGTATGCACCAATCTTCCAAAGCATTGGTAAGATTTTCTTTCCCCTTTGCTTTAGAAATAGTTGTTTTAAAGATTTATTTTTGTCTCTTGCATTTTTTGGCCTGATGTTGATTATGTCCTTGGGGAAGTTGAACTCAAGTGATACATATGCTATTGTACAATACTGAAATGCCTGAATAAATAAATAAAATCGATAGAACTGATTATCAATGAAGTAGGAGGTGCCAAAATTTGGATAACCTAAAGTAGCTGAAGCTCCCTGCATTTCTGAGCTAGCTTTGCATTAATTCCAGTACATTTAGAGGTCAATCAGGCACCCCAATACTTCAGTCTCAACCTGAATGCTGAAAGTGATACTAGTTGGTGATATTTTCCTTTTGCAGATTCGTGGTCTATTTCATACTTTTGGTCAATTTAGAAAATTTCTTGCTCCATTTCATAACGTGGAATTCCATGAATTAATTTTTTCTCATTTTGCTTTTCAGGTACCTGCTATTATTTATGTCTGCAGCTTGATACTATCTGTCATGTTACAGGTCAGACTATCTTCTTAATGTTTAATCTGTCTATGTTCTTCCTCGACTCAATGTAATTCTATATTGTTTATAGGAGACTAGATGGTCAAGTTGGCTTCTAAAAAAATACTTCTCAGCTGGAGCAATGCTTTGGATATTGTCTGGTGTTGGTATTGTTTTTCTACCAAGCAGAATGCACTACTTCATGTATGCCCTGTCAATCACAATAGGAGCTGCCAATGCACTTATGACAGTATGTTCTTAACTTTGATTCAGTTTTAAAGAGTTAATATAGTATAATACTTATGTGGACAAATTAGTGACAAAAAGAATTCCTATGTATTTTATTAGAAGTATATGTCATTATGTAGTTTTTAACCTTGTATGTATATATATATATTTGTAAATGTCTTACTGCAAGCATTTCATAGCCCATTTGATTTAAATACCTTGTGATCTTGTATATTTGTGATTGTATTTGCATAATCATGTTATGTGCTAGGAGTTCACTTTTCATTGTTCTTATTGTATCGGTCTTTCCCTTGATCACAGGTCACAAGTATCAGCATGGAAGGTGTTTTAGTAGGAGAAGATCTAAACGGTTGTGCTTTTGTGTATGGCTCATTAAGTTTTCTTGACAAAGTGTCATGTGGTATAGCTTTGTACATTCTCGAGTCCTATCAAGGTAACGTCTGTTACTTACTAGTGTCTTGGTGCTGATGCACCATCATAAGAAGTGAATTGATACTCTTGTAGTACAATGATACTTTAATCTTTGCACGGCAGGAAGTACCAAGATCAGAGAGAATCAAGAATTGGCATTTGGATATTCAGTTACGAGGCTTGGTTTGGGGTTAGTTCCAGCCGTCTGCTCACTGCTTTCAACCATAGTAGCTTATACAATGGACCTCCCTGACACTCGGCAAAGACTGTTGGTGGAGCCTCTTCTTGCGTAACTCTGCTTGTTGCACTTCCATTGTAAACCTTCGATCATCAGTTGTATATATTTTCTGTGGCCAATGAACTTTTGGAACTAACAACATTATAGGGCACATGGGGAAAGAAATTCAGAGACATGGCCAATTCATTTATACTGTATATGATCAGGATAGATGATGAACACAAGAAAAATGTACTCAGCAACGTGTTGAATATAAGATCAAAAGTAGCATAGGAGTACAATCCTGCTATTGATCATAACTAAGTGTGTAGAGATTTCTAATACCTTGTAATTGTAGATGTAGCCTAGCCACATTGTTCAGAAAAATACACAGCTCGTGTGTGATTCATATAAAATATAAATCCATCTGAGCAGCCACTGTAGCATATTTAGTTCTTGGCATGGAATGTGTACTTAGGACTTTGTTTTGGACGATTGTTATTTCATCATGGTTGTAATGAGACTTGGTATCTTAGCGTCTGAAACAGTATTTCCTACAATCATATAGTATTGCTGGTACTCGTTGACATATCTAGACTATTTGTTTCATCCCTGGTACAAAGGTAGAATGTTAACTGAAAAACTGTAGGTTTACATGTGTGGTGGTCTCTTTAACTGGTGTATCTGAATGAAGACAAGGCAAGTTGAGATTTTAAGCAAAGACAAAAAGGCTAGTGGAGACTGTTTCATTATTTCTTTTTCTGAATGGCCGTTTCATTCTTAATAATGGAGGTGCGAATGGCGAAGGAGCTATGCATAAGCTCTGTTCCTATATATCTGCCCCCTTGAATTATGGCAGGGAATTTCCTCCAAAATGGTTTTATCATTGCCGTCCTAGACTTAAAATGGGAGAACATGATGGCATATTGGTGCTTGGAAGAGGCCATAAAAGAAACAATGTTGAACCGTTCTAGGATGATCCTATTGCTTGAGGGGTTTGTATTCACCATCCATTATGCTTTTTGGGGCCTTCGTGTTGCCGTGACAAAGTCAAAGTTGTAACACTTTCAGCTAGCTACGTGTTATCATCTGCCACTCCCACCTACTTGCTATAAAATCAAAACTATTCCGAAACAAAGTGAGATAGTTCCAAATAATTTTGTTGCACAGCCACATTTAGCTTCTACTAGCTGAGAATAATGCTGGAAGAAGCCAAATCAAGCCTCCACTAGCTGAACCTCCATGTTATGCCTTCTTCCATATCTCTGATGATAGATAAACATGGTAATGCAAATACATCATAGGGTGCAAGCTTCCAAGATATACTTCGTCCGGAGTGTACCGTTCTTACGTGTAGAATTAGAATGAAAAATGATTGTTGCATTGCACATCAGCAATTAGCATGTGTATCCAAAGGGACGTCTTGCTCAGTTCTTGTGTGCAGTTTCAACGAATGCAAGTTTACCTTGAAAAAACATCAAAACATGCACCCTTACCTTTCTTCCAAACAGCCCAACCAAAAGTGGCTAAACAGAGCATATGAACGGATTTTGTATCAGCCTATCAGGTAACAAATGTTAACCCAAATACCAAAGGAATGACCGATAGGCCCCCAAACAACATTTGCTAGATTATTAACAGACTAGCTAAAGGCTCGCGCAATCGCGCGAGTACTCTAACCCGTTGTACGTATAATATAACGTGTATATTAAATTTAGTGCATGTGAATATAAAAAAAAGGTCATTTGAATATAAGTGTGGCATATTTTTTTTTGTAAGTTCAAGGTATTAAGGAGTATGATTTAGGTAAAATAGAGTGGAGAAATAGATTCGAGACGTCGAAACGGTCAAAATAGAGCATGTACAGTGTTTTTGGGTTGTGATGAACAGTAACAGTGTCCAGTGAACAGTACTGAGCCGATATGAACAGTACAGCACGGTACTGTTTAGTGCGGCCGGGTTCCGAACAGTGCTGGACCCGTTAAAAATTTGTTCACAGGACAAGTAAACAGTACTGAGCCCGTTATGAACAGTACTAAACCTGTTACTGTTTATCGCTTGATCTGGGCCATTCATATGAGATCCGACGGCTGAAAATAGGCCACGTCATTAAGAATGACGTGGCGCGCTGAGAAAGCAGCATTCCCAGCTGCTTTCTTATATATAGATATAGATTAGTCCATGCAATAAAAATAACAATTAGGTCGCCATGCCAATTTCTCTTAAGCAAGTTGTCTTTGGTAAGAATCATGTCTCGCTTAACAGGCCACACGAATACTTTAAATTTGAGTCGGGTGATGGCTTTCCACAATGTATTGCAAGAATTATTGAGCAAAGGAGAACAAAGCTTTTTACTTACATATCTGACAAATCATTTTTTGCACAGTGAACATAAAATCAGTGCCTTTAACAACAGTTCAGGCTCATTCACAATAGTATAGAGCTGGGGAAATCTATCTTTTAAGCAAAAACCATTAACTTATTGGTCCTCCCAAATTCTAGTTAGTTGCGTGTTACCCACATTCCTGAAAACTCCTCACACACACACACATATATATAATCTTGCACGTGCGATGTATGTTTTCTTGTAAAATATATCTTATAAAATATATAACCATGAGACCATACCTTCAAATAATAGCACCCAAATATGTGAATTACCCTCCAGCCACATATTCTGATAATTGGCTGCCAAAACTTTGATTTACATTTCAACTTAATATTTTTTTTTAATCTCAGGTATATATTTTTGTTAATATATTGTACTTCAATCCAAAATTCTGTCATAGAATCATCACAATCACAACCCTCTCCATCCTTCTCTTTTCAAACCATTGTTGTTACACTAATTGAGCCCCGACTTAATTAGATGTTGGATACGATTTGAAATCAGAGAGATTAAGGGTTATTAGTAGGAGAGTGATAAGGGGTAAGGTTTCAATTTAAATTTTCAGCCATTGGATCTGATCTTTTTGGGTGGTCGAGATTGTTTTGATCAAATGCTAACTACTATTTTTATTAGTAGTATAGATATATTTATCAGACAAAAGATCAACCCAGCAGGCGTGTGATTTAAACCATTTTTCCTAGCAATGTCTTGCGACAAGCCGCCTTCCTTCTGAACGCGCATGAGATTGCATTAAGGAGAGAAAATGGAAACTCTTCAGATACACAAGAACAATTTGTCCACACTACAGTAGCATGACTGGTTGGCCAACTGAGCTCAACTTCCTCTATAAAACCCATTGCCACACACATACATTCCTCCACCACAAGCTCACACACACATCAGCAATGGCGTCCACGATCTCCATCCTCTTTCACTACTCACTAGTGCTTCTCATTCTCGTGCAGTCCACGCACTCAGCCGTCATCCCGAAGCCCAAAAACAGCATTGCTGAGCACAAGCCTCAGACTTCGAACACCTACATTGTCCATACCAACCACCTCTCCAAGCCATCCCAGTTCGCCACCCTCGAGCGTTGGTATGCTTCCATGGTGTCCACGCACTCCCCTCGTGCCACAAACTCCGGCCGCATCCTGTACACCTACGACACCGTCATGCACGGCTTCGCCGTTCGGCTCACCGCCGACGAGGCCCGGCGCATGTCGAGCATTCCCGGCGTGTCCGGCGTGTACAAGGACAGGATGTTCCATACCCAGACCACGAGGTCGCCGGGGTTCATCGGCCTCCACCCGGCGTTCGGCGCCTGGCCGGACTCCGAGTTCGGCGACGGCATCATCATCGGCTTCGTCGACACCGGCATCTGGCCAGAGCGCGCCAGCTTCAAAGACAGCGGGCTAGGTCCCGTCCGGCCGAGCTGGAGGGGCAAGTGCGTCGACGCCGTTGGCTTCAACGCCAGCTTGTGCAACAACAAACTGGTTGGCGCCAAGGCCTTCATCGATGAACTGGACGGTACGTTCTCCCCGAGGGACGAGGCCGGGCACGGCACGCACGTGGCGTCGACGGCCGCCGGTTCAGAGGTCCCCGGATCCAACCTATTCAACTTCTCGCTCGGGAACGCCAACGGCATGGCGCGCAGGGCGAGGATCGCCATGTACAAGGCGTGCAACACGATGGCATGCCGTGGGTCGAGCATCGTCGCGGCAATCGACGCCGCGGTGAAAGACGGCGTGGACATTATCTCCATGTCCCTCGGAGGCTTCGCGAATCCCCCCTTCTACGACGACATTCTCGCCATCGCCACGTTTGGTGCCGAGCGCAGAGGCGTCTTCGTCGTCCTCGCGGGCGGCAACTCTGGCCCTGGAGCATCTACCGTGACCAACGTCGCCCCGTGGATGACCACCGTCGGCGCCGCCACGGTGGACCGGGTGTTCCCGGCGAGACTCAAGCTCGGGAACGGGGTAGTGCTCACCGGCCAGTCTCTCTACACCATGAAGGCCAAAGGCATGAGCATGATCCGGCTGGTGTACAGCTCTTGCGACCCGAGTGACATGACGCCCGACAATGCCATGGGCAAGGTCGTGGTGTGCACTTCGCCAGCAGGAGCCATGAACGGCATTTATGCGCAGAATGCTGGTGTAGCCGGGATGGTTGCCGTGCAAAGTGAAGAATTGTTCTTGGAGGCAGTCATGGCCCAAGCGTACACCCTTCCGGGTCTCACCCTCAGCTACACCGGGGGTGAGAAGCTGAACGCTTACATGGCGTCGACGCCGTACCCCGTGGCATCGTTCAGCTTCTCCTGTGACACGGTCACCGGCGAGAACAGGGCGCCGATGGTGGTGGGCTTCTCGTCGCGGGGCCCCAACACGGTCGTCCCCGAGATCCTCAAGCCTGACGTCGTCGCGCCGGGATTGAACATTCTCTCTGCCTGGTCCGGTGACTCCTCACCGTCGGGATCAGATGACGACCCGAGGAGAGTCGACTACAACATCATCTCGGGGACATCCATGGCGTGCCCGCACGTCGCCGGCGTCGCGGCTCTGGTCAAGAAGAAGCACGGCGACTGGACGTCGGCCATGGTGCGGTCGGCGCTGATGACGACCGCCACGTCGCTCGACAAGAACGACAGGGGCATCCTCGACAACGGGGTCGTGGACATCGGCCGCCGCAATGCCACGGACGCGACGCCGCTGGTGGCTGGCGCTGGGCTCGTCCGACCGCGGCTCGCGATGGACCCGGGCTTGGTATACGACGCCCGCACGCAGGACTACGTCGACTTCCTGTGCACCCTCAACTACACCGCGGAGCAGATGCGCCGGTTCGTGCCCGACCTAGCCAAGTGCACGAGGACGCTCCCCGGCGGCGTGGCCAACCTCAACTACCCGTCGCTCGTGGTGGTCTTCGATAGCCACACCCACGTCCGCACACTGACGCGGACGGTGACTAAGGTGTCGGTGCAGCCCGAGACGTACAACGTGACGGTCGTGGCACCGGACGGGGTGAAGGTGACCGTCAGGCCAACGACACTGGAGTTCAAGCAGCAGAAGGAGAAGAGGAGCTACACGGTGGAGTTCAGGAGCGAAGAGGGTGGGGATGTGAACCCGGCAGGGTGGGACTTCGGCCACATCACTTGGGAAAACAGGAAGCACCAAGTGAGGAGCCCAGTGGCTGTCATCTGGGAGAATTGATGCCATGTAGTAGAATAAGAGAGGGTCCTAACTAGGGGATGAATTGATGCGATGCATGTCGATAAGTTTCTCTGTCATGAATAATCAGCGCTCCTTGTTGTGAGGGTTATCAATGTTGGCAATTAGTAGATTCGGTACCTGCAGATGCGAGCATTTTTCTTGGATTCTTCTAAGCATTCTTGGGCGATGGTAGTTTCACCATGTCGCTGAAAAGCAGCAAGCCAACAGCGATAGATTGGCTCCATTGCACAGAACACAGCACAGGGCTGGACCTAACCATTGCGCTTTTGCGCCAAGAACATGACACCAATTGCAAGCAGGTAATACTGAGCGAAGTAACGAAACCTTGGGATTAACATAGGTCATAACTCACAAGTACAACCTTTTATTTGGCTTCTTCAACTTGGTATTATCAGGCCAAGCCTACATGTAGGCCACCAAGATCCCCAATTGCTTCAACCTAACTTGGTCTCAGCTCTTACCCGATGAACTCAACAATGCTTACCCGATGAACTCAAGAGGATCATCGAGATAACATGACAAGAGCAAAAAATTGAATAAGCATTGAAGTATCTTAAGAATGAAAAGGAACCACTATATAGATATAATAATTAGAGATTCACAGTATCCACACATTATTTCTGGTAGAACTGCTAATTGGGTAAATAGGTTTGAATACAGCAAACAACACACAGTTGATGGAGCTGATACACGCTCTCCACATATTGTGTAGTTGTTTCAGCATCTGAGGTGTCCTAGGCAGGTTTTCTTGCGAACAAGTGAAGATCTATGTGGCCAATCAGGTATTCTTCAAGTCGTCGCAGGTATCCTCCGAGTCATCGCGAGAGCTGACATACTGGGATAGATACTCACCGATACTCCTAGGTCCATACTAAGGAACCTGTCCTCGTCGGAATCACATGGCCAAGCGACTCCACTGCCTTCGTCGAAGCTCCTAGCGGTTCCATCCACAAGATGGTACGGTCCAGTGGTGCTTTCACAATCAGAGTCCAACATATCATCCATTCCCAGATAGAAGGAGTCATTCCTGATGGAGGGGAAGACCAGAGGGGACACAGAAATTGCACGACTAGAGCCGATAAACACAGCATGCCCACAAAGGCCACAGATGGGTTTTGTCTTCCTCGCATCCAAATCAACCCGGTGTACCTTAAACTCTACGAAGAGCCTTTCATCGTCACCGATGAAGTCTTCTCCTTCACCGCTGCACCATGTCCCTAAAGTACAGTGCACAAACATCAGCACGCCGTCATTGTCCACCCGATGCACACTGCCTGCTATCCGGCAAAACCGCCTAGTCAGCTCGGCGGCCACCACCAGCCATGGTGGCTGGTTTGCACTAGTCTCCACCACCATGATAGCCCGGCCGGTGGTGCAATAGAAACGGCCTGCAAATGATATGGCCGGGGAGAGCCAATTGCCTTGGTCGACCAGCGTCCACTGCTCATCGCCAGGCTTGGCGACGGCTAGCATTTGGATCCCGCGGAAAAGGACAGCAACTGTGGAGTCGTCGGCAAGGCAAGCGGCTTTCACCTCGAAATCCTCCCTGGGATCAGTGTTGGCGGGCCTCTCGTGCCCGCGCGTCCACAGGCGGTACAGCGTGGTCGTCGGCGGGAGATCGGCCGCCTGGCGCGTGAGCGGGTTCAGCAGGCGGACGACGTACATGCCCCTGTCGAGTAGGACGAGGAAGCCCTCGGCGTTGGTGGGCCCGAACACGTTGTGGCCGGCGAGCTCCTGGAGGTGCGCCCGGACGCACTGGCCCGTGGAGGAAACTAACATCCAACCCAGACCATGTGTCAGACTAGACAGTAGCCGTGTGACGTCGACGAACCAAAAGCTTTACAAAGCGCTCAACGTCACTGCCGGAACAACTCCTGTCCAAACCACGTACCACAACTGCCTAGCCGTCGTGATCTCCTTCATCTTACCGATCTGTGCCGCTCGCCACAGACATCCGCGTGTGAGTGTGTTAGAATTAATGGGCCTAAAGCCCAGGTTCCAATTAATTCCTGGAAAATCTCAAAGGCCCATTTGGTTGGATGGCATGAGTGGAAGTTTAGTCCCATATTGCTAGTGGAGGTGGGGGGAGATCAACTTATAAGGAGTTGTGTTGCCCACCTCCTTGAGGCTTGAGAAGAGGACTAGTTCACGCGCACTCCTCCTCCGCCGCTCGCCTCGCCACGTCGTGAATTTTTTGCCACTCGGGACAGAGTTTTTGCATGAGTTGTTAACGGACGCGTTACCCGTGCTTATCGGATCGTGGGACTGTTACCGACTCGAATGTGGAGTCGTGTGTCCCACGTCCTAACCCCGAGCGGCTATATGAGGAGGAGCTGCAACCCTAGCCGTCACGCTCAGATTGCATCTGCTTCCTCGTGCATACTTTCCACAGCCGCCGTCTCCGTTCCTTTTGCTGCCGCTGTTTACAGGTCTCTCCCATCCCGGCGACCGCGTACACGGCCGCACGGGAGAGCAGGCCTCCGGAACCCCGCCTCTCGAGAACCTGTACCGGGTGAGGGGCGATAAAGTTTTTGGGGAGCGTCTCGGCGCGACTGCTCACGATCTGCTTCCTCGTCTACGTCGGCGACCGCACATCTACCTCAACCGGTTTGCTTCCTCGACGACCGCACGGCTGCTTCGACTACTTCCTCGTCGTCGGACGACTACTTCGACTACGAGGGCTTCATCACCATGGCTTCTGATGCCAACACTGCATCGTACGCCGCGGCTATCCCGACGTACGTTTTCTTGAGTTTATGCTTTGCTTTTGATGCAAATGAGATAGGGGTTTTAGCCTCCTGTTTACCTCTGAGTAGCGTATCTAGTGCGCCTGATGGCTATGTCATGATATGTTTCTGCATTAGGTTAATTCGAAAATTGCTAATTATTTCAACAGAGTGTCCATCAGATACGCCTAGGTCGATGGCGCCCTCGATCAACACCACCTCCCCATCTACCACGCTTAGCCACACCTCATGCCGCTTGTCGTAAGAGATCCGTACGCAGCACATGACCGAACCAGCAACTAACATGGCCACCCGAGCTAAGGCCACCAACACCCAACCACGTAGGAGGAGGCAGTCGGTGACACTAAGGTTCGTAGGAGACGCGTCTGGATATGGATGTAGATCCGTTGCCACGATTTTAATATAGAATTTACGCATTTGCCACTAGTGTAAAGTCTAACTCGCATCCTACCATTACTTTTGGGACTGCTCTGGCCTCGATATGCCATCGGTCCATTAGTTGGCATTTCACATTTTCCATACCCAACCATTATATTCACTTTCCTCAAAAAGACACTTTTGGTCCTATCTTGCTCCTCACCTTTGGTGCTCCGGTGATGTCCCTGGTTTCCTCGGCAAACCAGAGCCCCTGACCGACACCCTCTGTAGCCTTTCCTGGCTCCCCGACACCTAATGAGTTCCCCACATCACTTCACCTAGCTCTCCACTAAACCTCGAGGCCCTCTCGTGCCGCTTGTAGATCCATTGCCGTGATCTAGAGGCAGTGCGAGGAGGAGCTCGAGGGACATGGTGGAGAGCTCGGCCGTCATGGTTGAGCTTGAGAGCACATAGAAAGATAGATGAGCACGAGAAGGAGGAAACATGTATGATGGGGAGCTTGACTATGTGAGGTGACATGATGCATTGTGGCGGTGAAGGACAGGGCGGGCAACAGGATCAAGAGAAGGCCGAGGGATGAGGAGGATGAGAAGGAAGAGGTGGTGGATTGGAAAGATAGCAGGCTGGAAAAGAGCTGGTTTTAGTGGAGACAGGTACACGGGGAGAAGGCAATGGATCCAAGAGAGAGAGAGAGAGAGAGAGAGAGAGAGAGAGAGAGAGAGAGAGAGTTGACTAAGGAACAAGCATAACGGGTAGGAACAAGCATCCAACGGGTTGGTCTAGAGGCATTATGGTGTTTTCACAACACACTAACTAAGGAAATTGAAGGAATGTGAAATGTGAAGAGCTCACTGGTAGGCCAGTGGCATAACTAATCAGTACGAAAAGTAAGCTCCAGATAGATGTGTAAAATTCCATTTGGATTAAATAGTTCTCCAGAGGTTTGGATTAACTAGTTTGTCAGCCAGAGTGCAGACAGCAGCCCAGCCCATCTAAGCTCTGCGCCTCAGCCCACAAGCCTATAGCAGCCCATACACCCAAGGACCCCCCAGGTGGCGGATGCGGCCAAACATAGACAGCGCGCTTTCTTAGCCTTTCTGGTTTTTTTGACCAGAGTCTGCTGCGTCTCAGCCTCTCAGGCGGCCTTCTTGCGGGTGGCAGGGCGGCCGACAAGGGGCGAGGCGGTGGAACGGCACCACCAAGGTCTGAGTGCGGCGCAAGTAACCCTCTTTCCACCCCTTGATTTTGGATTTGCCAATCTAGGAATTGCGGATTAGGGCAACAAAATTTAGGGTTTAGTGAAATGCGAAACATGACTACCACTACTAATTTCAGTTGTTCACCGGATCTTGTTGTGATCTTTTCATTTAGACCAGCTTAAAAGGATTATCTTTGGGCGTGTGCGTGTACACCCCTCGTTGAAATTTCTCTAGCTCCGCCACTACCCTCTAGCCATGCATCTCACTCTTGAATTTGGGTAATATTTTCTTTCTTTGGAGTATTCTTCTCTTTGTTTATATTTGGTGTACTGTTCTTGGCGGATTGAGTTGATGTGGGTTTTAGGGGCGATCTGGAGCTGCTCCTGGAGAAGTCCACCAAGGTGCACAAGGTGGACGTCCAGCCCATGGATGGCAAAGGCAAGGTGCTGCTCGATCGAATGTGTAAAACAACACGGCTGACTGCTTATCGCTGTTGCCGTTTGGTCATTATAGCCTTATGCTGTTGCGTGAATTTATGGTATTTTTGCAGGCCATGATGAAGGAGCTGCTCTCGTGGGTGAAGTCTATACCGCATACTTCGATTTACAGTACTAGAATTACGTTAGTTCGCACGTATTAGGTGCTTAGAACTCTGCTCGAAGTCCTGGGACTCATGGAATCCTGAACCCCCAAAAATGATTTTAGTATTTTGAGATTGCCCCGAAACTCGATCGTCAGAGTCCGTTGTTTCTCCACACAGCGCATGCATGTACGTGGATTGGACTGCATGCAACTACTAAATTTGAATTATTTTGAGATAATACGCTCAAGATTAATCGCCGAAATTGATGTCGGTGACATGTGGACCCGAAAAACCTTAGATCAAACTGAGCTTGACTTCAATCTTCAGCTCGAGCCATGATAGCGACGATCAAGTCTGAAATTCTCACCTGACATCTTCAGAGATCTTGCCTGCTGTAAGGCTGTAACAGAACCGCCTTCGTGGATGTCACTCCAAAGAGCTCTCTGGATTTAAAGCCATGCATGAGGTAACACGTTACCGACCGCAGAACATGCTGAATTCTGAATCAAACCGTACAAAGGAACTGCTTTGTATTTTCTGTCCTTTTACCATGCACTTCTTTCCAGGGTTAATCTGATTGCCCTGCTTCAATCATGGAGATCTAGAGCAATGGAAATTCTACTATGGCTAAAATGTTAAACAATATGTGCAATTATCCATGGTTGCTCACCACGTCCAAAACAATCGCAAAAGTGAGCACTAGCCACATGGCCACAGTGGTTATGAATAACTACCGCTTGATCTTCCACTTAGATAGCAAATAAGGAGAAAAATACAGTAGCGTCGAAAATTACAAGGTATTTTAAGTTCTTTTCCACAGCTCGCAGAAATACAATATCTTGCCATCCATTTCCAACAGCACAATATGCATTCCACAACAAAAATAATAGTTGCAATTCTGATCGTCTCAATTATTAAACTAACCACCATGTAATGTGGAGATGAACACAACCACGTCCTTATCTTCCAACTCTGCATCAAGGCCGCCACACAGCTCCCAGTCACAGTCATTTATAAGGACAAGAACCCCAGGCCTCCTGCAAGCACGAAGGATACAAGCCATGAGGCTAATTAACCTGACTGTTGCACTGGCAAAGCATGCATTGCTCTACAAGGAACAATAATGAAGTAACCAAGTCCAGAAAAAAAAATGAAGTAACCCTCTTTTTTGCAGGTATTGGAGTAACTCCTATAATTCTGCCAAAACATCAACAGGTACAAAAGATAACTATGCCAGCATTGAGAAGGTTTCATTTTTCATGAAAAATCACTTGATCAATAGAACTAGTCAACTTAACAAAACTACAGAAATCATATATGTTGATAATGTTTTAACTCCATACGGATGGAGGCCAAGATGGTGTAAGTTCCCCTGCTAAGTTGATTCTGAGGGAGACACAAGCTTGCTAGAGAGGTGATGTGTCCAGGGACACCTGAAGTCATTGACCTGAAGGTGCGGGCAGGAATGTAACGTAATGCATATCTTAGGATCCTGGCATATGTCATTCATTTGCAAATGTGTTGAACTGCAGTAGTTAGTGTTATTCGCTTCGGTAGACTAGTTTTTAGCTAGTTTGCTATCTTCAGACTTGTTATCTTTCTCAGTTCAGTTTCATTTCGATGCCCTTTTAAGGTATGTAACTCACCTGAGGATACCACTGTACGTTATTTCATTTCTTTGGAACGGAACAGGGCGAAAAGCCTATTGGATTAAAAAATTGTTTTAAATTGGTATGATTGAAGTTTCTTCCATGATGTTGTTGAATCAGGTTGTGTTTGATTTGTGCCAAAATCACCATACCATTTGTTTACCGTTGCTACGGTTGGCAGTGCTTTGGCATGCTCATGGTCTTTGGTCATGTCCTATGCATTTTCTTGCCAAACTTTGTCAACGAAAACATTCTGCCAAAATTTTGGTTAGCCAAATTTTAGTAGGGCTTGTTTGGACATAAATTGAACACAACCTAAATATGCAAACCCACCGCAGAGTCAAAATTTTGACTGAATTACGACTTTAGAGTCCACAGTTCGGCTCCTACAACTTACACACCACATGCGGCGCAAGTCACGGTTTCCAAATAGTGGATGGTATCATTTATTCATTTCCCCAAAGAAAGAATTTACCCTGGTTATCATCTAAGTGCCACACCAAAATGAAAAGGCAACACCCGAATCAGATCAACCAAATACTTGGCAGTTGGCACACCCTCATGCCACAATACTAACCAAAACATCATATTATCTGCACAAATCAAGGGGGGAAGGGAAACCATACACAGAATCACCCTTGATGAACATCTCGGGTCGTTCCTTGATCAAGTTGGACTTCACCCACGAGAGCAACCTCTTCATCGTGGCCTGCAAAAATACCATAAATTCACACAATAGAATAAGGCTATAATGACCAAATGGCAACAGCGATAAGCAGTCAGCCGTGTTGTTTTACACATTCGATTGAGCAGCACCTTGCCTTCGCCACCCATGGGCTGGACGTCCACCTTGTGCACCTTGGTGGACTTCTCCAGGAGCAGCTCCAGACCGCCCCTGAAACCCACATCAACTCAATCTGTCAAGAACAGTACACCAAGTATAAACAAAGAGAAGAATAATCGAAAGAAAGAAATTATTACCCGAATTCAAGAGTGAGATGCATGGCCGGAGGGTAGTGGCGGAGCTAGAGAAATTTCAACGAGGGGTGCACACTTCACGCACAAGCCCAAGGATAATCCTTTTAAACTGCTTTAAATGAAAGGATCACAACAAGATCCGGTGAACAACTGATTAGTAGTGGTAGTTATCTTTCGCATTTCACTAAACCCTAAATTTTGTTTCTCAAATCCACGATTCCTAGATCGGCAAATCCAAAATCAAGGGGTGGAAAGAGGGTTACCTGCACCACACCTAGACGTTGGCGGTGCCAAAAAAGGGTCCATAAGTTGGTCCAAGAAATGGGGCGGGGAGACAAGGAGAGGACAACATATAGGTGTTCTCCAAGGAACAGGTAATTAAGTATAGTTAGAAAGTTAGTGTACAAGGTAGAGCTCTCTTGATTGGCAATATAGAGGAGATAAGGTCTTATGGTAAGGTAGAGAAACAACGAGAAGACATTAATTCCAGAAGTTAGAGCAGAAACGTGATCTAGCGGTACAACTATAAGTGGCAAGGCTGCCTTAGAAAGATATCTGTGCACACAAGAGGTGTGCAGCCCAGAGATGGCCCCTAGCAGCGAAAGTAGATATCCCTGTTGATCATGAAATCCAGCATGTCGAAGAATTGATGATGACAGCAGGCAGGATACTCCGGCATCTATTAGAAGCCAGAGTACTAGAACATATGGAGAACAAGGTTGGGAGCATCAGATACATTCTTATAAGGAGATGAGAATTCCTTCCATATCCTTCTAATGCTAGAAAAGGTTGGACAGATCAGCCATCAATCATCAAAACAAAAGAATTAGAGAAGAGAAATCAGATCTAAGTCAGATGGAGATAAGGAATAAAAGCGAAATCTATTTATAGTTTTTGCACATAAGTTTTAGTTTTCGCAAATAGTTTTCTTAGAGGCTCCGAGTCCTATTGCTAACGTCCACCTGCAAGATTTGTCCTACGGTGAGTCCAGCTCTGATACCAAGCTGTCAAGGCCCCGGAATCACATGTGAGTTAGAGAACAATGCATCGCCAAAGACCGAGCAACTACTCGACCGGTGATACGGTATTTGTGCCATATGCACCCGAAATCGAGTAGTCTGACACCTGACCAAAGCACCATACGATTACCAGAGCCATATGCCTTCATCGTTGGTCAAACCAGCCAGAAGCGGACATTGTTCCATAAACCACATGCAGTTTCGAAGTCCAGTGAAGACTTACCGTCTTTCTCGAGTTCGACCAACACAATGATTCTGGAGGAGTCTGGCAATGATACCCTCACTCTAACCTAGTTCGGAGACTAGTGAGTCACCCGAAGGCCCGATACCATCACCCACACCCTGCCTAGCCAGCCAGCGCATCTCAGCTAGCGGGTCACTCAACCAGAAATCATCCTGCTAATCGAACAAGGAGAACGATTCTTATTCTTCACGACTAGCCCATACACTTCAATTCATACACACACGGTGTATGGGCAGCCACATTAACAGCTCAATATCACAACAAAACTCTACTAGGAAAGGTTTATGAGATAATAAACACTTCCCATACCTGGGATGAGTACATATTCTTCATACATTGTGACTCTTGAGTCACTTACATTAAACACGACATTAAAACCAGCAGCGGAAGATAAAGTAAAACACCGAGATGGCAGCCCAAGCCATCTCCAAAAGCTTTACAAAAGCATCCCCTTGACCAAGCTGGACAACCCTTGCAACTAAACATCCAAATCGACATAACCAGAGTCATAATAAGCTACGATACGGGAACAACTTGCAGGAATGGAATTCCTGAGTGAGTACTTTCGTACTCGCAAGCTGCTAATGTGTTCATTCCAGGTTAATCTTAAACATAGCATGGTGATTACAATGATAACATGAATAAACCAGCATAACATGGAAAAGAAGCTACACAGGATATCAAGTTCAACATACCATATCATGTTTCAGCAAATCAAGTAAACAACTTGATGAATCATACAATAAACATTTCAGTTCAGATCTGAAGTAGCATGAGGAACAATCATACTAATCCACATTCCAACCATTTAGAGCATCTCTAGAGTTGGGTTAAACCACCCAAGGCTCCCATATCGTGAAACCATCCAATTTCAGATTGCCACATAACTTAGGGAGATGCCAAATGGGCTGACCACCCAATTCGACTAGTGTGGAGTGAGGAACGGCTGACCACCCTAGCCTCATGCGAACAAGTGTTCCAATGGGTGTTGGTTCATAGTAGACCCACTATGACCATCCAGCTCCACTCGCTAACACTTATCGCCGTGGGTTGGAGGTAAAGCCCTACGATACCGGTATCGGCTAGGTTAACGGCCTACCGATTCATCAGTAGGTAACAGTACCCCGGCTGTCATATCTCACCTTAAGGGGTTCAGGTGTTTATTCAAGTGATTTAAAGGACACATCCTTGACCATAAGCAAAAACAACAACCGCTCATGCTAGTAGTTTCACACATCACAAGCATCATTCAATCAACCAAACATAGTAAAAGAATAACTGGAATATTTTCAACAAGCAAGCAAGCTTGCCTGGCTGTTCGAGATCGGGAGCTTGTTGGAAACAACTCCGGAATTACCCTTGTTGCCCGATTCTAATGAAATAACACCGAAAGACCGAAAAATGATAAAAGGAATGAACCAAAACCAGCAAGAAGTAGGAGAATAAAATGTACGAAATGCATCCTAAGTTGTAGGAAATGATATTACGAAGCTAACGCAATTGGAATCGTTCAATTTGAATTCCTAGAACTTAAGATATACATTTTTCAAGTGTATGTGTCATCATTAGGGCCATTTAGCATTTTCTTACCTTAAAGATTGCATAACAGGAATGCATATAAGGATAACACCATGCTGAAATGAAGGTGAAGTTATGAGTTGTGATATAAGGTGGGTTCCAATTAGAGCTAGTATAAAGTTTCAATTGGTCATGTTTGAACATATGGCTCAAAGTGGGCACATTTAAATTTCAGAATTTTTATAAATGGTACCATGAGTGAGTCCTACCTCATTAATTCCTTTGATCAAAAGATGAACTTTACAAAAAGGAATTACCGCGTTGAGCTATCATATGCATTTTCTACAAGCTTCTGAAAGTTAACTAGCTGTTAACTATTTCTTGTCGTCTTCTCAGTAAATAAAAATGGATCAGGTATTTTTAGCATTAACAAAGTTGTTGCTGTTGAGGAAGACATGTGGGGTCAAACTGGTATATCTTTTCTTTTCTTATTTTCATTCCTCTAGTGTTGAATTGTGGGTCCAGTCTGTCATAGACAGAAAGGTTATTACTTTGGTGCACTAACTATGCTCGCCCATGATGGATCGTATTTAGCATTGGTTAGCTGAAGTAATCAGGTATAATGGCTGTAGCTGGCTGTCATATTTATGCATGAATGTATATCTACCAGCTACAATTTACTTAACTGGACACCAGTGTAAATGAGATCTCAGCTAGGGGATATATGCATCATCTCAGAGCCCACTTAGTTGCTTATTAGAGAGCTGACCTGGCAGTTATGGAATACTTAGGTTGCCAGCTAGATAATACATGTATTTTCACATTGTTCATTTTAATGAGATGGTTAGACGAGCTAATACTGGTTGCAAAGGGATCTAGAAAATTATTATTATTATTATTATGCTCTAAACCTCATTAACAGCTAATGGCCACAGTGAGTAATTTTGTCCTAATTGCCCAGTACTGAAATCAGTTTGCCTTGCACTGGATTAGTGTGTCGCTCTGGGGATGTTTAGGATGTCTTCTCGTTACTTAGCTAGAGTGATTTGCACCTTGATCGACAACCTTAACAGTGAGTACTAATCTTGTCTTATGACACTGGTTGTGACATTCACCCTACTAACTACTGCTGAAGTTGGCTTGGCCGGTGCATTGTAATTAACAAAACAATTATCAGTACTTTGCTTCTGTCTTATTAGTGGTTAAAAATATCTTATCTGCTCTAATCAGTTCATCATCCGTGTACTTACCGATTCAGATAGTAAAAGGGGTAATAGCCATGCAATAATTAGCCGATGAACTACAAGCCTTGGGGTCATCCATTTATTAAGGACTTATTACTTACAACTAACTGTCATCGACTCAACTAGTCAACTTAACAGATTATTATTATCAGTGTTTGCAATCATTCTTCAATACTTAACTCATTTCTGCCATCATTAGTTCATTTGAGTGTGTTGCTGATGACTTAATAGGGTAATTGCTCCGTAGTGGAAGAACTAGTGCATTAGTTAGCTTATGTATAAAGAATCAATGGTTCATTAAGAATGTTCGAACATGGATATATGGTGATTGGTTCGGTGTTGCAATTCGCATTAGCTCTTAACGGTTAACTTTATTAAACGTTCTTAAGATTGATTTCGCTGAGCTAATAAACTTATCGGGTATAACCAACTGGCATCAATGTAGTGATTAAGCAATCGATCTCTAGCATTTTAATTTGTGTTCATCCACGCAGTACTAGCAACTTATTGTAGTTAGAACAAAATCAGGCAGACATTAAACGGTTGTTTGATTAAGCCATCATTTGCATGTCGCTAGATACATTTTAATTCGGCTTAGCCGTTAAAGGTCCGCTGAGCAGCTCGGTCAGCACCAGGGTGAGGAGTCGCCGGGGGTGAGCTAAGGAAAAGGGGGAGGAGACAGAGGGATTTGGGCGGGGGAGTGGCTCACCCCGTCGGTGCTCAGGAGTGTGGCCGAAGCTCGCAACAAGGGCGGCGTCGTCGCTGGTGGTGAGGCGGAGCTCGAAGGTGGCAGCCACGGAGCGGCGACGGGTCCGAGGCGTGCTTGGGGGCGACTCCGGGGTGGTGCAGCGGCTTGTGGTCGTGGGAAGGAGGACCGAGGCGCTCCACGGCGAAGGGGAGTTGCCGGTGCCTTGGAGAAAAAACCGAGGTCGGCGGCGGCTGTAGACGGCGGCGTCGTCAATGGCGGAGCCTCCGGTGGTGAGGTTGAGGGCGACCTGCAGCGGAGGAGCTTCACCCGGCGGTGACGAGGGGCAACTCGGAGGTGGAGGTGGTCGGCAACGGCGAGCTCCGCAGCGAGGGGTGGAGCGGCGGGAGGAGGGGCAATAGCGGCTGCGCGGCTCGGGCTAGGGAGGACGGTGCGCACAGCGCAGGCGGCGGCCGGCCGGAGGTGGCGATGGCGGCGAGTCGGAGTGGAGCTCGAGGCCGAGGCTTGGAGGCGGGGACGAGCTGCGCGGCGGATCCGGGAAGAGGCTGCTCCGACGGTTCGGCAAGGGGAGTGGCCCCGTCGGGGGCGGCGCTCGGCGGAAGGAGGAAGGGTGAGCTGCGGGGCGCGTGTGGTTGGGGATTGAAGGTCCGACGGTAACGCGGGCGAGCTCGGAGCGGCGGCAGCAGAGGGCGACAAGGTGGGTGGCGCACGGGAGGAGGAGGAGGCGGCAGGGGCTTTGGAGAGGTCGATTTGGGGAAGAAAGAATTGGGGAATAGGGGAGAAAAGGAGCAGCCGAGCAGGTGGCGAGCTGCCGGCGTGGAGGAGGGGTGCTGCCGGTGGGACCCGCACGAGGAGAAAGGGGATTTTCCTTTTTATTTCCTTCTTACCTTTTCTTCCCTTTTATTTCTTTTGCCGATTTTGGAGTTAAGGCTGAATAAAAGGAGTCCAAACCTTGGTATAAAAAGGAAAATATGCAGAAGTTTGTAGGACACCAATATGACCTAATGGTACCCCTCAACTTTTATTAGGTCGAACTATTGAACTTTGGGCTGTCCAAAATCGTATTATTGTAACATAGTTCAAATTAGAATTTGCACTGCTAGTATCTTAAATAGCTTTCAGAGATAATCACTTGACCTTGGCTAGGTAAATAAACCTTAAATATGAAATTTACAAAATTTTGAGAATAGAAAGTCCATCTTGTTGACTTATTTCAATTTGCCCCAAAAGAAAGTGTTGGAAAATAAATTGGTTCAGAATGAGTTCCAATTAACTTGCAAAAGCTGCGATGAAACATCTATAACTTACGAAAGTTACTAACATGAATGTTGGTGGGGTTAGTTTCACAATTTTGTTTAAAATTGTTTCCATGTTGTGTTTTTCTTAGAGTTTTTGAGTTGAGCCAATTTTAATGACCTAGATGTATGCATGCAGAGAAAAGGATCCTTGTTATACACGATGATCTTTACTGATCTCCCGTCTTCAGAATAGGGTCATTACAGTGAAGAGCTCACTGGCAGGCCAGTGGCATACCTAATCAGTACGAAAAAGTAAGCTCCAGATGGTTCTTCAGAGGTTTGGCTTAAATAGTTTATCAGCCAAAGTGCAGACAGTAGCCCAGCCCATCTAAGCTCTGTGCCTCAACTCACAGGCCTATAGCAGCCCATACACCCGAGGGCCCCACAGGTGGCGAATGCGGCCGAACAGAGACAGCGCGCTTCCTTAGCCTTTCTGGTTTTTTTTATCGGAGTTTGCTACGTCTCAGCCTCTCAGGCGGCCTTCTTGAGGGCAGCAGGGCGGTCGACAGGGGGCGAGACGGTGGCACGGCACCGCCAAGGTCTGGGTGCGGTGCAGGTAACCCTCTTTCCACCCCTTGATTTTGGATTTGCCGATCTAGGAATCACGGATTAGGGAAACAAAATTTAGGGTTTAGTGAAATGCAAAACATGACTACCACAACTAATTTCAGTTGTTCATCGGATCGTGTTGTGATCTTTTCATTTAGACCAGCTTAAAAGGATTATCTTTGGGCTTGTGCGTGAAGTGTGCACCCCTCGTTGAAATTTCTCTAGCTCCGCCACTACCCTCCAGCCATGCATCTCATTCTTGAATTCGGGTAATATTTTCTTTCTTTGGATTATTCTTCTCTTTGTTTATATTTGGTGTACTGTTCTTGACGGATTGAGTTGATGTGGGTTTCAGGGGCGTCTGCAGCTGCTCCTGGAGAAGTCCACCAAGGTGCACAAGGTGGATGTCTAGCCCATGGATGGCGAAGGTAAGGTGCTGCTCGATCGAATGCGTAAAACAACACGGCTGAGTGCTTATCGCTGTTGCTATTTGGTCATTATAGCCTTATGCTGTTGTGTGAATTTATGGTATTTTTGCAAGCCACGATGAAGGGGTTGCTCTCGTGGGTGAAGTCCATACCGCATACTTCGGTTTATAGTACTAGAATTACACCAGTTCGCACGTATTGGGTGCTTAGAACTCTGCTCGAAGTCCTGGGACTCATGGAATCTTGAACCCCCAAAAATGATTTTAGTATTTTGAGGTTGCCCTGAAACTCGATCGTCAGAGTCCGGTGTTTCTCCACACAACGCATGCATGTACGTGGATTGGACTGCATGCAACAACATTTTATATGGCCTATGGAATGATAACAATAAACTAATAGGACACACGAATTACCGTACCTACATTTGTGAACTGCGTAACAAATCCTACCAAACATTGGAACATTTCATACGAATAAGGGAACAACATTCAAATCCATTTGTTGCACATTCCATAAGTGAAATTTTCAGAAACAAAGAAAGTCATAAAAAAAATAGTAGGTCTGATAGACCCACTAACCAGGCAACATGATTATCTCTACTACTCTTATGAGTTAGAGTTGATGACAAGGGATGGTATATCGTCCTATCCCTCCTCTTCTCCGATGCTGACATGTGGGTCGATACTCTATCCTCTGGTTGCACAAATTTAAAAGGGTGACACAGCCACCCACTTGGTTTCCATCTCGTAAGTCATAACAGAACCTTGAACTCCATGCTCACATACTCTCCTCATCCCCAACACTCGTGTCGTGACCTCAAAGCACACGCCCGTCGCCTACCTTGCCTTTTCTAGCTGCAATCCCCCACTAACCCCACTTATGTACTTTGGTTGAATACCAGCATGGTGACATGGCCGCCTCTCATGCCTATCCCTTGTGTACTCCTTCATTGTCGGAGACATGCTGATGCGCTGCATCCTCCTCAACGGTTGTACGCCGCCTCGTCAACTCAATTCCTCCCCCAACTAGCAACGCGGCAGTGGCCACAAAAGCGAATGCGAGATATGCCTCAGGCCATGACTGCAGAGCGGAGGTGAGCAACTTTGATATGAGGCGACTGCTGATCTAAAGTGAGATCAACTACTTGATAAGATCCTAACCCTTTGTAGGATCCCCCAGTACTACAGATCATGTCATCACAGACGACTTATCACAGATAGATGGTCGGAACGATATGCGATTAGACTCATCACAGACTATTTTTCCCAAAATAGACATCAGAGACGATTTTTTAAAATATTCATCTGTGATAAGTTGGTCATCATAGACAGTTTTATTTTAAAACATAGTCTATGATATTGAGCAACAAATCACAGATAAAATTTTAAAATAAAATTGTTTGTGATATATGGGCTACCATAGATGGTTTTTGCCCAAACATGTCTATGATATATCAACTTCTATGATCTACCCGGCCCACTAAGGCCCAACAATCACTAATATATAATCATCGACATCATCCACCTCTAACCCTAATAAACCCTAACTCCCCGTCACCCCCACCCACTCTATTTCCCTGTCGCGTCCCCCACCCACTCCTCTTCTCCACCGTCCTACCCTTCTCTATTCTCTCCATCAGATTTGCCCCTCCTCCTCCTACTATTGCCGATCCCCTCCTCCCATCTTCCTTCCAACACTCTAGCTTCCGGTCTTGGGTGGCACGGCCTCATGTACAGGCGCGATAAGAAGACAACGGCGATGAGGCTTGAGAAGGTGCGCGACAAGGGGCCAGTGGCAGCAACTCTTGGCAGCGGCGGCTCTTGTGCGGGCTCGGCCAGCGCGATGCAGGCGATGCGACTGGCACGATGCAAGTGACCCGGCTCTTGTGCAGGCGTGATGAGGGGGCCGACGACTAAACCAGGGATGGCGTGGCTCCTGTGCAGGCTTGGCTAGGTGCCAGTGGCAAAGGCTAGGGCGTGGTCGACACGACGCGGTCTAGCTCGGCGATGCTCTTCTCCTCCTCCCGCCTCCCTCCTCCTATTGCCAGCCATCTCTGAGGGGGATGAGGGTTGGTGGATCTAGCACCGGCTTCTACAAACGGCGATGGCTAAGGCGAGGAGGGTTGGCTGTGGGGGCGGGTCTTGCGGCACCCGCAGTGGGGGCGGAGGTGGAGCAACAATGCTCGCCCCGCTGGCAACGTGTGCTGCCGCAACTTATTTATTTGGTTTCATAATTAGATATCACATATAGGTTTTTCATACTTTATTTATTTTGATATCACATACATGACACACGAAAGGGTGGAAAAACCGTATCACATGACGTGTTTCACCAGTCTATGATGACTCCTTGTGTGGTAGTGCTCTGATCCACACATGCATGTCCCTGCCGCCACAATGTGAGGCCTGAGCTGGTGCTACTCGATGCAGGACTAGCGGCAATAAGGACCACGACCAACGGATTGAATGCGAGAGCAAGATTCTGATGTAGAGACATGACCTGTATCAACAAGCGGGACACCGACACCTCAAAGAAGGAAAATATGTGTCACCGAGGAGAACGAAGGGCTCATCTGCAGCAGACAAACATGAGATGTATAGGCAACAAGTGCGAGGTGCCGCGACAGTAGATCGCCGCTAGTTCCATGGGCCACGAGTACAACAAGAAAGAAGAGAACCGAGAGGGTACAGGGTGTTCGCCGGGGAGGGAGAAAGATACATGCTTTTGCAAAAATAGAACATCCATTTAAACAATGCCTCTATACATTCTTTTATTGAAGCAAAGTACGGGTACCCTACTAGTACATGTATGTAACAAGGATGGAACACTATTATAAATCAGTTATACACTTAATCAAAAAATCTGGTACAAACTTTCTCGAGTTAGTCTCTGCCATAAACAAAGTATGTTTAATTAGTGTAGCAGAATCCAGCAACTGTGTTAAGCACGACATGCATTTTACAGCGTATTTTAAAGTTTTTAGAGCAATTTAGAGCATCTCCGACCGTCTTCGTCTCCCTCCCTGTAGCTAAAAGAATAGCAACATAGAGAAAAAAAAACCCCCTCCAACAGTCTCGCCATCTGCCTCCCGTCGCTCACCAGATGTGGGAGGCCCTCATCCTCGCCATCCGCCAACTGCCTCCCTCCCCTCCCTCCTTCCCCTCCCGCCACTCTCGAGCCTCCCGAGCGCTACCTCCTCGCTGCTCCCCGCCGCCGCCACCTCCTCCGCATGCTCCCGCCGCGCGGGCCGCCTCTGCTCCTCCTCCCCCACCGGCGCCGCCGCCGTGGGGCCGCCCCGGTCGTGAGGTTCTCCTCCGGGGACGGCGGGGGCGGGTGAGGTGGCCGGGGCGCTGGAGCTGAGGTGGCCGCCGTGGGAGGGGTTGCCTGAATCTCACGCCGCTCATCCCCTCTCCAGGCGGTGGGGCGCGGCCTCGACGACGCCCGCGACCACCGCCTGCTCTACTGCAAAGGCGCCGGGAGGTTCGTGGCGCTCGACGAGGCCCGCGCACGGGACCTGCCCACCGGCGGCGGCGTCCTCTGCGGCGTACGACGTCGAGTTCGAGGCCTACCGCGGAAGCCCCGAGCGCAGCCGCCCGGTCTCCCTGGTGCCGCCCCCGACGAGCCCTTCACCTGCAGCTTCCAGAAGGTGAGGGAGATGCTCCCGAGTCCCGACTGGGGCCTATGATCAGATCGTGCACGCATATATGGCATGCCTTGTTCTGTTCTATGTGATGTGATGCAAATCGTACTTTACATCTTAAGTTTCGTGGCTGCTCCCTTCGCCGTATCTGACATCGCCATTTTGTTGCTTAGATGGCTGAACATTTCAACAGGAAGGCAGGCTTGCTGGAAGCAGTGCCGTTGGGTTCCTTCAACTCGCTATTCTGCTTTACTGGTTCTTGGAAGAATGATGCAGCCGCGACAAAGTCCCTTGCAATTGATGACTATTCGGTGCCATGAGAGCGTGAAGCACGCAATTCCATATAGTTGGGATCCAACCGCATTGTCTAGGTCAGTAGGTAATCTTCTTGATTGGCCCTGCTATCAGGGTCAGTTCTGATTATTCCCGTCCGACATAATTCTGTGCATATTACCTGCCCTTATTGTGTAGCAAGTTTATCTTGTTTCTCTTCTACGCAGCTTTGTCGAGAATTATGGTGCACATATTATTACTTGTGTTATGGTTGGTGGTAAGGATGAGGTATACATAAAACAGCACTCCTCATCCCAATTGTCTGAATTGGAGTTCAAAAATTATGTGAGAGAAATTGGGAACGAGAGATTCTCAGATGGGGAAAGCAGGTCAAATGCATCTCCAATCAATTATAGTGAGAAGTTTAGCAAGTTCCTTGTCTATAATTGCTGATAAGAATAGAAGTTTGCCAAAGACTTTCTTAATTGATGCACCTTGAGGGCTGTATGAGTTTACAAGGATGCCGGTTATTTATGTAACGCGTCTTCGAAGACCACCTGAAGTATCACCAGTAGGAAATCAGCTACTTTGAAAAATCAAACATGTTCAGTCGAAGAAGACAATGTAGTATACACTAATACACATGTGAGCTGGACCTCTTTAGCTGGCAACAAATGCTAATTCCAGTAAAATGGCATAATGAAATCAGTACAATATGTAAATGATTATTATTGTATCCCTTCTGCAGGATATGACAGTAATCTTCAGAAGGAGGGGAGGTTGTGATCTTGTTCAGAGCTCTATTGATTTGACAAGAACTGTATCGTCAGCACCAGATGTCATAGGCATGACGTTTCTCACTATCGTTTCACTTGTTGATGATATACCTGGAAAGAGCACATTGCTCGTGCAATCGATCTACACTTGATATGTAAGACATGCATCTGATTCCTTATTGGGACTGTACCTTTAAATAACATTTTTGCCACCTTTAATCTATGCTTTTAATGCTCTCAACTGTTGTCCTAAAGTATTGTCGTTTGTATCATTGTAGAAAGGTCCCTGTGCAGTTTTTCTTCCGTTTGGACTAAAATGTTTTAGTAAGGTTTACAGGATATTAATAAAATATAGGAGAATTGAATATGGAGAGTGAAAAATGGAGAGTGGCTTAGAGCATAAAGATATATAAAAATAGAATCTTTTGGAGAGGTTCACATCCCATATGAGGAGTGAGATATAGGGGGTGAGTTGGAGATGCTCTTATAGAGAATGAACAGGGTAAAAAAGAACTAAAGATTCGCCACAAAACAAGGCTAGAACCAACCTTTTCTCAATTGGTTCAAGTCAGAACCTATTTTAAGACAGGGATAGGTACTACCTACCCGCCTACCCGGCTCCATTGAACGAACCAACAACCTTGTTGAAATCAGCGAAAGGTGATCGACTGATGAACTGATCATATTCAGAAAGTTCTCCTTGCAGGAGAATGCTCCAGGAGAATGAGAAAAGCAGCCAAGGTGGCGTTAATTGCTGCTTAGCTGAGAATTGCACGACCGCTGCAGTAGAAAACGATAGCAACATTAAACTGACAATTTCACTAAAGCAAGGCCGTGTCCATGTTCTTGAGAAGATGCGAAGTACCATAAGAGCAAAACCATGCGCAGGTAGGCAACAGTAACAGAAAAATAAAATAATGCTCGACCAAACAAAAACACATTCGGTACTGGAGAGTGTAAATCAAACCCAAGCTTCAGTAGATTTCGTGTTTCTTACGAACACCTGGAGATATATGTCTCGGTGTTTGCAGCCACTAAGCCTAGAGGACGAGGACGACTTGTTCTGTAATGGATGCATGGCTAACCTTGCGTATGAAATATGTGTCTGCTCCAAGACCATTCTGTCTCACATGTCATGGCAGATCGAACAACACATGCATGCATCTCCTGACCTGCAAGAGAAAAACATGGAGGAAAACGAAAGGACAAAGTGAAGAGGCGCAGCTGCATGCATTGCCTTGTGTTCGATCATGCGAAGCCGGTATCAGGTATCAATTATTCATCACAAGGATAATGAGCCCCATGTTCAGGAGAGATGACACCTACTTCGAACGGATGGCCGGACATGACCTAAACCGATCCATGTGATGTCGGTGTCATCTCTCCTGAGCACAGGACCAAAACCCACAACAAGAACAGCTCCCCCACGGCCCTGCTCATCTTCTCTCTGCACAAACACTACGGGAAGGTATGTGACGAACAAACTAAGGAAAGGTATTTCTGTGTGTGTTGTGTGTGTCTCTGCACAAATGCACAGACGCGCACTATATATAGGCCTGGGGTGACATCCATCTCTATAGCTCGGATGGTAGCTAGTGACGCCGCATATGACGAGGCATATGCAGTAGCATAATCAGGGTCTGACGAGATTTGACCGGAGAAAACTCGTGCATTCACTTGGAAAATTTCCGGGTTGTCGTTTCCACACCGGAAAGCCATAGCCCGTAGGTCAACGGCGTCGTTGAGCGAGAGTACGATGTGTACACACAACTGACACGCGACAGCTTGCTACATGCCCTAGTAGCTAACTAGCTAGTGATATTGCCTAGTCAAGTCCAGATTGTCAGTGTACTATATATAATAATAAATACTGTTCTCAGGTCTGCAGTGGCGTTTCGTTGTTTGTCTGTGCAGCAACAGCGCGGCAGAAGCTGTCTCGTGGACCATTCTAGATTCCTCTTTGGTTGTCTTTTTTGGTTGAGTTTTGTGTTGTGATCTGTGAGCACTCTGTATTCAGTTCATTGCGGAGAGCAACGCTTTCTAGGTATAACCAGGTATGAAAAAGTAAAGGATTATAATATATTGTCTTTTTTTCTCTATGCAGATTAGATATCTGGGTGAACTAATTTAATGTATGTAGCTCAATAAGCTAACACAATATTTAATATATTTCAACATTCTCCCTTATGTTTAGGCTCTTCTAAGTCTTATACGTGGGATCAATGTAGACCACAAATATTTCTATAAATATTACGTTAGCCAAGTCATGAACTCAAGACCTCTTAGCTCTGATACCATATTAAATTGCATGTACCGAACTAGTTCACCCAAAAGCTTAAACTGACGGGGGAAAGAAAGGTGACGATGAGTAGTACAACTCCACCGTATCCGTATATGATACCCTAGGGATCTCCTAGATATCCGGAGTAACATCCGTATCAAGAGGTACTATAGGAGGATAAGGAAACTATCCGCAAGTATCCAGATACCCCTTAAATAAGGAGGCATATCTCTATGTTTAAGAACGACAGGAGTCCTACTCGGAGAAGAGTATGTGCCAGGCACGGGATACCCTCTATAAAAGGAGTCAGAGGACCCCGCGGAGAAGATGCAAGCCTTAGAAACCTTAGAAGCCTAATCTGATGCCAACAGACGAACAACAACACACGAAGCCCTAGAGATCCAGCCGAGGAGACTTTCGAGACAAGTAGAAGGGAAGACGGTACTCCCGACATCAACTTGTGACTAGTTAT
The DNA here is from genome assembly GCA_019208055.1 of Stipa capillata. Classification (NCBI taxonomy): domain Eukaryota; kingdom Viridiplantae; phylum Streptophyta; class Magnoliopsida; order Poales; family Poaceae; genus Stipa; species Stipa capillata. The sequence continues at coordinate 242,863 of JAGXJF010005317.1, forward strand.
AGATCCCATCTAAGCTAGTTTTTCCTCTTGTACTCTGTCTTGAGATCAATATAAGACATACAGGACGTAGGGTTATTATCCTCAGGGAGCCCCGAAGCTGTATAAATCCTCAGCTCCTGACGACTTGACTTGGCACAACTGGGTGTCCCCTACCCTCACACTTTCATCAACTAAAATTGTAAGATCAGGGGGACCCAAGACCATGTCGAAATCCGGCTTCTCGAACGAGGGGTTCTACGACAGCTTTACCCCTTCATCTGACTAGGAGCCGATGATCGACCGATTGGATCTAGATGACTTTTCCCCTGATGATGAGTCCGACAACGACGCAAGTCACTTAATGGACGAGTATCCTAGACCCTACGGCATCGAGCTAGAATCACCCGATCATCAAGACATTTGCGTAAGCAACGTAAGCCCTATGCCGAAATTATCCCCGACAACTTTCGACCACCTAGATGGCCGATGCAATTTCCCGGAGATCCTCTCCGATGATGATGGATCTAGACTCCACTTCTAGCGGAGCATACCCCCAACAAGTTCTCGCTATCAGGGACAGGAAGGAACCCCGCCTAATCTCGCTCGGAGTAACGGCGTGGTGAATCCAAATCTGGCTGTTGGGAGTCAACTTCTACCTCAGCGGCCAAGGACGTCTCAGGATTAGGTGCAAGTTCCCGGGCGGCCGGGTCTGGGCACCCCTCACCTCCAACAGGGTGCCGGGTTGTTCAGCTCTAAGACTGCTCGGCGACTTTTCGAGATCCAACACTAGCTCTGGCAACCTCCCATCGTGGATCTAACTACTCCCGAGGTAAGAAGTTGCTACGCGACATGGAGGACGACCTTCTACAAGCCCAAGAACAAGCTGAATGTTCTCAATTGGCAGTCGCAGCCAACAATTCTATTGGAGGTAGAACTCACTCCGGCCCTTTCTGTGATGAGTTAGATCGAGAAGGACGATATCCCCGAAACCAAGAGGACAATCGGTCTCGACACCGCTTCAGAAACTCGCTGATCCAAAACCATCCCATCTCAGACCTACGTGAGGTCCTCAACTAGCGAAGGTGCTCAAGGACCCCACCAGACCAGTCACCTAGTCAGATAATTTCTCAACAACGCGATCGTGGTCGGGGTCGGTCCCCTAACCTGGCTAGCAGGGTGCCTATATCCACTCGGGGAGCCATCAACGGGTGTCAGACATTCTCTCCAGAGCTTAGGAGGGTCCGCTGGCCATCCCGGATTAAACCCAGGACGATAGAGAAGTACGATGGTACTACTAATCCGGCTGAGTTCTTGCAGATTTACACCACAACCATCAAAGCCGCCGAAGGAAATGAGAAGGTCACGGACAACTACCTTCCCACCGTCCTAAACGGGCCAGCCAGGACATAGATAACGAATCTACAACCGGGAACGATCCACTCGTCGGAGCAACTCTGCGACCTATTCCAGTTAAACTTCCAAGGCATGTATGTCCGTCTCAGCAAAAAGAATGACCTCTTTCAACTCTTCCAAACGGACGAAAATACCTTTCACGAGTTCATTCGACGCTTCAGTAACATCCGCAACACCATACCTAAGGTAAATGATGCTAATGTTATTCAAGCGTTTACCTAGGGTTGCAGGAATCGCAAATGCACAAAAGGCATCACCATCTTCGACCCTCAGACGGTCAGAGAACTGATGGATATCGCCGGCAAGGCAGCTAGTGCCAAGAAGCCCTTTCATTCATCAAGGACCAGGAGCGGGACGTACAGCGTCCCCAACCCAGATTCGATGGCGACTCGTCAAAGAACAAACACAAAAAGAACGCCCCATGCCACCCGGTGCAAGGGCAAGCAACCGGCAACCATCGAGCATGCCAACAAAGACGTGGTGCGATTTCCACCAGAATGACAACCACAATCTCCTTCAATGCCGAGTGTTCAGAAAACACGTTAGGGCCGAAGCCGAGAAGCTCTAGGGAAAGGTTCCACAGGTTGCGAGCCATAGCCAGGACTCTAGTTTCGATAATGACTCAGACTAAATGCCTTTCTAAGATGTAAAAAAAGATGATCGACCACATGTTTGGAGGCTCTGCCTCTTATGAGTCCAAGAAGCAGATCAAAACGGTGGCCCGAGAGGTGCTAGTCACGATCCCTCAGAGTCACCAGTCAGACAGATGGTTAGACATCGAGATCTGGTTTGGCCAGACGGACAGTCCCAAAAATATTGTTCAACCTGGCCATTTCCCGATCATGGTTGAGCTGACCATCAACAACTGCAACGTTTCTCAAGTACTCCTAGACGGAGGAAGTTCTTTGAACATCCTCTTCACCAGTGTGCTCGATGCAATGCAGGTCCCCCGCTCTGCTGTCAGACCAGTGTCACAAGCCTTCCACGGCATCGTGCCCCGGTCCTCGGCTACTCCAATTGGTTAGATCATGCTTACTATGACCTTCGAAAAGCCGAACAATTTCTGAACAGAAAAGGTTCTGTTCGACGTGGTCGATTTCGAGACGGCTTACAAAGCCATCCTATGAAGACCGACTCTCATTAAATTCATGGCTGCCGTGCACCATGCTTACCAGTGCGTGAAGATCCCAGGGCCCAAGGGTGTCATCATGGTTCAAGGCTGTGCCCAGACTAGCTTACGCTGCGACAAGCGCAACCTAGACATGGTCGAGAAGCACCAAACCGATAAAGAGACCAAGCACTTAAGACCCAAGGTGGCCGTGAAATCCCACGACAAAGTCAAAACCTCGTCACAAACTTGATGGGGTGCTTGACGCTTCTTGAAGGCTCCCAACGACTCCTAGCCATCCAGGAGATGCCAATCTCGAAGACTAACAAACTTCAATCTAGTTAGTTTAGACATGAATTCTTGCTTCATGCTCAATTAAGGCTCCATTTCTCTCTAACAAAGAATTCCTCACAAAGAAAAAAGCTTTGGCTTGAGGAACTATGGTTTTAGGCTAAGGAGAGCAGGTAATTGATGTTTCAAAGAGTTATCGGAGAAAAGAAGTTTGGGGATATATATAGCAGACTCTTCAAAAACTAACCGTTATACAAAAGTGGAAGAAGTCAGAACTTCCAAATTTAAACTTGGAGGTTCAGACATTTTGAAACCAACGGCTATATTATTGTCCAGAAATAGATCTTGAAACATCCAGAATGAACTCAGAGGTTCTGACTATTAGAGCACAGCGGACATATGCACATGTTAGAGGTTCTGACATAGAACTTGGACCTTCTGGGATATAGAATTGCCTTAACAAGACATCTCTAGACATCCAGAGGCTCCGACATGTACTGAGAACTTCCGAGATTTCAAACAACTTCGAAGAGATTTCATAGAGCAAAAGCTGAGAGGCTCCAGAAAAGTTCTCAAACACTCTGAGATTTTGAAGAGAAGTCCACAACAGAGAATTTCCAGAAAAGTTGCTTCGACATTTGAGCACTTAGGACTTTGGTAGTTTCAGAAATGAAACTCGGGGGCTTTGGAAACATACTCGAATATTCCCAGATTTCAGAGGGAAGTCCAGAGCAGAGACTCGGGGGGTTTAGCTGTGTTGTTTCCCTGTCATGTTTGTGTCTCTAAACCAAGCTAGGGGTGTTCCCAGTGTTGGCTTTGTGCATGTGTGTGGGTCCTTGTACTATTGTGCGCTCTTGTGTTATTGTGTTCTCCGTTCTCCCATTCATCTCCAACTCCACCACCATCACCATGACCTCTCTTGCTTGACTGGCCCATGACGACCCCTGCTTTCAACCCCGCCATCATAATTGTGACCCCCTAAAAATCCCAACGGCCGCAATGGTTGCAGCAGATGGCTCAGCATAATGTCAACTTAATCTGCTGGAACATCAGAGGATTTAAGTCGAGAAACAAAGCTCAAGGACATCGATAATGCTCTAATCCACAACATGTTGGGACCTAATTTTGTCACAAACTATGTCGTTCGCCCGACTACGGGCACCAGGGGAGGAATGATCATGGTGATCTCCAATGCTTTCTTTGTCCTTTCTAACATCCATGGGACACCTGGCTCCATCTCAGCAGCTGCATCCATGCAGAATGAAAACATTGCCTAGACCCTGATGTGTGTATGGTCCACAGGGGGATCAAGAGAAGCCAGCCTTCAAGCTCCTTCAGGCCTTCATCTGCTGTGAGTGGCTCCTCCTTGGGGATTTTAACCTAATCACAAAAATAGTCGACAAGAATAATCAAAACATCAACTGGTGCCTCCTAGATAAGTTTTGAGGCACCCTGGACCTCCTGTAGCTCAAGGAGATGCGCCTGTGCGAGCGATGTTTCACTTGGTCAAATGAGCAAGAGAATGTGGTGCTCACCAAGATCGATCATGTCTTCTATTCCAACGACTGGGATGTACTTTTCCCCAAGGCACACCTGCAGTCCATCTCCATGGCTTGTTTGGACGACTGCTTTTCCTTTAGGGGGCCCCCACTGAGGAAAGAAGCTAACTTTCAAACTCGAGGAATTTTGGTTGAGGCTTCCAGATTTCAATGAGACTATTGCGCAGGCTTCGAACAAGCAGTTTCAGGAATCCGATGCAGTCAAACAAATTCAATCAAGCTTTGCCGCACTACCAAAGCCCTCAAAAAGTGTGCTAAAGAACCATATTGCCATCACAAAGGAGGTGATTTGGTGTATTAACCTGGCTGAGGAGGACAAGCCCATGTCAAACACGGAGGGGCATAAGGAGACGACTAAGGTCCGCATACTTGGTGTTGCTTTCAATTCAAAAGTTTAATTTGAGATAATGCTCCCGCCTCACTTAGATTAAGGTTGGCGATGCAAACTTGAAGCTTTTCCATGTCAGGGTGAATGGATGCAGACCCTCCTGTCGTGCTTCGGTATTGCCATCGCCATTCAAGATAAGGAGCAAGTCCTCCTATCATACTTCCTGGCCACCTCGGGACGGCCGTCCCTAGACTTCGTTGCCTCGACTGGGATATTCTTGGTTACCAACCTTACGACCTCGTAGATTTGGACACTCCCTTTGATGAGCAGGAGATAAAAGAAGCAGTCTTTTCCCTGCCCTCTGTTAAGATGCCAGGACTAGATGGGTTCATTGGCACATTTTTCAAGTCTTGTTGGGACATCATTAAGCCCAACGTTGTGGCAGCCATTTTGCAACTCGTGGACCTAAGGGGGAATCTGCCGGCCTTATCAACTCTTCCAACATTATCCTGCTAGCCAAGAGGGCCGACGCTGTAGGGATGGGAGACTTCATGCTGATTAGCCTCATCCATAGCATGTCAAATATTTTCTCAAAGATGTCGGCCAACAGATTGGTCCCTATGCTTGCCCTTTTGGTATCATCGAACCAAAGCGCCTTCGTGCAAGAGCGGTGCATTCATGACAGATTCATGTACGTGCAAAACCTGATCAAAGAGCTTCACATAACAAAAACAGTCAACTTGTTCCTCAAGCTTGACATCTCAAAGGCTTTCGATTCCGTCAACTAAGCCCATCTGTTGGAGGTGCTATAGCACCTAGGGTCTGGCCAGCGCTGGAGGAACTGGGTCTGCACGTCTTTGGCCTTTTCCACCCCCAGAGTGCTTCTCAACTGCAACCCGGGCACCCCGTTCATCCACTAGCAGGGGTTGCGTCAGGGGGACTCACTCTCCCCAATGCTATTCATCCTAGGCATTAACCCATTGCAAAAACTTCTTTAGATTGCCTACCAAGCTGGGATCCTTAAGCCTATCTGAGCTCGAATGGCAAGTAGTAAAATCTCCCTTTTTGTCAATGATGCGAGCATCTTCGCCAATCCGAACAAAGAGAAGTTGTTGGCACTTTGGTCAATTGTCACCTGCTTTGGGGAGGCCAATGGGTTGATCACCAACATGTCAAAGATAGAGAGGTTTTTCCAATCTGATGCAACAACATTGACCTCTATCTATTTTCCTGGCTCAGTTCGTCACTTCCCCTGGGCGATATCTTGGCTTCCCCCTCATTTTTGAATGCTCAGAAAAGTGGATTTCCAACCACTCATCGATAAGGTCAGCTCTAGGCTTCCTGGATGGAGGGGCAAGAACCTCTCAAGGGCTAGACGGATATTAGTGGCTAAGTCTGTTCTTACGGCTACCGCTACCTATCACATGTCGGTCCTCACGTTGCCTAAATGGATTAGGGACAAGATTGAGAGAATCTCTCACGGATTCATCTAGAAAGGGGACAATCGTGAGCAGGCTAGTAGGGGACACTCCTTATGGGGTGTTTGGTTGGGCTTCCCTTCGTAACCAGTCGTCCATAGTATCAAATAGATCATTTTCTTCTTTAGGAACTGTACCAAGGGCTATAGTCGTAGTGATCCTCCTATTCAATTACTTCAACCATTTCCGAGCACCTCATATCACTTCCAAGGCATATGATAGTTTGATTATCTGTGGACAAAATCCATGAATTTGATTCGATTTGTTTTCCTTATACTATAGAAATAAACAGAAATAAACATTTGAATTTAGCATTATTCCATGACTCCTATTTCAAAGCCTATCTTTTAAGGGAAAAATGAAAATAAAAGTAACCCCTTTTTTCTCATTCGCTCTCTATTGCATGGGTGGAAGAACAAAAATAGAGGATTCTGAAAAAAATATTTTCGAAATCAATTTTTATGTGTAGCGCTGCTGAAAAGCCCAACTAAACGGCCAGCTTTTCAGCAGCTTTTGCCAACGATAGCAGTGGGCTTTGTAGTGCAAATTCAGCTGTTTAGAAAATTTGCTTTCTGCCAGCTTTTTGTAATGTGTTGAAACTTCAGTGCTCATTTTTCAAAATGTTGTAGATGGTTTGGATCAATCAAAAGCCATATATTCACTTTCCCACAGCCACAGCTTTTCCAGATGCCAACAGCAGTTTTGTCAACAGCCACAGCCCAACCAAACAGGCCCTTAGTCAACTAGAAGATTGTCGGTCACCCAAAGTCACTTGGGGGCCTAGGTATCATAGACCTCAACAAATTCGATCGTGCTCTCAGGCCTCGTTGGCCATGGTACAGTTGGACCGAACTGGACAGACCATGGTTGGGCTCTCAACTTCCATGTAATGAGGTGGACATGGCGCTCTTCCATGTCTCCACAACCATTACCTTGGGAGACGGGAACAAGGCCCTGTTTTGGCGGTGAAAGGGGGCTCTTTGTCATTGGGTGCCAGAGTTGTACAAGATCGCAATTACGAAGCATAGAACTGCAAAAAAGGAGCTTGAAAGCAAAAACTGGATCCAGGCGCTTGCTCGTCTTAGGGTTTGTTTGGTTGGGCTGTGGTTGTTGACAAAGCTGTTGTTGGCTGGCTGTCTAGAAAAACTGTTGTGGCTGTGAGAAAGTGAACATATGGCATTTGGTTGATCCAAATCATCTACAATATTTTGAAAACTAAGCACTGAAGTGTCAGCACATTGCAAAAAGCTAACAGATGGCATCTTTTCAAAACAGCTGGATTTGGGCTGTGGCTATTGACAAAGCTGTTGTTGGTTGGCTGTCTAGAAAAATTGTTGTGGCTGTGGGAAAGTGAACATATAGTTTTTGGTTGATCCAAATCATCTATAACATTTTGAAAACTGAGCACTGAAGCGTCAGCACATTGCAAAAAGCTAACAAAAGGCATCTTTTCAAAACAGCTGGATTTACACTACAAAGCCCACAGCTACTGTTGGCAAAAGCTGCTGAAAAGCTGGCTGTTTGATTGGGTTGTAGCTTTTTCCACTGAAAAGCTGCTAAAAAGCCCAACCAAACACTCTCTTAACACCCCCACTCTGCTCATGGAGTTCCTCAACTTCTGGCCCATGCTTAGCTCAATCCTACTTGTCCTGGACTACCCTGATTCCATTTCATGGCTTTGGACTACAAATGGAATCTACTTGTCGGCCTCAACTTATGTCATGCAGTTCTCGTCATCTTGTCTGAGGTTCCTGGCGTCAAAGATTTGGAAGCCGCATGTGGAGCCCACGTGCATTTTTTTCTCCTGGCCGGTGCTCCACGGTAGGATCCTAACAACCGATATGTTTGTTGTTTAGGAATGTCCTCATGATCCCACTTGCTAGCTCTGCACACGCGCCCTTGAAATCACTACACAACTTTACAACGACTGCCCCTTCACCAAAGCCATTTGGGATTGTGTGCATTGCATCATGGGACCAGTTTCCAGGGATCATCCCGCCATCGTCACACCACTCGGTCTCCGACCGGTGGGACACCATGCCGATTGGGGCAGGGAAGGACCTCAAGTGCTAACATTGCGGCCACCTCCTCTATATGCTCAAGAATATATGGAAGGAGCGCAACCGTCGTATCTTCACTGGTTCACGCCTAACTTTCATTGAGGTGGCCTTTTTGGCTTTGGGGGACATTGCCCAGCAGGCAATGGCTTTTACTGTAGAGGGTGGGAACACCCTGTTGTTTGGGGAGTAATATTTTTTTTTGCTGGTTTTCGACATATTTCACTCAAAACTTGTCATTTGTAATTTCGATCTTTTCTTTTGAATAAATAGGTAGCGCTGTTGGCGGTTGCTCAAAAAAACTTCACAAGGCCAAATGGTTCACAGAGTACTCAGTGAAGTGCCGTTCTACCACAAAAAAGGAATAATGTTTGCTCCTCGTGCACCATCCATGACTGCCTTTTGGAGATTTCATTTTGATTCGATTGTTCCTTTCCAACTTTTCTTTCTTCCTTCTTGCTAGCTTTTGCATGTTTGTTCCTTCAGGGAAAGTTATGGGCTATATATTTTATAGGGTATAAATAATTAGTACTACCTGCAGCTCATGTTCCTGAGTATTATTGTACTGAAAAATATTGAAGAAAATCACATCTATTGCTTTCGTGTGCATTCTATGATCTGCTGCAGATCGTTAGTACATGTAATGTAGTCTCTGGATTGTTCTAAAGGACAAAAGTATGATGTGGCTGTTGGAAGTTCAGGATCTTACATGTATGTATCGATCTCCAGGCAGTATTATTTATATGTTGTTTTCTTTGATAAGGTCTGCCGGCTTCATACTCGTTCCCTGACCAATTCAACATTGTAGGGTGGTCGAATTATGGAGGCACATCTAGCTTAGCTAGATGTATATCAATTCCTATCGAAAGCGAGAGGAAAACAGCTAGATGCATGCACATAATTGGTGATGATAGAAATCATCATGCAAATCGGAACGTGTGATGTCATGAAGCCAATGTCAGCATGTAACTTTGAATTGTCTCCGTTGTTTGGTTTACTCCATTATCCGCATAATTGGAACCCCACATGATGACATCTATTGATCAAAAATAGAAGTTTTGAAGAGAAGGATAAAGGTGCTACAACGTAAAGTTAGGTAAGAAAATGTCCTTGCATCATCTACACATGCATGCACTGAATGATCTAGACGAGCGCATGCACCATCAAGTTCATGCACCTCACATATAACTTTTCATCCATGTTTCTATCAAAAGAGTAAAACGCTAGTATGTGTGCATGCCTCCTGATTCTTTGATCCTTTTCGCGCCGTGAGAAAATGTGCAAAATGGACTTGGTGTTCAGGATAGAAGTAGATATATGATCATCTGTCTCCTTTCCCTAGTTAATTCTTGCACAACATGCATTCATGCTGCATAGAGTTTGGAAATATAACCATTTTTTGGAGTTAATTGTTCATTGGTAGGTTATCAGTTTCCATGATTTTGTCAAGAAATTCCTCAAGTTTTCCACTCTTTTGACTAGGACTAGGACGGATATTATTGTAGAATCTTTTTTGTTAGTGGCTCCTTTGTTTCTTACTTTTGACTGCGATTTAGACTTTGACTTGTCTTACTTTTTGCGACAATGTATACCTTGTTGAGTAGATATCCCTGTCGCTAGAATAAAACCTGAACATTAACATTTATCCACCATTATGTACTGCTTTAGACTGGTCAGATATGCAGCCATAAATTATATCCTCTAGATGCAAAATAGCTGGTCTAACCTGTAGAAAAGACCAAGGGACAAGAACAGTGGCACTTAAAGATCTTATCATGATCTGGAAATCCTTCGAACGAGCATTTAATCAGGGAATATCTTCTACAGGTGTAAGAAATCCTGGCCGTGGATTAAATTTATATCAATAGCGAGGAGCCGAGGAATTGTTCAGTGCACACGTATCGTGATGATACTTCCGTATACGAGAAGCAATGCAAGAAAAATAGAACGGGCTTGGTCGGATATATTCTTTATTTGTGTGTTGCTTGCGGAGGTCCGGCACTTCGGTGCCTCTGTCATATACTCCCATTATGCACCTTTCGGCTGAAATCCCATTTAATACCTAGATAAAAACGATTCGGATGTTTGCCCTTAGGGGTTTTTCTTTTTTACTCTTAAAACAATGTACTATCCGGATGTTGTTGGGTTGTATGCATTGATTTGATGTAGAAGTCAAAAGATCAATAGTTCTTTCTTCAAAAAAAAAGTTCTTCTAATAGAAGAAAATATTTCAGTTTCATAGCTATCCTAAGACAAAAATTTCTAGATTTATTTTTCGGTGCAGTCCTTTTGATTTCAATAACAACTAGCCGAATACCCGTGCGTTGCACATGTGAGTATGTTGAATTATTGCTGTTGCTTTCAATGCCACGTCCTCGGTTTCGTCTCAGCTCTTGGTTGAGCTTCAGTTCGGGTATAATTGAGAGTTCTTTGCAGGGAGTAGCACCTTGACGAATTTAAATTTTTGAATTTAGGATCGGTAGATGAGGAGGACATCTATTGGGGTTTCGATATGGGTATATATGTTCTGCCAAAATTTTAGGGTGATCCCATATGTAAAGAGGAGGAGGAGAAAATGAATGAACTGCTGCCACCAATTAACATCTTTATAGGAGCAAAGATAAAGAAAAAGCACTGCAAGTCTGCAACTAGTTTCAAATGTGCCTTCACACACCGTTAGTATCATTCTGAATTTATGATATATGCAGAGCAATGTGTATCACAGAGTCAGTCCAAAATTTGACCAAGTTTATATGCTGCCCGTTTACTGACAGTAGTAGGAACACATCAGAAGACTATCATGTGGTACATGGCACACTTACTACTTACAGAACATTTGCATGGATGACAAAAGTTTTCAGGAGTTCAAAACTTCAGAGTGGTCATATGCACCAACTACACCTTTGCTGGGATCTCTTCTAGATGAATTCATGCTCAGATCAATCCAATCGGCCTATCCATGTCCCTTTCCCCTCATCTTTAACTAATTTAGCCTCGTGCTTAGCTGGCGCCAATTGGATGCTTCTGCAGGTCACTGGTCAATGTAATGTTCTGCTGTAGCAGCTCAAAGCCGGAGCTGGTCCATTTCAATCTGAGGTAGTGAGGTCACCTGGACTAACTGTTCTACATGCCAATGGTTACGGGTTTTGGGTTCAGTTGGAATAATTTCTCAATCCAGTCAAATCTTGAGTGATATTTTGTTTTTCTTGACTTAGCTTCAGCTTTGAGCTTTCATTCGGACATCTTCTTTTTTTTCTAGACGCTGAGCATTGTGTAGAGCAGCGGAGTATATATGTGTTTCTTTTTGGGGTCAGATGAATCCTTGATGAAACTGTGAATCCTTGAATTTGGTAACTGAACTTGAAGGTGATGCACCCCATGTGCAAACCAAACCTGCTAACCTGTAGCCTGCAGGTCTCTTCTTGAGTGTACTCTGGACTGCGACTTTGATATTGAGTGGGCCTGATATTGAACAATAAACTGGCCCGAACATACCTGCAGAAGAACAGCAGCGTGGGCCGGGCCGGCACGGCGAATCTCTCGCAGCGTTCGGCCCTCTCCGCCCGCCCGCCCGTGGCCGTGCAATTCCTACGGCGCGGCGGCAGCGGTAGCGAGACGGCCGCGCGATGAGCGCGGGACACGGCGGCACGAGGACGATGGGGCAGGGGGATGATAAAAAATGCGGGTGTCCTCGCTGATGGTGCGCCTCCACCACCATCTGCTCCGCGCTCCCACCTACCACCCCCTCCCTCCTCCCCCGCGGCTGCGGCTGCGCCCCACCGTGTCGGCCTCGTTCCCCCTCGCCGCCATGTCGACGACGGCGGCGCAAGCGGTCGCGGACCAGAAGCGCGCGGTGCGCTCCGACGTGCGCAGGGCGCTCAAGGTCCTCTCCCCCGACCAGCGCGCCAGTGAAGGTGATACCCCCCGCCTGACGCGAACGACGTTGGCCACCAGCTGCTCGTCGATTTGCCGATTAGAGCTGCTCTTTGCCTGTGCTGCTCTTGGCTAGCTTTTTCGCGGATAGAAGGGAATGAACATGTAGTGTTAGCGCGAGATAGAAAAGAGTGATGAAATTTTGTGTCAATAAGCAAGCAAAAGGTAAACTGCGCGATAGATTTTCCGTGCAATTTCAGTTAGACTAGGCATTAGGTAAGTTCTAGTGGCATTGTAGTGATTGGTATGACTCCAAGAGAAACACGGATTAGCGTACTACCTTTGGGCTTCTGTTATCGGAACAAAGCGGATTTACGTTCTATTAATTCACTTTTTAGTCTTTGGAGACCTTAAGTGAAATAAGGATGAGTGTAGTTCTGTTCTTGGAACATTGTTGGTTTTCTTTAGGTTAATTTTGTTGATGTCTTAAGAGGTGAAATTTTCTTATTTTTCCAGACCTGGCTATTCAAAGCAATATTTTGAACTCTTCTTGGTTCAAAGCCAGCAAACGGTTGTGTGCCTATATAAGTTGTGCGCAACTGCGAGAAGTTGATACATCAAAAATACTAGCAGAGGTTCTATCCCCAAATTCTGGTGAGTCATTGAGTCCTATTTACATATGTGCTCCTTGTTGTTTCTGGTCTCTAACAATTTGGTTGTTTTTAAGAACAGATGGGCAAACAAAGGATATTTATGTTCCTCGAGTGGAGGATAAAAATCGCAATATGCGGATGCTCAAAATCACTACCATGGATGATTTAGTTCAAAATTCAATGAACATTCTGGAACCATCACCACTGGATGCTAGTGGGTATGCTCGTGAAGATGGTATAAATTCATTTCCATGTTACCATAAAACTTCTCCCCCGTCTTATATGTTTAAGCTATTGCAAAAATAGGGTAGCCAACTTGATGTGTATGCATTACCACTGATCCACTTTTATTCCTTAACAGTGTTGTCAGCCTCTTCCCCCATTGATCTTTTTCTGTTGCCTGGTAAACCCTTTATCACTTGCTACATTCATGCTCTGTCATTGAGCACTCCATTGGATAACATTTGTTATTCATGCAGGACAAGCTTTCGACAGGACTGGCCGAAGACTAGGACGTGGTGGAGGGTAGGATTACACATTATTCTATCATGTTAATCAATTCAGTAATGTCCTGTATTGAAATTTCCAATGTACAGTGTCATATTTATCCAAATAGTCAACTACAGAATGGCTCAACTGCTAACTTTCAGTGCTAGCTAAAAACTGATTCATGCAGTCCTCTATCAATCGAATAATAATATTGATTTACTAGCTCTGAACGTCAAGAAACTGTATTTTATTTCATAGGAATGTATACCAAAACGCAGTTCAATGATGTTGAAATTTTAATGCCTTCTGATTTCTGGTGTCAGAGGAGCCAGTTGCTGGAATAACAGTTACCACATAAGAAAGTAAATGTATCTTTTAGATGCAGAAACTCTAAATGTATCTTTTAGATGCAGAAACTCCTCGATAGGGTGATCCAGATCCACCCACATAAAAACTCTTGGTCTAGCAAAGAAATCAAATGCTTGTCATGATATCTGCAGATCATCTAAGAAATTTAAAAGCTTGTAATTGTAGCGCAGGCTGTGGGTTTAGAACCAACACGCATCAACATAAATCTTGTATAATCTGGACTTAGACGGATTGGATATATGGCCTTACTTTCTCCCTTTTAGTTAAGAATAAAACTCTATGGGCAACCTCACTTAGCATCAACCTTTCCTTCTTCTTTTTTCTTTTGTAAATTCTCTAACAATGTATAACTCCACGGTGTGTATTTGTTTTCTTTGTTAGGAAGTTCATTTAACATTTATGGCAATTTTCACTTAGTTTTGTTTAATTGAAACATATATTTACCTATATCTAAATCATACTTTTGCATGCTTGTTCAATTTAAAAGGTACTACGACACATTCTTGATGAAATATCAAGAACTTGCTAAAGAGAAAGGGTGGAGTCAGCCTCTTCTAGGTATGGCATGCATATTTTCAGAAGTTTAGTTCTTTATATTTTACTTAGCCTACTTTTGTTTTTGTTACTTCTTGTCACACATCTTTGCAGCAAGTTATGGCATTTTAGTTTATTTATATTTGTGTTAAATATACTTTTGGTCGCTCTACTTTTCCCTTGGTCTCATTGTGGTCCCTCTGCTTCAAAACAAAGCCAGAGTGAACTGTTTTAGAGTAGAATGTTGTGGAGTAGGACCAAAATGGACGTTCGGAGGTAGAAAGATCAAAGTGAGCCCATGGATAAAGGGACCAAAACCGTTATTTGCCCTTTATGTTTTCTAACTTCCTTAAAGGTAACATATCATTTCTATTTTCTACATTACTATCATGATTATTTTGTTGTGACCACAGTACTGAACCATATTTTGGAATTAGATCCCAATACCATCTACTGTAAGCTAGTTTAGATCCAATTAATGACCTCCAATTATCTGCCGAATCCTTTTGTTTTACAATCTCTAATCATCTAGCAAGCCCTTTTGTTTTACAAGGGACGTTTCTGGTGCACTTACTTTGGATGGCTTTTCATGGTCCGATTGGTAGGATGGAGTGGCAAATCATTGTTGGGGATCATTTGTGTAGGGTTTACAAACAAATTTCTATTCTTGAATTATGATACTTCTTAGATCAGGTACTCAAAAAAGAATTGAGTACTCATGTTTCTGATCTGGAACGGGCTTGTGCCTCTTGTAGTCTTGTGTGAACTTCAAAATGCCCATAGAAATAGGTTTGGGAATGAAATACCTTAAAGAGACACTGAGGCAGCACAAAATAGTGAGATACGCTGTATCTGCAATGCGAGTGATCACTACAGGAGCTAACCAACATCAGTGTTGTGCAACATCCGATGAGATGTATGAAGCTAGAGTGGGCTTCATGTGGGTTAAGAATTACTCTATCATGATTCAACCTCATTTCACTTTTCTGAGGGATTTTAGTTCCTATTATTGAGTATCTGAGATTCTTGATCCAACCAGAAACTGAATTAGTGGTGACTAGATGCTTAACAGAAAGCATCAAATATGTTTTGTCCAACTTCCAGTCTCAAACTTATGCATGCAACATGGAGCCTTGTTGGACATGTACATGGGATGTAGGGACGAACGTAGGGACAATTAAATACCAGACGGCCCGTTCTCAGGGAAAATTCCTGTTGTGATTTAATTTCTCAGTAGATCCTTTGTAATGTTGCTGCCTTGCTGGTGTCAAAATAAAATGCTTACCCCTTCTCTTTCCCCTTTTGAAGAGGTACATATGTTTGATCCACCCATGTATGTGACCATTGCTATGTGGACAGCTGCATACCAGCTTTCTGGATTCTGTAACCCTGTGTAATCTATGATGCCCACTCCTACAGTCCTACTTGTATCAGATCTCAAGGGAGATCTAGTCACCACAAATTATATGTACATATATGGCTATACCTGTCACAGCTATCAAGCCAAGTATGCAAATTGGATCACAATTTGGATTGAGTTTGGTTGCCAACCAAGTTATCTTGATGTTTGAGGGCAGGAAAATGGAATGCAGGAAAGAGTGCGATAGTTCTCCTTCCTCCCTATTTTGAACCATAATATAGGTCACATAGCAAATGGTGAATCAACAGTGACTGGAAGTTGCATTCTGATTCTAACTGAACAACATTTTTTTGTTACATTTTTCATTTGCTTCCACATGCCCATGAAATACATCTACCACAATTAAAACGTCCCGTCATTCTGCATTTTGTAGTTATATTATTGGTGAGATCTGATCTACCATTCTCTTTACTAACTGATTCACACTAATGGTTTGCTTTCCTATTTGAAGTTGCACTTTCATACTCCGTGCAAATTCTGGAGGAAGGTATCATCCCAGTTAACTCAACAGATGTTCCTATTGATGCTCTGGTCACATCCTCTGGCGTTATTCCAATCAGTCCTGCAGCATTGGAGAGGGTGTACCGAAGCTGATTGGTTTCCGCTATGCCCTGAGTTCCTGACATCAGACTACTCTTCCTTGAACTCTGCTCATCAGAGCTGGGAATTGTGTATTTTGCCTGTGGTTTTCTGTTCTATCGTTTCTTTCTCCGATCGAGTGAATTCAGTTAGACAGTAGCATCTGTATTTGGAATGTGAGCTAATTTTAGCTGTCATTATAATGACTCCTTTGATCAAACAATAATAAGCTCAATTTAATATTCACAGAGACAATCTTTGTCTAAAAAAAGGGAAATCAAGCCATGATCCTGAAATTGTGTCGTTGTTTCAGATATGTTACATTTTGCATCTTTAGATATAGCCTGTCGAAAACGCAGTCCAAACTAGTGGAGCCAGTTATAGCTGCATTATTCGTTGTGAAGGTGAGACTTGTGAGTGCAATCCAATAGCATGCATGTGTCTCAGGCTATACCTGTGATATCATTGCTCTAAAACAATCTACGGTAGATTGGGCACCTCATGCAGTTGGGCATTGCAGTTTCCATGTTTTCCTATCGCAGCGCGTCATGAGTGGCAGAGGAAGCGTGTCACGCCCCCAAAATTCGGGGTCGCGACGTGCCGCCCACGACTGCCCAGGAGTTTCTCAGTCGCGGGGTGTAGAGATGATACATTGCTAGCATCGCATAAAACAGTCCACATATATTACAACACAACAAAATAGGTTTAACACGAGTACATCTTACATATGACTGGAGCGTCTGAGCTCAAAGTTTCATCACAAAAGGAACCTAACCACAGGCTCTTTGAGCATACGGATGAGACCTAAAACTCGTATTCGTCAGCATTGAAATCATCCTCTGCAAGAGGTTCTTCCCAATCATCCTGCATATCTGAATTATGGGTGCAGTAATGAGTACGCGACGTACTCAACAAGCCACAACGGAAAGCCGTAATACTTAACTACATGCATTGAGTTGCAAGGAAGGGTGTAGGGTTTGAATATATATATACCATTTGGTGGATGCATAACTCTACTTCAACTTAGTATTTAAAAACACACCACTTAAATCGTAAACATAGAAATCTCTTGAGTTTAAGCACCACATCAAGTTATCATCGGATGCCATTCAAACATCACAAAGAATTCCTACTTGTGCTTCGCAACGAGTATCACCTCTCAACACAACTCCGTTAACCGGGAGTACGGCGTATTCGAATACCATTTCAATTGACTCTGCAGAGTTGCCCAGCTTTACCCACACGACATCTATACCTCTTTTGTCATGCGCAATTAACACACTCCCACAAGTGTGCCGACAGAGGTAAGATGACAAGGCCTTTTATCTGCTCTATCTTCTGAAGTTCCTACCCAAGAACACTTCATCACTCGCTCTCCCGGGAGTCTAACAGGCCAATGTTAACTTCAGGATCCGGGATTTGAGTGGGTTCCAGTTGTGAGTTCCCCAACCTGTGGGTCACCACTTTATTTGCTACCGAGAGACATTCCCATTACAGGGAACTGTAGCTAACTTATAGTTGTTCATCGGGTGGAGCAGATGTACTAAGCCGGGGCTCGACGAATCGAACATGTGGATGGGCGAATTCATATGTTTCCCACTATGCACAAGGGTCTCGTCCTTAATTGCCCTGAGCGGTAATTCTCCCGATTACCCTCACTTCACGGTCAGGGGAATGGCTGCACATTCAACTCGTGAAGGCCCCACCTCGTGATCCCTACCGTCGGCATTTCCATTTTCAGAACTACATCCTCCGAGTTTAATTAACATATCCGACATTGCCATTTTATCGCAAGGACCAAACCTATGTCGATAATATCTGTGGCTATCCTACAGGTTTTCAAACAATTATGGCTCGCAATTATTGACAGGGCTGTGTAGGTGGTAGGTCATAACTATGTATCATGTCATTCGAAAATACTGCATACGAGATTATCATGCAAAAAGTAATAACTAGACTAGTATCATTACGAGTAATAATATGGCGAGTAGGTTCAACATGAACAAGGTTGTGTTGTGACTTGCCTCCTGCTCCGGGTTCAGTTGAGGGGAAGTCTTCGGGATGTGCCTTCACCTTCTGGATCCTGTCCTAGCACCGAATCGCCACTATCGATCCCTAGATTGCAAGAAGTCAAACACACATGTATAAGTCCGGGCTCCATAAAATGAGCTAGGACGTAATATAATTTATTGAAATAAGTACTGAAAATAGTGTTTGGACTGCTCTGGATTGGAATCGAGATGTCGAGGATCGAAAGAATTAGAGAGGGGGATTTTAGGGTTTTCGGACGAAGGGTTGGAAAAGGGGTGGAGGAGGTTTTTGGTGGTTTTGGGCATCAAACAATGGGAATTGGAATCAAAGGATGGCGTAGATAGATTCGCGTCGTCGAGACGATCGAAACGATGTACTATATTGATTTCTAGGGTTTTCGGATGCGAGAAAAATTAAACAACAGAAATTAAATGGAAAAGAAAAGGAAAAAGAGATGGGAGACGGGCTGGCCGAACGGCCTGGCGTTCGGGCGCGGCCCAGATGGCGTGGAGGGGGTGGCCTGCTAGGGGAGCGCGGCGGCCTGTTAAGGGCGCGCGGCCTGTTAAGGCGCGCGGCCTGCTCGGGCAGAGGGGAAAAGGGGCAGGGGCGACGGGAACAAAGGAGGGGCGGCGGGGAGAATGGCCGGCGGCGGTGGAGCAATCCCTCGCCGGCGGGCTCGCCGGAGCAAAATCGGAGGGTTCAGGAGCAACCGGAGATGGTGGTGGTTCCATTTTGTAAGAAATGGGAGGTGGCGCTATGGGAATTAGGGCTAGCGGCGGAGAGGTGGCTCGGGTTGAGCTCACCGGAGATGGCGATGGTTGCGAGCTCGCCGGAGCTCGGGAGGAAGGGGAGAGGGCTTGGGTTGCTAGAGGAGGTGAGGAGGATGCTCGGGAAGATGGGGAATAAGGAGGAGGGGGCTCAGCGGCGGCGGGTGGCCTCGGGGTTCACTTCGCCGGAGACGGAGGAGCACAAGCTCGTCGGAGGGGCATGCCGGAGAAGATGGGTAGCCCGGGAAGGGCCTAAAGGAGCTGATGCATCCATTTGCGGAGAAAATGGATGGGCTTCCGAGGGAGGAAGAGAGGGAGCTCAGCATTGATGGGTGAGCTGTGGAGGGAGAACCCGACGGCGGCGGGGGAGATCACCCGGTTACCTCGCCGGGGAAGAAAAGGGGAGTGGGGCGGAGCTCGTCGGTGGTCTGGACGGCGGCGAAGGGCTCGGGAGGTGCTGGCGCGTGCGAATGAGGGATGGGGTGCTCGGTGCGCTGCTGGGGAGAAATGGGGAAGAAGAGAGCTTCGGTAGCTCCGATTTTTGAGACTTGCGCGTGCGAAAGAGAGAGAGCGATGGCGAGGTGGCACTACGGCAGCAAGCGGAGGTGCGGCAGGAAGAACTTCGGCGCCGCGTGGCTGCTCTCGGCTGCAGCGCTGTCGTGGAGAACGGGAGGAGGGAGAGAAGGAAAGCAGAGCAGAGAAAATGGTGGGCTGCCGAGCTGAGAAATTGGAGATGGGCTGGACTTGAAGATGTGCTGAGGGAAGAAGGAATTGATCCAGAGACAGATTTTGAATCTTTAAAACTTTTCAAAATTTTCTAAATTTTTAGGGCTGTTACATCCTTCCCTCCTTAAAATTAATCTCGTCCTCGAGATTAACTACTTGGAGAATAGCTGTGGATGATCTTGTCGTAGGTCTGACTCCTTCTCCCACGTAGCTTCTTGCTCTGAATGATTTTCCAAAGGACTCGACAAAACTTTACATTCCGATTTCTTAGCTGTCGCTCTGTCGTCTCGAGAATTTTGATCGGTGCTTCTTCGTAGGTCAGGTCATCCTGGAGTTCTATTTCTTCTAGAGCTACTTTCTTCTCTGGAGGTTGAATACATTTGCGGAGTTGAGATATGTGAAACACATCGTATATACCTTTAAGCTTCGGGCTTAGCTCTAGCTTATAAGCTACTTCACCAACTCTTTTTATTACCTTGAATGGTCCAATATATCTTGGTGCCAATTTTCCTTTGGTTTGAAATCGACGCACTGCTTTAAATGGTGTGACCTTAAGATATGCATATTCTCCTTCCTTTATAAAGAAATCCAATCGATTTTATCTGCGTACTGCTTTTGGCGGGTTTGAGCGTTTTTTAATTTTCTCTGATTATTCTGACATGAGCTTCGGCATCTTGAATAATCTGTGGACCATATAATTGCTTCTCACCGGTCTCAATCCAATTCAATGGTGTCCTACATTCCCTCCCATATAGGGCTTCAAAGGGTGCCATCCTATGCTTGCTTGGTAACTATTATTGTAGGAAAATTCTGCAAATGGTAGGCAGGTATCCCAAGTTGCTCCATACACTAAGGCACAAGATCGCAACATATCTTCGAGTATTGGTTCACTCTCTCAGTCTGTCCTCCGGTCTGCGGGTGGTAAGCTGTGCTGAAAGCTAAATCTGTTCCCATGGCTTCATGTAACTTCTTCCCAAAATTTTGATGTGAACTGCGGTCCTCGGTCTGAGACTATTCTTTTGGGGATTCCATGGAGGACTACTATTCGGTTAGATATAGCTCTGCTAGCTTGTCCTTACCATAAGTTTGCTTTATTGGCAAGAAGTGTGCCACTTGGTTAACCTATCGACGATTACCATATGGCGTCGTATCCAGTTCGGGTTCTTGGGAATCCGGTAATAAAATCCATTCCTATCTCGTCCCATTTCCAATCTGGTATGGGTAATGGCTGAAGCAATCGGCTGGTTTCTGATGACTTGCTTTCACTTGTGACATACGTCGCAAAGCGCGACATACTCTGCGATTTCTCTTTTCATGTTGTTCCACCAAAATTTCTTCTTTAGGTCTTGATACATTTTAGTTCCACCTGGGTGTATGGAAAATTGTGATGAATGGGCCTCTTGCAAAATTAGTTCTTTTATTTCCTTTTTATCTGGTATACATACTCGATTTTGGAACCGCAATATTTCTTGATCATCTACGGAAAAAGCCTGGTATTTCTTTTTCTTTTAGACCAACCTTAAGCTTTTGAATATTTTCATCTTTTTCCTGGGCTTCCTTCACTTGTTCCATCAGGGTTGGTTGCACTTCTAATGTTGCTACGAATCCTTGTTCTACAATTTCTAGGTTCAACTTTTGGAACTCTTTCCATAACTCAGGTTGTTCTTCTTGCACAACTGCAGTGCTATGGTATACTTTCCGGCTTAAAGCATCAGCTACGACATTTGCCTTACCTGGCTTATATTGGACATCTAGGTCATAATCCTTTATTAATTCCAACCATCGACGTTGCCGTAAATTCAGGTCCGGTTGAGTGAAGATATATTTGAGGCTTTTATGATCAGTGAATACTTCACATCTATTTCCAAGCAGATAATGTCTCCAAATTTTTAATGCATGGACTACTGCAGCTAATTCCAAATCGTGCGTTGGGTAGTTGCTCTCATGCGGTCTAAGCTGTCGAGAGGCATAAGCCACTACTTTCCTTCTGCATCAACACACATCCTAAGCCTTGTTTGGATGCATCACAATATATCTGGAAGTCTTTACTAGTGTCAGGCAAAGTGAGAACAGGGGCGGGTAGTTAACTTGGTTTTTAGTTCCTGGAATCCTTTCTCACATTTGTCAGTCCATTCAAAAGGTTTATCTTTCCTTAACAACTGGGTGAGAGGACGGGATATCTTTGAGAAACTTTCTATAAATCTTCTATAATAACCTGCTAATCCCAAAAAGCTTCTAACCTCAGTTACTGTGGTCGGCGGTTTCCAATCCCATACTGCTTTAACTTTTCGGGGTCTACCTTAACTCCTTGGTCTGTGATAATATGGCCTAAGAAGGCTATTTCTTTTGTCCAAAATTCACACTTGGAAAACTTAGCATATAGCTGATGTTCCCTTAATCTGGGTTAACACTAATCTCAAATGTTGCTCATGGTCTTCTGACTACTGGAATAGATAAGAATGTCATCCACAAACACTACCACAAAACGGTCCAGGTAATCCATCAATACTTTGTTCATTAATTCATGAAGACTGCAGGGGCATTGGTTAGACCAAAAGGAACTACTGTAAACTCATACAATCCATATCGGGTGGTGATGCGGTCTTTTGCCGGTCTTGTGGGCGGATTTTTAACTGGTGGTATCCGGACCTTAGGTCTATTTAGAGAACACTTTTGCATCTTTTAGCTGATCAAACAGGTCGTCTATTCTCGGGAGGGGATATTTATTTTTGATGGTTACAGCATTTAGCTCTCGGTAATCTACACACATTCTTAATCCTCCATCTTTCTTTTTAGCGAACAGCACTGGGGCTGCCCATGGTGAGGCACTAGGTTGGATGAATTTCTTTTCCAACAGGTCATCTCTTTGCTTTTTAAGTTCTGTTAACTCATCCCTGGACATACGGTAAGGTGACTTACTTATGGGGTTTGGTCCCGGTAATAGCTCTATTGTGAATTCAACTTCCCGGTCTGGTGGTTCTCCTGGCAATTCTTCTGGGAACACGTCTGGATATTCTGTACTATCTGAACTTGAGCTATTTCTTTTACTGCCAAACTATACATCCTGTTACTCTGCTCTTTCAACAGTGCATGGTTGGTGGTTATCTCTACCCATTGACCGTCAGAATTTATAATGGTTACAATCTTTTTCTCACAATCCATTTTTGCTTTATGTTGGGACAGCCAATCCATTCCTAGAATGACATCTAATTCTTTCATTTCTAGGATCAATAAGTTTGCTTCAAACTTGACTTCCTGAATTTCTATTTCTATCCCGCAGCTCTTATATTGAGCTTTCATTTCTAGCTCCCGGTGAATCAATCATATAAGGTTTTCCAAAGAAGATAATGGGACATCATTTCTAATGGCAAACTCTAAAGAGAGAAATGAATGGGAAGCTCCGGGATCAAACAATACTAGCGAAGGCTTTGAGTATGTCAGGAACTTACCGATTATAACATCTGTCGCGTCCGCAACTCTTCAGCGGTGACATAGTTAACTCGTCCTTGGTTCATTCAGCTGCCAGTTTTCCTTTGTTCACCTTCTGATAGCCTTGTTCTCTGTTTGGTCCACTTGAATTCAGCACTCCTTTTCCTTCCCAGAGGCATTCTGTTGATTCCTCACTTGAGCTTTTGCAGTCTCAGCTGGTAGGTGTTTCCTTGGACACACGTTTCTAAGATGGGAGGGATCTCCACAATGGAAACATGTTGTGTTCTTGTATGGACAGTCCTTACGCATATGATTACCTCCACATTTAAAGCATCCAGTTTGTGCTCGTGGCGCAGGATTTTGTGGTCTGGGCACGGGTGCATTGGTTACTCTCTGCTGTCCACTTGGAGCTGGAGGGATCCATGTCTTCTGACGTGAGGTGTTAGGATAGCCGCTAAATTGCTGGGTCTTTCTCTTCCTTGTTTCCTCTAATGCATTTCTAGTGGCCTCTGATTTCAGCAAGCTGTCGATCATAGCTTGAAAATCTGAGTATACCTGCGAGGATATATGGTATTTGAGTGACTGTTGTAATCCATGCTCGAACTGATCCATCTTCTTTTTCTCTGTGTTGACATCATCCTTAGCATATCTGGCGAGATAGTTGAACTGATGCAGGTATTCCAATACAGTCTGGTTTCCCTGCTTGAGATCAAGGAACTCTCGCCGCTTTAGTGCAAATATTCCTGGAGGAATGTGCACCTTGCGAAACTCTTCTGAAAATTCCTTCCACGAGATATCATCCTTTCGCTGATGGGCTTCGCGGTAGTTGATCCACCAGGAAGAGGCTGGACCTTGAAGCAGGTGAGATGCATACAGGACTTTCTCTTTGTCTGAGCACTGGGTGGTCTCTAGTTTTCTTTCTACATCTCTTAACCAATCATCAGCATCTAATGGCTCGGCTGAACTAGAGAAGGTGGGAGGGTGTGTCTGCTGAAAATCATTCCATTTGCTTTTCCCGGTATCTTCTTGTGCGGCTGCTGATCCTGGCGCTGGTGTGGCTAACTTTGCCGCGATCTGTTCTAACATCTTAGCTTGCATTTCCATCATTCTTGCTTGATTCTCTTCAGCTCTCTGCCGACCTCTTTCCATGGCTGCCATTATCTCTGCTAAGTTCGGCACTTGTCCAGTCTGCTCATTTCTTCCGGAGTTGTCGCCTTGATTTCCCGACATTTTCAATGGTTGATTTACAAATTTTTCTGCATGAGTTTTAATTGTTATTAGACTGAGCGGTTTTTATTAGAAAATTTTTATCTTTGGCACAGATAAGAAAAGAGACTTCAGGGAAAGAGAATCAGATTTGGACTTTTGAAGTATAGATGAGAACTATTCATACGGAAGGCAAATAAATTTTTAAAACATGGATATAATTCACTACACACACAAATAGATTTATAGAGTTTGGAATCAACCTTGCTATTATTATTAAGCATTGAGTACTCAATTTTGTGTGTGTGTGCCACGTCCTGGTGCATGTGTAGCTAAATCCATATACACAAAATGGCAATACGTGCATGCAGTTGAGTCTTTAGGTGAATAGCTATATTATTTAGATCATGTGCATGTGGGCAAAATAAGCACTGATAGCTAGCTGAAACAAGAAAGCTCCTAGTGATTTAGTTCTAGCACAAAACACATACATACACACACTGCAAACAGTTCTCAAACAGCACACAAGTTCACAACGTACATAAAAAAAACACGTCTACAGATCTGGGCAGATTCTAACTACTCTAGTGCTGCTACAACCATCAACTTCTAAGACTTGGCACACCAGATTTTATTTTCCAAACACCTTCCTTACTCTTCACCAGATGGCGGGTTGCTAGAGGTGTACCACACGCGTATCGAAGGGTCTTCTTCTTCTTCTTCAACTGGCTGCCTTTTGTCTAATTCAGAATAGATCCCTTCGTTCTCTTGCAGAATAAGACGAGATGGGAATAAGAGAAGATTAGATCGTAATGTCATCGAAGGAAAAGAACAACTCTTCTGCAGTGTCTTATCTTGTGTTGTCTTCTCTGTCCTATACTCCTCGGATATGAAGCTTTCTTTAGATAGCCCCAACCTTAATTCATCCTATCAAACGGACTTTTTGAAATAGGAAAGAATAGGAAACCGTTTTCAAACCAAGATACCGTTTTCAAACCAGATTTCGGAAATGCGCTTCTAGGAAGATGAGGCAGCAAAGATCAGAATTTAGACAGCAATAGCACCTATGCGCTGTTGAAACCCTTTTTATTTTAGAAATAAGTTTTGAAAAACACAGATCCTAAACCATCCTATCTTAGGTCTTATCCTACGGTCAAAGCTGTGCTCTGATACCACTCTGTCACGCCCCCAAAATTCGGGGTCGCGACGTGCCGCCCACGACTGCCCAGGAGTTTCTCAGTCGCGGGGTGTAGAGATGATACATTGCTAGCATCGCATAAAACAGTCCACATATATTACAACACAACAAAATAGGTTTAACACGAGTACATCTTACATATGACTGGAGCGTCTGAGCTCAAAGTTTCATCACAAAAGGAACCTAACCACAGGCTCTTTGAGCATACGGATGAGACCTAAAAACTCGTATTCGTCAGCATTGAAATCATCCTCTGCAAGAGGTTCTTCCCAATCATCCTGCATATCTGAATTATGGGTGCAGTAATGAGTACGCGACGTACTCAACAAGCCACAACGGAAAGCCGTAATACTTAACTACATGCATTGAGTTGCAAGGAAGGGTGTAGGGTTTGAATATATATATACCATTTGGTGGATGCATAACTCTACTTCAACTTAGTATTTAAAAACACACCACTTAAATCGTAAACATAGAAATCTCTTGAGTTAAGCACCACATCAAGTTATCATCGGATGCCATTCAAACATCACAAAGAATTCCTACTTGTGCTTCGCAAAGAGTATCACCTCTCAACACAACTCCGTTAACCGGGAGTACGGCGTATTCGAATACCATTTCAATTGACTCTGCAGAGTTGCCCAGCTTTACCCACACGACATCTATACCTCTTTTGTCATGCGCAATTAACACACTCCCACAAGTGTGCCGACAGAGGTAAGATGACAAGGCCTTTTTATCTGCTCTATCTTCTGAAGTTCCTACCCAAGAACACTTCATCACTCGCTCTCCCGGGAGTCTAACAGGCCAATGTTAACTTCAGGATCCGGGATTTGAGTGGGTTCCAGTTGTGAGTTCCCCAACCTGTGGGTCACCACTTTATTTGCTACCGAGAGACATTCCCATTACAGGGAACTGTAGCTAACTTATAGTTGTTCATCGGGTGGAGCAGATGTACTAAGCCGGGCTCGACGAATCGAACATGTGGATGGGCGAATTCATATGTTTCCCACTATGCACAAGGGTCTCGTCCTTAATTGCCCTGAGCGGTAATTCTCCCGATTACCCTCACTTCACGGTCAGGGGAATGGCTGCACATTCAACTCGTGAAGGCCCCACCTCGTGATCCCTACCGTCGGCATTTCCATTTTCAGAACTACATCCTCCGAGTTTAATTAACATATCCGACATTGCCATTTTATCGCAAGGACCAAACCCTATGTCGATAATATCTGTGGCTATCCTACAGGTTTTCAAACAATTATGGCTCGCAATTATTGACAGGGCTGTGTAGGTGGTAGGTCATAACTATGTATCATGTCATTCGAAAATACTGCATACGAGATTATCATGCAAAAAGTAATAACTAGACTAGTATCATTACGAGTAATAATATGGCGAGTAGGTTCAACATGAACAAGGTTGTGTTGTGACTTGCCTCCTGCTCCGGGTTCAGTTGAGGGGAAGTCTTCGGGATGTCCTTCACCTTCTGGATCCTGTCCCTAGCACCGATCGCCACTATCGATCCCTAGATTGCAAGAAGTTCAAACACACATGTATAAGTCCGGGCTCCATAAAATGAGCTAGGACGTAATATAATTTAATTGAAATAAGTACTGAAAATAGTGTTTGGACTGCTCTGGATTGGAATCGAGATGTCGAGGATCGAAAGAATTAGAGAGGGGGATTTTAGGGTTTTCGGACGAAGGGTTGGAAAAGGGGTGGAGGAGGTTTTTGGTGGTTTTGGCATCAAACAATGGGAATTGGAATCAAAGGATGGCGTAGATAGATTCGCGTCGTCGAGACGATCGAAACGATGTACTATATTGATTTCTAGGGTTTTCGGATGCGAGAAAAATTAAACAACAGAAATTAAATGGAAAAGAAAAGGAAAAAGAGATGGGAGACGGGCTGGCCGAACCGGCCTGGCGTTCGGGCGCGGCCCAGATGGCGTGGAGGGGGTGGCCTGCTAGGGGAGCGCGGCGGCCTGTTAAGGGCGCGCGGCCTGTTAAGGCGCGCGGCCTGCTCGGGCAGAGGGGAAAAGGGGCAGGGGCGACGGGAACAAAGGAGGGGCGGCGGGGAGAATGGCCGGCGGCGGTGGAGCAATCCCTCGCCGGCGGGCTCGCCGGAGCAAAATCGGAGGGTTCAGGAGCAACCGGAGATGGTGGTGGTTCCATTTTTGTAAGAAATGGGAGGTGGCGCTATGGGAATTAGGGCTAGCGGCGGAGAGGTGGCTCGGGTTGAGCTCACCGGAGATGGCGATGGTTGCGAGCTCGCCGGAGCTCGGGAGGAAGGGGAGAGGGCTTGGGTTGCTAGAGGAGGTGAGGAGGATGCTCGGGAAGATGGGGAATAAGGAGGAGGGGGCTCAGCGGCGGCGGGTGGCCTCGGGGTTCACTTCGCCGGAGACGGAGGAGCACAAGCTCGTCGGAGGGGCATGCCGGAGAAGATGGGTAGCCCGGGAAGGGCCTAAAGGAGCTGATGCATCCATTTGCGGAGAAAATGGATGGGCTTCCGAGGGGAGGAAGAGAGGGAGCTCAGCATTGATGGGTGAGCTGTGGAGGAGAACCCGACGGCGGCGGGGGAGATCACCCGGTTACCTCGCCGGGGAAGAAAAGGGGAGTGGGGCGGAGCTCGTCGGTGGTCTGGACGGCGGCGAAGGGCTCGGGAGGTGCTGGCGCGTGCGAATGAGGGATGGGGTGCTCGGTGCGCTGCTGGGGAGAAATGGGGAGAAGAGAGCTTCGGTAGCTCCGATTTTTGAGACTTGCGCGTGCGAAAGAGAGAGAGCGATGGCGAGGTGGCACTACGGCAGCAAGCGGAGGTGCGGCAGGAAGAACTTCGGCGCCGCGTGGCTGCTCTCGGCTGCAGCGCTGTCGTGGAGAACGGGAGGAGGGAGAGAAGGAAAGCAGAGCAGAGAAAATGGTGGGCTGCCGAGCTGAGAAATTGGAGATGGGCTGGACTTGAAGATGTGCTGAGGGAAGAAGGAATTGATCCAGAGACAGATTTTGAATCTTTAAAACTTTTCAAAATTTTCTAAATTTTTAGGGCTGTTACAAAGCGGGCTTCGTCGACGGCGCCGGTTGCACGAGCTGCGGGCTGCTCCTTGTTGCGCTCACTTGCACGTGCTCGCTGGCCTCCTGCTTCTTCTTGCTCGCGCCTTACGCGTCGTGGCGGAGTGCGCGGGCGCTGCTGACCTTTCTCTCTTCCTTCGGCCGCGTCGCCTGCACCGCTGGTCGGATCCCGGTGCAAGGAATGCGCTCGCTGGCCTCCTGCTGCTTCTTGGTCACGCCGTGCGCGTCGTTGCGGACGCCGCGGCCGCTGACCTTGGTGGTATCCTCCTTCGGACGCGACGCGTACACCGCCGGCCTGATCCTGGAGCAAGAAAGGTGCACCACCAGAGAAGCGGAAAGAGACGTGCGCGTCCGCCTGCTTCTTGCTCGCGCGGGAGCCGTCGTCTTCGCGACGGCGCTGGTGGGGAGCGACGCTGCCCGTCGTCCTTCGCGACGGCGCTTGGTGGGGAGCGGCACTGCCTCGTGGCAGCGTCGCCACTTGCCGTCCTGGCGGCGGCGTCCTCTAGCACCATCAAGACGAGGGAGGGGTCGAAGCGGACGCGATCCGCGCACGGCGGCGCAGGAGCACGGCGGAACGACGAAGCGGCGCAGGAGTCGCGCAGGTGCAGAGGAGGATAGGGCGCCACCACGGAAGTCATGCTCGTCTCTCTCACCTTCTTGCCTGTGTGCTGCTACTGATCTAGGGCTTGAGGGAGATGGGAGATGATGGCTCAAGGGCTCGGGAGTTGCACGGGATTGGATCGAATGCAGGTCGCTATGGGTTTGCTTATAAGGAGAGCGGCGATGCAAGGTCGGCTCTGTTTCATGTTCATGTCAGTCCGACCAGTAGTCGGAGCCACCTGCGGAGAAGAAATCCTTGCGCGCCACAGTTTGCAAGTATTTCTTGAGCTTTTCTTGTCCATTAGGCTAAATTTTGGAAGGTAATTAATACAGGGTGTCCGTTCGACGCGGAACAAGCTGCTGCCGTGTTAGGGCAGTGTCTTTGCCATGTCCCTTGAATACTCCCGTCGATTTCACACAAACTGTCATTTTTAAACACTGATAAGCTACTAAATGCAACTTTAACCACTAATTTCTACAACAATATATTTATAATATATTGTGAAAGTAATTTTAAAATAATTTGTACATATAATTTTCAAGTATCTAATCTAAATATTTTTAAACATATTAATAGTTAAAATTTTAAAAGTTTAATTTCATCCATATTTAAAACGACTGCTATTAGGGAGTAAAAAGCAAGATAATTACCTCCTCAGTGACATATGCCTCTGGGCCTCTGGCCACTGGCGCTTGACGTCGGGCGACCTTGATCGCTGCTCGTCACGGCGGTCCCGCTGACGCCGCTTCGCGTCCCTGGCGGCGGCGGCGTCCTCCGGCCACGCGACGCAGGCGGGGTTGATGCGCACGCGAGAGGAGGAGCACGATGGCGGGAGGATCGGGCGCGCGCGTATTGTGCGCAGGCGCAGCGACGTCGGAGCTGTTGTACGAAACCACCGCCGCGGCCATGCTCGTCGTTCTCTTTAGGGTTTGCAAGGTTTGGGACTGGAATGGGGTGCGGGCGGGCGCGTGCCCGGGATTCTTTGCTACGCGGGTGCGGGGGTTGGGAGGATGGGGAACTGGAACTAGGGTTGGAGTGGGGAAGAAGGGTGCTATTTATTTCATGGAGACGAGGCGGTTGTCTTCGGGTTTTGGTTTCCGACTCGGGAACGGAGAGTTGCGGGCTTAATAGCGAGTGGAGTTCGTAGGCGCGGCGGGTTCGTGTATGATGCTGCGGGAAGCGACTGGACGTCCATACGATCAGAATTTTTTTTACTTTTTTGAGCGTATCCAAGCCGATCAGATGTAGGCCTGTTTGTGTGGCTGGCTTTTGGTTTTTTACACTTTGGCTTCGAAGCCAGAAAAACACCCATTCGAAGCCAAAGTCCAGAAGCTAAAAAACGCCAAACAAACAGGCCGTAAAGGCAGATTCAGCTTGTCCGTTTGCATTCGTTTTTCTCGGGTTTCACTCATGCCCCGATGGGCTCTCGTTTTTCTCGGGTTTTTGATTAATGTGTTTCCCGTCTCATCCTACTATGCTCACGGCCCATCTGTCAACCCATCTAGACATGTTGGGCATTGCAGGGCAACAAGGCCTAATCCTGATCCACGCAGCACTCCCGCACAAGACGGTGTCACTACGGCACGCTCACCACGGTTTTCCTATTTCCCGCAATGAGCCCACCCCATGGAACGGCCCATTTGATGGTTGGGGCTGTGGCGAGTTTTTCTTTCTTTCTTTTAAATTTTTTAATTTTTTCGGCTTTCTTTTATAAGTTTTCCTTTATTTTCTCTATGTTTTTTAGTTTTCCTTTATTTTCTCTATGTTTTTTAGTTTTCTTTTCTTTTCTCTTTTAGTTGCAAATATAATTTGACCTGAATCCAGCTACACGTTACTACTACTAGTTTACATTGATCCTGATGACGTTTTATCCTAGATCCGCCCCTGGTCCTCAGCACATCGACAGCCACTGAGCGCTTAGCAAGAATTAGCACCGGCCACCGAATTCATTACCAGATTTATCAAGGGAACGCTTTTTTGGGTCTATGAGTGGGACGGAAAGCACGCCTATCTGTGAGAAGGATTTGCCACTCTCTGCTGCTAATGCTTGATCTGGAGATGCCTTTTTTCGGTCGAGGTGTGTGTGCTGCCTTTGTTGGTTGGTGAATTTCGTGCCAGTAGGTGCAACTAGTTGTAGCACCGTCTATTTTTCTTGGAAATGTCCCTCTCAGTTCTCTGCTCATGCACGTTTCACTTGCATGCGCAATTAGAACGACGTACACAGCTTTGATGTGCGAGGTAAGGTGTGGTAAAATTGAGGTGGCTACAGTGACACTTGACATCACGTCCACTGTAAGGGGCCATGCCCAGGGCCCAGACGGTAGGGTGCTTGTTGTTCACCTGGTTAAGGATGCTTCTACAGACGACGGTTAGCTCGCTCACGAATGAGCTGCTAATGAGCTCACTGTGACTGGGTGTGTCCTAAACAAAAACAATCAATACAATATACACTAGAAAACGACCTGCAGACTGCATGCAGTACGTGGTCTCGCGAGCCGTTACGCAGAGCAGTGGTTGCTACGTCGCAGCCGGATTCTGTCGCTGCCAGCCGCTGCAACCAACCACGAGTTGGTCGTCGGCTCGTTTACGCGATGCACGAGTGGAATTAGAAAAACTCCGGCCGTCACCCGTCGGTCGGTGTCGCCGAACCCAACGTAAAACGTGTACCTACGTGCATCGCCGTTCGGCGCGCATGCAGCTGTGCGACAGCGGCGCGATCGATCCACTGGACAAACCACATGCGCAGCGGGGACCGCGGACGGACCCATGCGTCGTCGAACTCGCCTACCACCCAATCGGTCCGCGGCCGCGGCCGGGGCCGGAGAATGCACGCACGGAAGCGAGTGGTTGCCCTGTCACGCGAGCAGGGACACGCCACAAACTGTAGCTGTTTTTCGACCGTCTCGCTGAAGTGTGCAACAGCGATATACGAAACGTATAGATAGAATTTAGTGTTGATTCCTTCAGAAAAAAATTTAGTGTTAAAAATTTAGCCTCTAATTCTTTTGCTCGCACTTTATTTTTAGAATGTTAGATTGTTTGAGTTGCGTTTATATGATCATCTTTTCATAGATTTATCTAGATTCTCTCGTATAGTCTTTTTCAAAGCATGGAGAATTTCAAATCCTAATAGATATTCTCTAGTTTTCCTGTAACACATATCTTCCAATTCTAATAGATTTAGAATATGATTTCACCATAATTAACAATTTTTAACTTGACTTTTGTTATTGATGTCATTGTGCTTCTCCAAAAATTCGCTCCAAGTCGGCTCCGTCTTTTAGCTCCCACCTTGAGAGCATCCCCACCACAGGGGCTTGTACACATTACTGTAATGTACATGTTGGTTCTGGCTGGAACATATGAACCCTCCACTTGAGAGCTCCTCCGTTGTGCAGTTTTGTTAACCATACCGCCTATACCTACAACCCTCCACGCCATAGGTTTGCAGTGTCTCCGAGCTCCACCTACTCGTTAGTACCGCATGGTTGGTCCTGCCACGACTTTCTTCTTTCAACAACTCGCACATTTGCATTTGTGTTTGTTAGAGTTCGCAACCTTCCTTGTAGCTCTGCACACAACTATAATTGAGATTTGAGTACCTACCGTCGACGACATAGTTTTCTTTCCTGGTAACTACTATCAGTGCGCGACGTGCTCATGTATACATCTCTAGTGTAACCGTTCCCACCTCAATGACTGCATACCCCTTGCAATCCGCTAAGTGAACAGTTCTATGCACCGTGTTTAGAGATCATTCGTCAACTATATCCCTTGCCAAGCATATATGGAAGCAACTTCTAGAATCCAACAAGTACGTACATCACATTCCGGTCTCCATCGGGCTTCCCAGCTAGTTTGTCCCCTTCAAGAGCGCCGATTAATCCTCGTTAGACAAGAACATACTTCACCACATATTACCACTTGCTGAAATTTCTACTACTCCCTCTGTCCAAGAATGTAAGACATATTTTGATTCGTTAAGACAAGTCTTTGACTAATAATTACTCTTTTAATATGCAGTTTGTGTGATACAAAATCATAATAATAAGAAAGTACTTTTAAAGAGGAATCTAATGATATCAATTTTATGTTGCATAAATCGCTTATGAATAAAGTAATTGTTTGTGAAAGTCTTGTCTTAACCAATTGAAATACGCCTTACATTTCTGGACGGAGGGAGTATCGTCAAATTTCTCTACTTTGCTGCACATCATTGACATCACTCTTGACTATGTGCTACCTGATGCCTTACCGACCTTATCACAATTCTGATTAATCTGGTCGTGGTTGTAATACCACTTGTTATACTCCGATAACCCTTCTTAGGTGTAGAAGCCACCAAATCCGATCAGAATTTATGAGATATGGCACGAACGTGCACGGTATCAAAACGAAGTCGATAAACCTCGTAGAGAGTACCAAAATAATGACGACAAACAAGTATGGCAAAAGAGAAAAGATTTAGCGAAGCCTACAAAGAATTCTTTAAGCACGACCTCAAAAGAGTACAAGGAATTATTGATCTTTCACAACCCTTTCAAACTTTTTAGGACTCTCGGATCCTTGCCCTGCGTAAGAATCTAGTGCTAAAAGAGTATAGCCTCTAATTCTCTCTTGCATGCACCTTACTTTTAAATTGTTTGATTATCTGGGTTGTGTTTCTAAGGCGATCTTCTCATTGGTTTATATAAATTTTTACATAGTATTTTTCAAAATGAGAAGGACTTTGAATTCTAATGAATTTTCTTTAAAAAAATTCTAACATACATCTTTTGTCACGCCGTATTCGTAGCCGTGAGCCGCGAAACACAGGTATCGATCGATCATGCCATTGAACTTGTACGCGTGGCGGTGCCACGATTGCAATGGGTGATCGATCTGTGCACATTATGTGTCCGCGACAGGCAGGGGACTGTAGGATTGGAACCGCGCAACCATAACGCAATTAATGGTCTTCCGATTTGAGGCGCCATCGACCTGCTTTTGGTCCTTTTAACCCTAGAAAGCGGACGAACGCGCTCATTGCGCGACTGTTTAATGGCACTTTTGGAGATACCTAGCTCGGCCCCGCCACCAGGCGCCGAGACACATCAAGTACGTAGTACATGCAAACGCTGTTGGATGCATCTGTCGCTTGACACCAATGAGGCCACACGCCGGAGCTAAATGTCCAACATCAATTCCAAGTGAGAGAGGAAAGATTGCTGAGAGAACTTGCGTCAAGATATATATGGCTTGTTTTCCGATGATTTAGCAAAATGCTAGTCAGTAACCTTGTATCAGATTGCATCGTGATAAATGGTTTTTGTTTTTGGCGTCAATACTCTGCATGAGCTTTATTGGTCAAGAAAATGTCAACATACCGGAAAATGCGTCAAACCTCCCTCACGTGTAGGTTAGTAGGGTTTCACGGCTAGTTTCCGAAATAGATAATATTAGCATTATAAAAACCGATTTTACAACTTAAAAAAACCGTTGCTCTTGTATCTGAGTACCCAAATTAAAATATGTTATCACCACTGTCTTCGTTTCAACTAAATCTTCAAAACTAGATCTTGATTGGATATGTTTTAATAACCTTTTTCTGTCTACTGCATTCTATATTATGTATTGCTACCCCTACAACTAATCTCTCCAGCGAGCTCACCGCCCTCAGCTCCGTTGCCGTCGCTGCTCCCGTGTCGTTGATCGCTCCGCCTCATAACCCTAACCTCGTCGACGAGGTGGCAAGGTCTCTACCCCACCTCCGTTACACGTTGACAGCGCTTCCGCCTCGCAGCTCCAGCGAGGTCCCACATCACTAGAGTGAAAGAAGATTGAGAGGATTAAGGAGAGGAAGAAGAAGCAATCACCTATACTCTAGCAATTTCGTATGTTACCTAAAAGCTAGAAAATTCTCAAATGAACACAGACAAGAAACTAAGGGTCCCTTTGATTGGAGGGATGATGATGAATGAGTCGGGGCCATCCATCGTTTTGAAGCTCATCCGTGTTTGACTGGAGTGATGGCATAGACAGGGGTAACTAATTTACGGAATATTCTTCACATATATTGGATAGAGTGATCCTGCTATTTTTTCGAATGAGACTATCGCACTTATCTAATTATAATCATTTATAAAACTTAGTTATAATTAATATATTTTATTAGTACAAGAAGATTAGTATTGTATGTTGATTAGCCCATCGAAACGGAACCCTAAGGTACGGCAGCTTGCAAAGAACGATGTAAATTCCTCTACCATTTTCAGTTTTTCACCATGAACAGTGGCCTCCAATCGGACAAATCCCCGTGCTTGCGACAGACATGCCATCGCTTGCCCATGGTGCAGAATCTGAACCAGCTTGCGCATGTTTACAGGGTCGTTGCATGCTCCCACTGTAAACTGTAAGAAAGCAAAAGCGAAAGAGATAAAACTGCTAGCTCATTGTACTGGTTTATCAGCTGCGTCAAAGAGAGATCAGATCACGTCATAAAGATCAGCTTCATCGACCTTTTTACTCTACTCGACTTTTCTTCACATGAGCTCGCAAGCTAGGTCACACATTTTGAGGAGATACACATGACAAGAACACAAAGAACCACCACATCCATGAATAAGAAACAATCAATGATCAGCTAGCATAGATGAACAATTTTTTCTGCTCCCTTTGTTTTGTCCGGGATCATCGAACAACATCCCTAAACCTAGAACGAAATGCCCGAATCGCTGCATCAATGCATAGTCATACACATTCACCACTGGTCTCATCACAACCATGATCAGCTGGTACTCGAGGTCCATGAAAGAAACCACCTTTTGCTCATGGACTTGGTGGCCTGCAAGATCTGACACCAGAGCAAGTACAATGCTGGGCGGTGGCCGTCATTTCGCACCGACGCCGAGCGTGAGCTCGAGCTCCTCGGCAGCGACCTCGTGGATCCTCTCCCCTTCCCACGGCGTCACCCTCCCCTTGTCGAACTCGAAATCCGGGCCGCTTCGGCCCCTGTCCCCCGCCCCCATTCCCTCTATCTCCATGGAGTTGGAGCTGGAGGCTCCCGGGTTGACGAGGTTGTACGCGGGCGACGCCGGTGCCGTCGTGGCCATCTGGAAGCTGATCCACCGGCCGGAGTCCACCGTAGAGACGTCCGACTCGTCGCACTCCGGAATCGTGTCCGGGTGCTCGTGCCGGCGGCCGCGGGTGGGGCTCGCCGGTGCGGAGAGGGCGAAGAACGGGTGCCGGAAGGGGTCGACGTCCCAGTCCGGCTTCTGGATCTTGGGCGGGCGGGACGCCGTCGGCGACGAGAGCGGCGGCGTGACCGGCGCGCTGTTGGAGACGCGGAGCGGGGGCAGGTTGGGGAGCCCCCGAAGAAACGGGAGGAGGCAGGCGGCGGGGATTGGGTTGTCGAGGCGCGTGGGGCTCGGGAAGCTCGACGACGCCGGGCTCGCGTGGTAGGACGGCACCGGGCTCGGGAACGACGACGACGGCGCGCTCAGGAGGTGCGAGGACGAGCAGGGGCTCATGCCCGCCGACGACGCCCCACCGAACGGCCCCGACGACGGCGGCTTGTATCCCTGCAGCCAGAAACCAACCAAGAACATGAGCTCAGCATCCAGCTCGGTCCAGATCTACAAATCCAAGATCCAGGAAACCAAAAAGGGGATCGAGATCGAGCCGAGGGACCAGAGAATCAACTCTCACGTACCTTGCGGTAGGTGGTGCCGTCCTCCTCGACGACCCACCCGGCCTCGCGGCAGAGCTCCTTGAGCACCTCGTTGTTGTCGCAGTGCTTGGGGAGCTTGTAGTTGCCGAGAGCCCGGAGGCCCGTGAAGATCTTGGCAGCGATGGCCCGCCGCCGCCGCTCCCGCCGCTTGTTGTTCTCCCGCTCCTTCCAAGTCGGCGTCCGCCCCATCCCGCCCTCCCCCGCCGCCGCCGCCGCCGCCGACGCCGCCGAACCCGACGTCATGCTAGTTCAGCTCCCCTCCCCTGCTCTCTCCCTCCACTCTTCTTCTCTCTCTATTGGCTAGATCGTTTCTTTAATGGTGAGGTGGGGCGCTACAGTATGGAGCTGGCTGCCGCTGCCGCTGCGGTGGGGGAATGGGGTGGGGTGGGTAGGGTGGTGTGCTGGGCTCTCTCTCGTGGGGCTGGCTCGCTGGGTGTGTGTATGTGTGTATATACGTGTGGGGTCACTCGGGAGGCTGGGTTGTATGCAACTGGATTAGGCCCTGTTTGGTTGGGCTGTGGCTGTTGTAGAAGCAGCTGTTGGCTGGCTGTTAGGGAAAGCTGTTGTGGCTGTTGACACCTGAGCCTGTGATTCAACGTGTTTGGTTGGGCTGTGGCTGTTAGTTGTATATGAAAGAAAAGTCTGAAATGTCCCTAGGTACGATCCAATGATACAAATAGAAATACAAAAGAAAACAATTACAAATACTAATAGAATACAGAATACTTGCTTCAATTCGGAATTACAGAACATAATACATATAAATACAAATAAAAAATAAAAATAAAAATAAAAATAAAAAGGGGCCGGGGGCATCGGCCACCACGGCCCAACTCCACCGCCGCCTCCTCCCTTGACGCCGCCGCCGCCTCCAGCTCCACCGCCGCCGCCTCCCCCCGGCATCTTCCTCCTCCCCCCGACGCTTCCCAGGGCCCGAGCTCCCCCACCCGCACCTCGCCCCCGTGGTGCGCCGCCGCTTCCTCCCCCCGGCGAGCCCCTCCCCCGCTTCTCTCCCGACGCTTCTCCCTCCCCCCCCGGCCGCCTTCGCCGTGCCGCCCATCCTCACACCCAGCCGAGCTTGTGCTCCGGGGTGTCGGAGAGGCAACAGCCCCAGCGCACCGGCGGCCCGACCGCGTCGAGCGCGACCTTCACCCGGGCGCCCGAGCTGCTCCGTCTGGCTGCTGCAGCAGGCGTCGGTGTGGGCCTCGGTGGTGGAGGAGGGTAGCCGCGCGGCTCGTAGCGGACAGATCGGGTGTCGGCGCGGCTCGCCATGGCCGGATCCGGGGACGGCGGAGCCGTAGTCGGAGCAAGGGCGGGGTCGGCGGAGACGAAGGCGAAGGGAGGGGCCGAGATGGCGGGGTCAGCGGGGACGCCGGGGTCAGCTGGGACGCCGGGGACGGCAGCCTCGTCGAGCTGCTGGTCGGGAGGCGGCGGGGCGGGCGGCTGCTGGATTCGGGGAAGGGAACGGGGGGAGCGCCGACGGGTGAGGATTTGAGGAGAAGTCGAACGGGGTAGATGGGGGAGAAGGGGATCGGGAGATCGGGACTACTGCGGGAAGCTGCTCCCGGGCGGCTTCCCGCCATACCCGTTTAACACACAGGCTCAGAAGCTCCACTGGAAAAAGCCGGCCTGGAAACCTCTCCTTTGGTTTAGCTTCAGGTGTGCTTAGAAAAAAGCCCCAGCTGAAGCTAAACCAAACAGGGCCTTAGCTAGATTCTACTGGCTGTGGCGGTGTGGTGTGGCTCCGGTCCGGACACACTTTTCTTCACTCTCTCACTCTCTCAGGCGAGCTCGGCTTTTGAGGAGGGTGAGTGTGAGTGTGCTGCTCTCTGTGTCGAGCCAGTGTCGTGGTGCGTGTCATGTGCTGGTGCGTTGGGATTTGGCCGACGAATTTTACGGCTGCGGTAGGATCTAGGGTGGCGTAGAGGAGTACAGTTTTCCTTGCAAAGTGCGTGCGTAGAAACTTTTTTATACTGTCCAAACGTGTCGATGGAGATCCGGTGAGTTCAGACTTCAGAGGGTAGAATTAAGTGGTCAGTAAAAAGAGTGAGTAATGTTGAGTTCTGTACATTTCAGGGTATCACGCGAACTGTCCAGTGAAACATGTCCAACTTGTCCTTGCAAGTTCGAACTTGGAAGCAGTGCTACCTAACATCGTACGAGCAGCCTTTCCTCGTGTTATAAGCTGCGTAGCTAGCTCCAAAGCAATGCACGCCGCCGTTTGGAATGCAACCACACAAATCATTTTCTACCGTAGGAGCCCCGGGCATACAAGTAGTTAGTACTAGTAGTACACGAGGTTAATCGTCTAAGTGTGTGCATGTGATTAGCTAGTCACGGCACGAATTAAATCTGGGGCTTCCATTATCCTACTAATTAGTGAGACCGGAGAGACAAAAGTTGGCATGCAGGGCAGGGTTAAGCCTGTGACAGACACAAAGCTCTGTTGCTCTGTGGGTTTGACCGACCGGTCGGTGCTAAAACCTCGTGATTTATTTCACGTACGTGCGCCTACTTATTTATGCCATGGCGCCCGTGGAGGTAATAAAAATCGTTTGCCCAGACTGACAGTCGCCAGTGCGCGCGAGGAATGGATAATTAGGCGGCAGACGGGGACC
Source organism: Stipa capillata (assembly GCA_019208055.1). NCBI lineage: Eukaryota > Viridiplantae > Streptophyta > Magnoliopsida > Poales > Poaceae > Stipa > Stipa capillata. The sequence continues at coordinate 282,345 of JAGXJF010005317.1, forward strand.
CTTAGGCGCCGTGGACCGTCTGCCGGGTCCCGTTTTGGAGGTTTGACCGAGAGATCTACGTGTCGTCGATCCACTGGACGTGGCGCGGCAGCCCAGCGCCTGTGGTCACTTCGCGGCACGGCCGTCCCACGCGCGCGCGGCTCACGGCCTAATATTGGGCGCCGGTGGCCCATCTCTATTGAGCCCACAGGTCCCATGTGGTGCGGGCCTCGACTGAGGATTTTAACTTGGCATCAGGGACCCAGGGCCGTGCAAACCTAAGGATCTGTTTTCTGGGATTGTGGCTGCTCGTAACGTTGTTATTGACTCACTATCTTAAAAACCTGTTACCACTATAGAAAAGTGAATATATAATTTTAGATTAATCCAAACCAAAATGAGCGTCAAAATTTCAGCATATTATAAAAAGCTGGGGGAAAATAGTTTTTCCAAACAGCTGAATTTGCACTGTAAACCCTATAACCACTGTTGGCAAAAGCTGCTCCAAAACTAGCCATTTGGTTAGAGTATAGTTTTTTCAGTGAAAGCTGCTAAAAATCCCAACCAAACAAGACTTAAACAGTTTCTTTATACCTACTTAGATGACCTCTTACTATCTCGAACGACCATTATACTTTGAGATTCGTGTTATCAACTTTAAGTTACATTTTCTATTTACAATACTGAACTTCAGGCATTTCAACCTTATCTAGATAGCTCAAGTGCCCCCGACACATTTTTAGCCTCCTTGACTCTCTCCTCCCTCTCCTTTTTGAGCCACAGGCGTCGCCTCTTTCACCAGTCTCCGTTGCTTCCATCCTGGTCCCCTCCCCAGCTATCATCCCTACCCTTCTCAATCGGCGGTCGCCATCATCGAGCTCCCTCGCCGCCATACCCTCTTCCATGAGCTCTGTCCTCCGCCAAATCTAGCGTCGTCAGCAAAAAAAATGGTTGTAGCTCTCGTCCATGTCTGTGCCTCCCAACCAGCGGCAGCCATCCTCGAGCTCCTCTGCTACCATGCCCTTCTCCATGAGCTCCGCCCTCTGCCAGATCTAGTGTCGCCGGCAGAAAAAATAGCATCGCCCTTCTCCATGTCTGTGCTTCCCAATCGGCGGTAGCCATCCTCGAGCGAAATATATCAAAGTTTTTGATATTTCAAAGTTGTCTAAAAATTATTATTTTTAAGTTGATCAAATTGTACATCATAAAGCCTAAAACTATAAAGAAAAGCAGTGTGAAATTTTAAGCTTACAAATATATAACTAATCCATTACATATTTCTAGTAATAAAGTTGCATGTAATTCTAAAATGCACGACTATAGCCAAGGCCGACCACCCATGAATTACGTGATCAGTGTCTAGTATGAACCCTGCATTTAAGCTTGTCAGTACTGAACAAAACCATCAGCCATAACACCACAGTAGGCATGAACAGATAAAATTGACGCGTATTTCCAGGAATCGTTCCATCCTGTATTCCCGTGCATCGCTCGCATAACAAATGGACATCTTATCTTAGCCATTTCCAATGCACGCAGCAGAATGAAACACAAGAGAACATAAAAAAGAAGTACTGAAAAAGTTGCTTGCAGCTTTGCCCCAAACAGGACATCAGAGGATATGCGGCAGCTTCTTCTGCTCCGACTTGCCCATCCTACTAACGATCGCGTAATCCCACCTGTGCTGGACGTGCACCACGACCGCGAGCGCGACGGCGGTGAGCGGCACCACCACGTCGCCGGCCTTGGAGAAGAAGTGCCCGCGGCGGCTTGCGTTCACAAACTCCTGCTCGCCAGAGTGGTACACGCCGGCGGTCGGCGGCCGCGCGTAGTCGTACACGTGCGGCAGCAGGCGCACCGCAGTGACGCCGGCCTAGAAGCTCCCTGCCAGCGGCCTGCAGTTGACGCGCCACACGGCGTTGCCGATCACCTGCGGGAGCAGGAACAGGTCCTGCATCAGCGCGACGTGCTGCTCGACGGTCACGGCCTGTCCGTTCACCGCGAGGACGAGCGCAAAGAGGATCAGGTGGACCCCGTAGTGATACGCGAGCACCTTGCCGTCGCTCGGCACGCGCGCCGGGTCGAGCGGCGACCGCGCCAGCACGCCCGCCTTCGACCGCCGCATCTTCTGGCCGAGGCGCAGCGTGACGACGAACGCGCCGAGGGTGAGGACCTTCACCGTCTCGTCGATGGTCTGGCACAGGCGCACAGCCGGTTCACGTCAAACCTGTGGTAGGAAGCTGGGGAAGACGGCGCCGTGGCGGCACCGGAGGAGGAGTGCAGGGTGACCCTCGCCAGCAACGCGTCGGCGCCCGTGATCAGCGGCATGCTGTACCCGAGGGCCTGGACGCCGAGCATGACGAGGGATGCGTGCGGCGCCATGTCGGCGTGGGACTTGAGGTACCGCAGCTGGCTGAGCGCAGCGGCGATGGCAGCTGCTAGCAATACGGCAGAGGACGCCATTGACGATGCCTCGGTAGAATCCATCAGGCTGCTGCTTCGGATAGAGGATCGGTAGAGCCCGGAGCTTCATCGTGCCGAAATGCAGCGGGTCGGAGGTGCTCCTCGTGCTTGCGATCCGAACCTTCGCCGTCGACATGATGAACCAGTGCATCGTCGTAGGCGGGTACTCGACTTTCACCTCGATGGAGCAGTCCATTCCGTCTTCGAGGTCTGTGCTTGTCGACGAGTTCCGCCGCAGGAGCCATACATTCCGGCAGCGGGCAGCCGATCAGGTACATCCGGCCGTCCTCTGGTACATTTAAACAAACAGAATTGCTGGAAATCTGTTGCATATTTTACTTTGGCAAATCAATCAATTTCCGACCATCCAATTTACTCCCAGATTTGTGCACCACTCTCCTTGCCTCACGCCTCCTCTCCCGTCGTTCTCTCTGTCGATTCCCTTAGCATTTGCTCACCAACACATCACCTCTGCTGCCGTTTTCTCGCCACCACCACCACTAATTGACGTTGCTAGCCACTTCATGTCATCTCTCTCTCAACCAAATCCTCTACTCCCTCACGTTGCCTAGCTTTTCCCTGCTCGGTTGCGCCACTACGGCGAACCCTAACCTAGCTGGGGATTTATAGGTGCACCGGCGCTGAACTGGTACGCTAAACCCCGTCCGTTTTCTATTTTTACCTAGATTTTTTGTTTTTTTCCTCTTATTTTTGTTGGTACATAATCTAAATTCTAGTGAGAAGCTAGGTCTGTCATAGCAGAATCTTCTACTTTCATGGATTGGTTTTCATTTTTGACTCAAGTTAGTCTTACACCATCATATATACCCCTTCTAAGCTGCACGGGATGAGTTGACGACTCAGTGTAAATCCCTGTGTTTTGTAAACACTCTCCTAATACAGTAAAGATCACGGTCATGTGCCTGCGGTTTTTAGGCAAGGGTTTTTTCACGTAAAAATAGTGTCTCTTGTCCTTATCTACTTTCATTTATTGCTTTTCTAAAAAGTTTTCTTCTTCTTTATGGTTGTCGGTGAGGTCTTCTTCTTCTTTCTCACCGGCCTGGTCACTGACAGGGTCTTCGTTTTCTTCCTCGTCGACGGTCTAGTCGCCAGCAAGGTCATTAGCAGCGTGGAAGGAGGAGGCAGAGGCAAGGGGATTTCAGGTGAGGCAGACGGCTTCGGCGGTGGTATGCAACAAAACCGATTGATCTCTTCACCAAAATCTGTCAACAAATGTGTAGCCAGTCCCCTAATTTTATTTTATGTGCTATTCATCGTTAGGTGATCCACTCTCAACCTCATGCCGATGTCAAAGTACCACCACTGCCTCACAATCCACATGCCACCACTGACTCCAGATCCACCACATGCTCTGAATCTTTGGTGCAACAAAACTGAAATGATCCACCGATTTGTTCCTGCCCACGAGGAGAACGAAAAAATATAGGATGAAATCAGCGTGGAATCACATTTGGAATTAGAGCTGAAGAACCTCCATGCGTATTAAGGCTAGCTCCGGTTAAGGCCCAAAGCAACATGCTAATGCTCTCTTCAACCTTGCTTCAAAACTAAAGCGAATGTCTACAGATTCAGAGGACAGGGTGCCTAAAATGCAAAGGAACTCATATCATCCATAAATAGGCCTCGTTTAGAAAGCGTTATTTTTATTTCATATCGCCGTGAGAATTAAACTATTTTCATGATATTCATGTATTGCAGAAAACCTTAGTTTAAAGGGAATGTCTATTTATCAGTTACCTGAATTTTTTTTACATCTCAGTCACTTTTTAAACATTTGGATCAACATCCAACCATTTCATCCACGCCTCACTCCATATATAACATACAAACTAAAAATTGCACTAAGTTTTCATTAAAGTTGCACACTTTCAAATACTGCAATTTCAGACCAAGTGGTGTGCAATTTTCTAAAATTGCACACTTTTAATACTGTAATTTTAGGTGACTGAGATTTGCAAAAATTTCAGGCAACTGAGATTTAGCCAACACGTAGTTTAAAATGTTCAAATGATTAACCATGCAAAGTGCTTGGTCTAACTGACAGTTATATTTATCCCCAGTTTGGAACACGAGAATTTCGTAGGATTACATTAGGAATTAATACTTTTTTGTGTGAAATTCTTGCGAAAATCATGTGTTCCAACAAGGTCATACATTACTACCAAAAAACTTGGACGAGAAGGCAAAACAAAAAGCACCTAGACCTCTGTTCTTTTTTCAATCTCTGTTCTTTTTTCAATCAGCGTGCTAGCAGCATTTAGTAGTCATGCTGCAGCTTATTCTGCTCCGTCCCCATCGCCCAGCCGACAATCTCGTAGTTCCATCGATGCTGCGCGTAAATCGAGAGCGCGAGCACTACCGCGACGAACGGTACCACCACGTCAACAACCTTCGAGTAGAAGTCCATGACATCGTCGGGAACCTCAGCGTACATGTTAACCATCGGTGGCCGGAGGTAGCCGACGACGTGCGGCAGCAGCCACGGCGCCGGTGACGCCGGCGTAGTACCTCTTCCTGAGATACTTGCAGTTGACGCGCCACACGGCATTGCCGACGACTTGCGGGAGCAGGAACCGCTGCACGAGGCCGACGTACCGCTCGATAACGGCGCCCCGCGTGCGCATGTACGACGTCGGCGCACGTCACGCCTCGGCCTACTGTGCTTCGACGTGTGGCACAAGCTGCGGCAGAGTCGACGACCGGCCATACGTGCTCAGCCAGTGCGCGGCGACGACGAGCAGGAGTGCGCCCAGGTGCGCTCCGAAGCTGTACAGGAGCACCGCCCCGTCGCTCGGGACGCAGCCCGGCTTGAGCGGTGACCGCGCCCGCGCCCGGATCCTCGACCGCCGCACCTTCTGCGCGAGGCGCAGCGTGAGGAGGAGAGCAGTAAGGGCGAGGGCATTCACGGAGCAGTCCATGTCCCAGTGCAGGTAGGCCATGTGTATCCTGTAGCTGTGCGTCGGCCACGCCGGCAGCATCTTGGCCTCCGTGACCAGCACCACGCCGTGGCCGGGGCCTGGACGCCGAGCATGGAGAGGGAGACGTACGGTGCGACGTCGGGGTGGGACTCCATCTAGCGCAGCTGGCTGAGCTCCGCGGCGACGGTGGCCTACAGCATAGCGATGCAGAGGAGCCCCTCGACGGCCTGCTGATTCCGAGTGGCCGTGGTAAGAGACGGGCAATGTGCGTAGCTCGGTCCGGTTGAAGTGCAGCGGTTCGTCGGCGCCCCTCGTGCTGGAGACGTAGACCTTCGCCGTCGGGCTGAACAGCCACCGCGGCGTCGTCGGGGGGTACTCAACTCCCACCTCGATGGAACAGTCTATGCCGTTTTCGAGGCCTCCGATCGTCGATACGACGCGCCACGGGGACCGGACGCTCCGGCAGCCGATCAGGTACATCCGGCCGTCCTCCGGGCTGTACACCCCCTCCAACGACATCACCGGCAGACTCAAGCGGGAGACCTGCCAGTTCCCGGGTACCATGAACTCGGCGGACACGTTCAGCAATGGTTCCTGCTGCTCCACGCCATGGTGATCTGCACCGTTTTGTGCGGACGGCATGCTAGGACCACCCCGGAACTGGACTGGGGGATCGTAGCTTCCGACGAGCGGCTCGATGGAGAGTATCTGGAGGTGAAGGTGCGAGCCCCTGATCCATTATTGCACGAATGGCAACTTTGGCACGCACCCGAGACAAAGGTCATCGCCGAGGTAGGAGAGGCTCGTCATGTCATCCTCCGGAGTGCCGGCGGTGCCTTTCTTCTGTTAGCTTAGGAATGACTTCGCCACGAAGTTGCTGCGGAACCCGGACGGCGCGCTCTTCCGAAGGAGCTCGCGGGCCTGCTCAACCTTCTCGTAGCAGGCCTCCTCGGAGCGGCCCATTTTGTTCCAGGACCGTCTGGGAGGCACGCCTTTCTGGAACGACAGCGGGAAGTGGCTGCCGTCCATGGCGGTTACCCGTCCCAGGATGATGCCACGGCGGGTGATGGAGAACGTCGTCGGGACGTACAAAGACACGCGGCGACTCGCCGGTATCGAGGCAGCCCGTCAAGCAGAGCTGCCGGACGCCCTCCACGCGCCCTCGGCCGACAGCGTCGCCCCGCTCAGGCCGGTCCGCTCCCTCGCCGTGTTCTGATCCTCCCGCGGAGACACGGCACGGAGCGCGGCCGGCTTGCCGTCCGGTTCGCTCGTCGGCTTGCACCAGACGTCCTGCATCGCGATGGCGAAATAGGTGTGTTAGACACACTTTTGTCATAGGTTGTAAACAGATCCAGCGTTATGAGGAGTTTGTGGAGTCCTCTAGAAGAATTTTTCATATGCTCCAATTAATGTAATACATTCCTATAACTTTTGGTTGCTATAAACGTGAAGGCGTCCTTGCCAGGAAGACAATACGCTTCACACCATCGCTCTCGACGAGCATTTACATGGTATCAGAGCCTCCCTTTCCATAGACACATCAAGCTCCAACAATGGCGTCTTCTTCCTCCTCCGCCATCCTTGTTCTCAATCAGCAAGTCTCCGAAAAACTCACGAGAGACAATTACGTGTTATGGAAAGCACAAGTGCTGCCTCCAATCCGTTGCGCCTTGCTCGACGAGTACCTAGATGGATCTCGTCTGACACCCGCAAAGACTATCCAGACGACCACGGATCAGGGAACGGTGGAGACGATCAATCCAGACTATGCACGGTGGTGTGCCCAAGACCAGCAGGTTCTTGGGTTCCTACTCAATTCCCTCACGAAGGATATATTGACGCATGTAGCGTCGATCCCAAGTTCGGCGGAAGTCTGGACTGCGTTGGAACAGATGTTTTCCTCGCAGTCTAGAGCCCGGATCATCAACATCCGGATGACCATGGCCAACATGCAAAAAGGAAACATGACGGCCACGGAGTACTTCTCCAAGATGAAAGCTCTCGCCGACGAACTCGCATCTGCAGGCAAGCGCATTGATGAGGATGATATGGTGTCCTATCTTTTGGCAGGACTCGACATCGACTACAATCCTTTGGTGGCCTCGGTGTTGGGGAGATCGGCAACTGATCCAGTGTCCCTCAACGACCTGTACGCGTAGCTTCTAAGCCATGAAACGCGCATGGAGATACTCCAAGGATCTGGGACCGGAACTCCGGATTCCAGGCCAACTCAGCCTCTCGCAGCGGCCGAGGCGGGTCTGGCCAGCATAGCCATGGAGGAGGCCATAGCGGCCGCGGCTACAACGGCTACAACCGCGGCGGGCGCAGCAACGGCCCACGGCAGGGCCAACGTGGTGGCCGAAGTACCCAAGAAGGGCCATCCAAGCCATTGTGACAAGTCTGCCTCAAGCCAAATCATACGGCGCTGGAATGTTGGCATCGCTTTAATGCCGACTAAGTGCCCGATGGCGGTCGCCAAGCCGGTTCAGCAACGACCTCTTACGGAGTTGACACGGATTGGTACATCGACTCCGGGGCTACCGACCACATCACCGGTGAACTCGACAAATTAACGGACAGAGACAAGTACACCGGCTATGACAAAATGCACACCACCAATGGCGCAGGTATGAAAATTAGTCATATCGGTAGCACTACTATTCATACCCCAAATCATAAACTTCGTCTCAAAAATATTCTGCATGTTCCTAAGGCCACAAAAAGTCTTGCTTCTGCTCATAAACTTGCTGTTGACAATAATGCGTCTGTTGAAATTTATCCAAAATTCTTTGTTATCAAGGATCAGGTCACGAGGAAGGCCCTTCTTCAAGGTAGATGTGAGGGTGGTCTCTACCCTCTCAAGCCATGTTCCTCATTGTCAACAAAGCAAGGCTATGGTGCCGCAAAACCTTCATCTACACGGTGGCATCATCGCCTAGGACATCCATCTTCAAAAATAGTTTAAAAAGTTATTAGCAATAATGAGCTCCCTTGCTCCAACGAGTCTAGTATTGAGTCGGTTTGTGATGCTTGTCAACAAGCAAAGAGTCACCAATTACCCTATCCCAAGTCTACTAGCGTCTTAAGTTCACCTCTAGGACTAGTGTTCTCGGACGTCTAGGGTCGCGCACCATGTTCTGTTGGTAGAAACACTTATTATGTCAGTTTTATCGATGACTTTAGCAAGTATACTTGGATCTATCTCTTAAAGAAACGGTCTGATGTCTTTTCCGTTTTCTTAAATTTCCAAAATCTTGTTGAGCGTAGACTTGGTAAGAAAATCATCACCATGCAAACCGACTGGGGAGGTGAATATCAAAAATTGAATTCCTTTTTCCAGAAGATTGGCATAGCACATTATGTTTCGTGCCCTCATGCCCATCAACAGAATGGGTCCGCTGAACGCAAGCATAGGCACATTGTTGAAGTCGGTTTGTCTCTTTTAGCCCAAGCATCCATGCTACTAAAATTTTGGGACGAAACTTTCCTCACCGCCACACATCTTATTAATACTTTGCCAAGTAAAGTCATTAATTATCATACGCCCATAGAGCGTATTTTCTCCACTAAGCACGACTATTCACCTCTTCGAGTTTTTGGCTGCCCATGTTGGCCTCACTTGCGACCATACAATTCTCGCAAACTTGAATTCCGCTCAAAACGATGTGTATTTCTTGGCTATAGTTCTCAACATAAAGTTTACAAGTGCCTAGATATCTCCACCGGCCGAGTATATATTTCCCGTGACGTAATCTTTGATGAGTCCATTTTTCCGTTCAAAGATCTTCATTCAAATGCGGTGCCAGACTTCGCCAAGAAATTCTTCTTCTGCCTTCTACCCTCCTAAATTCCACAAGCTACGGGGATGAATTAGTATGTGCTGACCAAATGACTAATGACCATACTAATCCTTCCATAGGAAGCCTTGCGTCTGATGTGCAGGTCACGCAGAACAGCGGCGCCGAAAATCACGGAGAAAACGCTGTAGAAAATTCATAAAATAGTGGCCATAGTCCACCACATGAAAATGCAGAAGATCCTGGCCGCACTCCTGGTGCAGATTTCCCAGGATCCGCTGCCAACGCACGATCCCAGGATGATTCTCCCGCTCACCACGTGCGATCCGAGGCGCAGGAGCTGATTCACGCGCCTGCCCGCTCGCCCACTCCTGCATCGGCTCAGTCGGGGTCTGGCTCCACTATGGGCGCACTCGGAGGATCACCTACCTCCGCCCAGCTCGCCTCCACTGCAAGCTCGCCACGTGGCTCCCCTGGCGGGTCCAACACTGATGGGACTGAGGTTTCTATCTTCCCAGGATCTTCTCCGCAGTGTACACTTGCAGCTCCGTTTGTGACACCTCCCGCTGCAATACGGCCACATACTCGCCTCTCCCAAGGTATTATTCAAACAAAAAAAATATTTCCCGGGATAATTCGGTACGGAAATTTTTGTTCCACAGGAGAACCTGAGAACTTATCTGAAGCTCTAAGTGAGTCAAATTGGAAACATACCATGGATGAAGAATACATGGCGTTGATGAAAAATCATACATGGCATCTCGTTCCTCTATCCTGCGGTAAAAATATTATTGACTGCAAATGGGTCTATCGTATCAAAAAACGTGCAAATGGCTCTATTGACAGGTACAAAGCTCGTCTCGTTGCCAAAGGATTCAAGCAACGCTACGGGCTAGACTATGAAGATACTTTCAGTCCCATTGTCAAAGCAGCTACTATTCGCCTTGTCCTAGCCATTGCAGTTTCTCGAGGGTGGTGTCTTCGTCAGCTTGATGTGCAGAACGCGTTCCTTCATGGCGTTCTAGAAGAGGAAGTGTATCTTCGTCAGCCCCCAGGGTATGAAAGCAAAAACACACCACACTATGTTTGCAAGCTTGATAAAGCTCTCTATGGCCTCAAGCAGGCTCCCCATGCATGGTACTCTCGATTGAGCATCAAATTACAACAACTTGGCTTCACCCTTTCTAAATTTGATACATCCTTGTTCTATTTCACAAAGACGGTGTGACCATTTTTGTTCTTGTATATGTTGATGATATTATTGTCACAAGCTCCTCGCAAGATGTTGTTCATGCTCTCCTCCAAAATTTACGGACTGACTTTGCTCTTAAGGACTTGGGCGATCTGCATTATTTTTTGGGCATCGAAGTAAGGCGGCGAGATGGTGAGCTACTTCTTACCCAAAGTAAATATGCAAAAGAATTACTTGCACGAATAAACATGGCAAATTGCAAAACTTGCCCAACTCTGCTCTCTGCCATTGAAAAATTGTCCGCTCATGAAGGAGAAGTCTTAAATGCAAAAGACTCCACCAGGTACAGAAGTATAGTTGGTGGTCTCTAATACTTGACTCTTACACGACCTGACATTGCCTTTGCAGTCAATAAAGTATGTCAATATTTACATGCTCCCACTGTTACCCATTGGACAGCTGTCAAGCGAATCTTGAGATACATCAAAGGATCTATTGAACTTGGGTTGACATTTAAAAGATCCTCTTCTCTGCTAGTCAGTGGGTTTTCTGATGCAGATTGGGCAGGATGTGCAGATGATAGAAGGTCAACAGGAGGGTTTACAGTCTTTTTGGGATCAAACTTGATCTCATGGAGTGCGAGGAAACAAGCAACTGTGTCCAGGTCTAGCACAGAAGCTGAGTATAAAGCTTTAGCTAATGTTACTGCAGAAATTATCTGGGTACAGTCATTATTCAAGGAACTAGGGATTTCTCAAGAGCGAGTACATTGCCTATGGTGTGGTAACCTTGGTGCAACATATTTATCAGCAAATCCAGTCTTTCATGCGAGGACCAAACATATTGAGATAGATTTTCACTTTGTCAGAGATAGGATTGCTCAGAAAATGCTTGAGATTCGATTTATTCCCTCCAAAGATCAAGTAGTCGATGGTTTCATCAAAGCGCTACCTGTCAAGCTCTTAAAAGATTTTAGACGCAATCTCAACTTAGCAAGCTTCGATTGAGGGGGGAGTGTTAGACAAACTTTTATCATAAGTTATAAACAGATCTAGAGTTATGAGGAGTCTGTGGAGTCCTCTAGAAGAACCTTCTATATGCTCCAATTAATGTAACACGTTCCTATAACTTCTGGTTGCTATAAACACGAAGACGTCCCAGGAAGGCAATACGCTTCACACCATCTCTCTCGACGAGCGTTTACAGTGAGCACCCTGTCCGTCGTGTCGCCGCCGGTCACGAACGGTCTTAGCCCGCTGCAGAGCTCGTCGGTCGAGTTGCAGTTCCAGTTCGGGACGACAGAGGCCAGCATGCCGTAGCGAGGGGGAGCGAACTCGTGGAGTACGTCGCAGAAGGAGACGCCTCTGTACAGCGCCCCCCACCCCCCCCCTCTTCGGCAGTTGCTGCCCGCGAAGACGTCGCCGTCGTCGTCGTCGTCGCAGAAGAAGGGGACGCGTGCCGCACCTGGTGACCGCGAGCTCTTCGTCTTCGGGCCGGAACCGGTAGCTGGCGTATTGCCCGAGCTATGACACCAGCCGGACGGCGTCGAAATACGCGTCGTCCGACTCGGCCTTCGTGCTTGTCATCTCGCCGCGTTGCCAGCGTGTGCGCCTTGGATAGCGTAGCACGAGCACAGTGTTGCTGTCGGCCATGACCGGCGGCTCGAAGTTGCTAGCGCCGGCCCCACGGGTCAGTGCTGTTGCCGCCACCGCGTACGGGGAGAACAGCGTTCCCGACCATACACAGCACCCTCTCCCCCTCCCCGCCGCCGTTGTCTTTGTCATTGCTCGACGACCTTGTCTCGGTGTACACACCTTACAGCAGTACATCGAGATTGGCGACCGCATGGTGGTACTTGAACTCCGGCGACACATGCCGGTGTGGTGCCATCTCAGAGAAGCAGCACTCGCGGCTGATGATCAAGCTGAGGACCCCGCGACGTTGAGGGCGGGCTGCCGGTGCGCTGTGCTGATCTGCGCGAGCGTGAGGGTTGCAAGTGGTGTGGTTTCAAGCAGCGACCCAGGACCGGCCACCGGGGCGCCAGGAAGTGGCATCAACGGTGCGTGGCCGGCGTCCTGGCGCCAGTCGCCTCTCGCGAAGGATAGCTCGTGCAGCAGAGCGTCGCCACGGTCGGCATCAACCGTTAGCTCGGTGGCTGAGGAGAGCACGGTGTGGCACTGCCGCGCGACATCGGCGGCGCGGAGGTAGGTCATGGGGGGCGAACGGGGCCAGCGATATCGGCATCATGGTTCGATAGAGCGGATGGTGGAGGACGCGGTGAGGCAGAGGCAGAGCAAGAACATGCCAAGAATCTGCACGCCGGGCATCATCCTGGCAGTCTCCACCGATGCCCAGCCTGCAGTAGATTATACAGCCATGCGTTAGGCCAAACTGAAGGGAAAAAGTATTCGTTCAAAAAAAAAGTGGGAAAAAATGATCAAATGGCATGGCAACGCTTTGTAACCATTCTGTGATCCGATTGGCAGCTTGATGCAGAGAGGAGAGGAGGTTTGGCTGCTAACCTTGAGAAACAGATCTTTTTGCCCTCTTGAGAGTGCAAGAATGCCAGAACTGGAGGTTTTGACTTGGAAGGGAAGAGATCAGTGTAGTAAGTGACTGTCAGTGTCAGAAGATGGGGGACACCAGGAGTCAAAAATGTAAAACGGCAGAATCTTCGAAGTCCTCTACTGTCAGTCCAAAATATTCTACACCAGGAGAAATATTCGGCGACCGGCGAAGTCAGGTAGTTGCCCGGAAGCTTAGCCGGCATGTGCTCATGTGCTGGAATCACGGCGGTGCCCAAACGTACCTCCTGGATTTAATCGAACGCATTTAAAAAGGGCTTAGATCAAGATATGCAGAGAGAAACTCACGCACCAGACTTGAATCGGACGATAAAATAAGAAGGATAAAAGATCGTCAGAGATTGCGGTTGATATAGTTAAACAGCAGCCTGATCGACGCTGTGCCGAGCAATAATAGCATACACAAATGAGTTGAAGCTGCAACTTGTAAGATGTGGAGACTACTGCAGGTAAGTATGCCCATCTTTTACCACTTGGTAACTAAATGCGCACACGCATGCTTAAATGCTACAGTTAAGACTGTCTTTTTTGTTGAGGAAACAAGAGTTAGACTTCATTTGAGAGATGTTTGGAGGGTACAGTTGTGCATTGGCTAAAATTGCTCAAGTTGGTATCCTGCTGCTGCAGAGAGTTGGTCTGGCTACTGACTGCCCCCTCCTGTGTGTTCACCAGCAGTGAGCAGAGCCAACTGACCCCTTGGATAGTAAACCCAGCGGACATTGTAAGTGCAGTGATTAATGTTGATGGAGTCGCCGTCCAGTCGTCCATAGTTGTCTTGCCTGGCAGATAAACGGGACGATTGCAGCGTGAGCGAGATCTGGTCACTTCACCGCTTTGATTGACCTGATTGAGGAACCACCACAAAAAGCATCTGGAAATGCCGGCCGGTCTCACTGTTACTACACTGTTGGTGTTGGGGAGCGGAGAGGGAACTGTACTGCTTTGGTGCTTGCGGATGTCGATAGCAGTGGCACATGCCAAGCTTTGCAGTAGCCTAAAAGAAGAGAATTATTCCCAAAAAAAAGAAGAAGAGAATTGCAGTTCTCTGTTCCTGATTGATAAGTGCTGGTTCGCATGTACTACTCGCCAACAGTTGAGCTTTTCTACTTTCCATATGTACAGTATTACGTTCTAAAAATAATATGTACAATACTGTACGTGGTCTTTTTCATCCGCTTTTGCTAATTCTCGGTTACATAACATTTTTATAAATCTCAGTCACCTAAAATTACACATCATTTAACCTAAAATTACAGTCCTAAAAGTGTGTAGTTTTAGTAAAAAGTTTTTAGAGAAGAAAAAAGACAAATCCACAAAGCATAATCGGTGAATGTGAAATCTAAGCAAGTCATGACTCTTGAGAGTGAATTCAGAATGGGGAGCCAGGAAGAACATAGTGGCAAAATATGCCAGATTCTGGCCACTGCAGGATCCTCCAGTTCCACTACTATCACAGGGTTGAAAATATGCCAGAGTAGTACTCAGTGCGAACAATTTGGGTATCAGTTGTATTCAGTGATTGGACGGACAGCGGAGTTGACCGCACAACTAACCTGCATGCACGGGCATCCTGGAGACAGGAATGTACCCCCACTGGTCCTCCCCTATCTCCTGGAGCGAATCAAAACTCCAAATAAAAATGATAAGACCAAGAAAGAGAAACAGCAAGAAATCCGGGCACCAATCTTTTAATAGAAAAACAGTAGAAGGAAAGGAAAAATCAAAGGAAACAACTGGTGACTCAACGCAGCTCTAGCATGCCAATGAAACCCTTGCTCAAGGTCCTAGTGGCATCTGTACAGTAAAACTTATGCTGGGATTACATTTCAAGGTCAAAGGCTATTGGTTTTTGAAGAAAGACAGGAACTAAACCATCAGACCAATTGTAAATGCCCTAAGAGCAACGCGGAATGTCATGAAAGAGTAATATTCCAGGAAAAATGACATCTACACCATGCTGTTAAAAAACTTCACTACACTTCTGTAACTAAAAGCTTATTTCAAAAACAGAACTTTTGTTGAAGTTATCTAAAAAGGCGCATCTTATTTTTGGCATCAACAATATACACATAGCTGTTAGAGAGATAATCCCTTTAGAGGATATGATTACTGAGACTAGCTCACCCTTTCAGTCAAGAAAGCTGACAATAACATGCAAAGTAAAAAGGATCTGATATAAGCACAAAAATAAATCAATTGTACAGGATAAGTGGTGAAATAGACATTAGCAGAAACTATGGTGATCAATCAAAACATGGCAGTATGCGTTCATACATATGATCATACCAGAAGTATTATGTATTCATATAAATGATCACCATCAGGCAGCCAAGTAACATTCTTATGCAGAGTGATGTACATCAGAATCAGGATATCATGAACAGATACACCATGCTGTATATTTAACCTCCATCAGTACTATAATATAGCTGCAATAATTGGCAGCATGTATTTTATCAGATATAAGATGAACTACTCGCATATATCTGATGTTTGATCCATTGTTTTTGCATAAACAGAGAGCAAAACATGCTGACATATACTACCCTAGGTCTTGGATTCTTCACTAATTAAACCTAACGACAATTATGCGAAGACATTTCGTAGGAAGCAGGCAAGCTAATGATTAGATATCAATGTCCCTTGTATGGCAGAGCTTATGCAAGTGGAACCATTATTCGTTTAAAACACTTGACATGTTCAACACAGAAATCTAAAAAGGAGACTAGCTCACTGTTTCAGTCAAGAAAGCTTGCAATGGTATGCAAGGTAAAAGGCACGTGAGAGAAGCACAAAAAACAAATCAATCGTACAGGATTAGCAGTGAAATAGACATGAGCAAAAACTGCAGTGATCAATCAACAGTTCAAAACATGGCAGTATGCATTCAGAAATATGGTCACACGAGACACCAATATGCTCTTGATTTTCTACATATTACATCCAAGATCTTGTGTCGTGACTCATCACATTAAAGATATGCTCATTCTTCTCCTATTTTGTTTAATTCTCAAAGAAAAATCAGCAATTAAACAAATATGTAAGAGCAGCTAGCTCATACCTTTATTTGCTCAATCAGCATTGTACACATGTTGAACACCTGCAGCTGCGTGTCGCTACTGGCCTAAAAGATGCTTATAATTTTTGTAATCCTGCACTAGGTTACCCAAATACCCAAGACCCCACAACAAGAAAAAGGTTTCAATATGTTTATGGTGAGTGGTGGTGAAGAACAAAATTGATTTCCCTCAACCATCCAGAGATGTTCAAACACAACAAACCCTGTCCCCCTCTGATGTTAATCAGTTAATGTACCACATAGAAAAACACGACAAAATGTTATTTTTTAGAAACCAAATCAATCGATTATCATCCAGAAAGTATAGGTCATAAAAGCTGATTGCCATTATACTGTTTTCAATCTTAATGGGGACAATGGTATTTGTCAACTAAAGATTATGATGACACCAAGGTAGAACACTACAGCTAGTATATCAAGAGGAGAATTCAGATATTCCTGAAATCCCAAGCTTAATGATCTTACAAAGCTACAAATCAACAATGAACAACAGGGTAACCATCACCTTAGTTCTGCCGATAGGCAATATAATTGGCCAAGTACAACAGTGGTGCTGCCTTCTCTTTGTCGAATTCTGCAAGTTGCTCCCTTGCATCACTAAGCAACTTTTCTGCAAACTCCCGTGATTTCTCCAACCCTAGTAACTTCGGGTATGTCGTCTTGTCACTCGCCAAGTCCTTCCCCGCTGTCTTCCCTAGCTCCTCTGACGACTTGGTCACATCAAGTATGTCATCAACCACCTGGAACAGCAACCCTATTGATCTCGCATACTTCCGCAACCGCTCAATTTGCGCATCCGTGCCGCCCCCAATGATTGCCCCAATCACCACTGAGGCCTCAAGCAATGCAGCAGTCTTGTGGAGATGGATGTATTCAAGGCGGTCAAGGGGCACAGGTTCAGTTGAGCCAGTCATCTCAAGATCAACAACCTGATAAACGTAGACATTTTTCAGAAATATGATAACTTCTAAGCCACACTCTATCTTAAGGATAAATTTAACTTCTATTGCAACTGTATAGGGATACCTATGCAAATCATCCTTCTTAGGAAGGCATACGATTCACAGAATTAGCACATTGCCTAACTTGTACTTTCTGAGTGACGAAATCGAATAGAATCTGATGACCTGGCCGGCGACGAGGCCCTCTGATCCGATGCAGCGCGCGAGCTCGCCAATGGCGCGGACGACGCGGGCGGGGTGCTTCTCAGGGTCGACGTCCGGAGGGTAGGAGTCCACGCTGGCCATATGGCGGAAGGCGAGCGAGAGCAGAGCGTCACCAGCGAGCACGGCAATGGGCTCGCCGTACACGACGTGGCAGGTGGGCTTGCCGCGGCGTAGGTCGTCGTCGTCCATGCAGGGGAGGTCGTCGTGGACGAGCGACATGGTGTGCACCATCTCGACAGCGGCCGCGGGGGGCATCGCCCAGGCCTCGCGCCCGCCAGCCACGCCGCAGGCGGCAAGGCACAGCGCGGGGCGCACGCGCTTCCCGCCGGCCAGCAGCGCATACCGCATCGCATCGTGGAGCGCCGCGGGGGGCTCGTCGGCAGGGACGGCGGCGTTCAGGGCGCTGTTCACGGCCACCGCCCGCTCCCCCATGTACGCCTTGAAGTCGAACTCCGTCGCCGCGGGGGCGGTCGCCGCGGCGACGATGGCGGAGAACCGGTGACGGTGGACGGAGGGCGCAGCCGCTGCGGCGGGGGCGGCGGCGGGGAGGAGAGGGAAGAGGTGGACGCGCGAGGCGACCGGGGGGTGGAAGGCCGCCATGGCTTTGGTCTGTGGGAGTTTTTAGCGGGGGGTGGAGCGGGCGTGGAGATTGGAGATGGCCCCGTGCGTTTGCGGCCTTCTCTTATCTAGAAGCCAAGAGGGGAAGGGAAACTGTGGAACTGGGTGGGCGGTGGTGGGAGCTAGGAACCGGAACACTTTTCAATCACTGCTAGCCTGATACTGCGTCCACAGCATGTTGCTTTTCTGTCGATTTATAGGAGGTGCATTCAAGCCATCAACTTACTAAAATCTTCTGAACAAAAAATGTTAATCAGTTACTGAGATCTCCAAGCAAAAGAGTCAATCACTAATGCGTATGGAATGGGCAGAATTACAATTTTATATGCCATTTCATTTGGAGTGGTCGTATTGTAAGGTGAACTCAAGAAATTTTGTGAGAATTATTATGTGCTAAAACTTTTCTTAGCATACAAGACGGCTCTATATAATGCCCACCCACCATGCTCTCGTTAACATATGCGCATACACGTATGCGTATACTTATTCTGAATTCCGACAAAGTTCTGCTAAGCCTGACATTTTAATTCTTTTTAAAGAGGATCTCTTTTAATCTGGATGACTAGCAAATTTAAATGTGGTGTATATAGGATCTTTCCGCCACCTGAATAGAAAACTTACGGCTTGGTGGATTCATTATGACTGCTTACGTTCTTGAGCACGTAGGAACTTTCTTCAAATTCCAAATACTTGATAAATAAGCTCACCACAAATGTATTTCCCGTCCTGGAATATGTTTGTATTTTTGTCACTTTATGTATTGTTGAGATATAATTATTTTCTATATGGACCGACCCACGAATATTATGTGACATTTACGTAGCACAAGTCAATAAGGCAAAGATTTAGGAGATGTACAGGAGAGTTTGGTCCATCATGGACCATATACCATCTCACTTCTCTACTCCACCATAGACTCATGAACCATTTTTTATCTAACTACTTATTTCTCACTCTTTCTTAGGGTTGATCATCTTTTATGAGTCTCTTGCCTATATAAATCTCTTATGGGGATGTAAAATCCATCACATAAATAGAAAAATCTCATGAGGGAGCCCTAGAGCTTCAAGTCGTAGATGGGGAGTTGTAGGAGCAGTCTTGGGAAATCACTGGCAGGCCAAGTCACTAGTCAGGTCACGTACAAGGCTCCTCTCTCACATAGGACTAGGCCATGCTCCACAAGACGGCCAAACTTATTTAAAAAATATCGAAGTGTCTCATTTTATCGAGTGCATGGCGACCTTCTCATAAGGTCGTCGTATACGGCCCAATACTATTTTAACATAGCCGTTGAGCTATTAACACCCCCCTCTCCGATGTTGTTTCTACGACGACAACAGTGGTGCCATCCGTGGGGACCTAGCCAACATAAGAAGCTATGGCCCTACCGAAACAAACTTCCGCTAAAGCCGGAGCATCTCTCCCCTGGAGCAAAAGCGTGACAATTCGAGGTTCCAAGAAAAAATGCGGCACCTCGGAGACGATTGAGGATGACTACTTCGATGTCGGACACATCAAGGACGTCGAAGAAATCATCCAAATTGACCCTCTCGCCATCGTGCTACCTGTCATACATGAAGACGAAGAACTCATCGAAGGCGTTCGTCTCGGAGCCAGCCATGACATCTCAAGGTTCCCTGATGATACCTCAAGTCGCACCTTCAGAGCCAAGTCATGATTCCATCAGCCTCACAATCTCAAACGTCTCTGTCCAACATCATCAATGCGGATCTGCGGCATCACGAGAATCTAAGTTCACGCATGGAAGAGCACCGGTTCTCAACACGGCCTACTTCCCGCACTTACCACCTATGCGCACATGGCCGTCATGAAAAGGAACTCAGTGTTTCAACCCCTTCTAGGGCCCAGTCTACGTCGAAACACCTGAAGACATGGCGCCGCTGGCAATGGGAACACCTCTCCCCAGAGTGCCGAGCTGAGAAGGGGCCCGCTGCCTGAAGATCGTGTCACGAGACACCCAAGATCCCCCAAGCTGAAGGGCCCTCCAAGACAGTCGCACCTAGAACGCACATAACAAAGACTGTGGATAGAGCATCGCCAAACCCCACGAGTCAAGAGCGGCCCTTGAGAAAGCCACGTGCCAAGTCACCATGAACAAATGCGCACGCACCAAGAGGGTCAGGTGGCAGAGTCTGGAATAGCTACGGCTTCTAGGAGGCACCAACACAATCGTTCCTATTCATCGAGGAGGTACCAAGACCATTCACCAGGCTCATCTTCCAGGGAGGAGAGCGATACTCGAAGTGTATGGCATTGGCACTGGGAGGACAGTGGCCATAAGCAGACTTGCAACTCTTTGTCGAGGGAAATACAAGAAGTCGTCTTTTCCTAGAAGTTCAAGCTGCAGGTTGAAGCAATATAGCGCGGACTCCAATCCCCTGTAATTTTTGGAGGCATACTCCATAGCCATCTGTACTGCCAGAGGAGGACTGATGCAGATCAATAAAGAAAGAGAAGCTCTGTTCTGAATTTTATATTTATTTATTTTTACTATACTTGTGTTCTACGCGATCATCTTCTTTCATAGTTACGTCTTACATCTTTTGGCTCGGACTCACCAACAAAAATTATAGGACACCAAACACGAAAGCATTTCCTCTGCTTCCTATTGGAAAGGTAGAGAACATTGATGTGCCAGTTGCTACTACTTTTGAACAATTGGATTGGGCATCCGACGGTTCCGGGACCAGATCAGTTGAGTTCTCGCGGGGTTTTTCAAAGATTCAGTTTCTCTTTTTGCTTTCATGATCCATTAATTCCCGGTTGTGTTGTGCCCTTTGGTACCCCCACGGAATAAAGGCAAGAGGACGGCCTCCATACGAACAAACTGAAACCAGGAGTACAAAACTACGTGCAGCAGTGAAGGGCATCCTCGTGATTGGTTCCGGCTTTCCTCGCTGTGCCGGCGGCAGCATGCCGTCCACATCCTCGTGGCCGACCGCCACGTTGCCATCGCCAGGCCCCCACCACCTCCCCCACCCATCATCCCATGTGAGGCCGGCAACTCCGACAACACGCACGACACCCATGCACACAGCACTCATGGTGACACGGATCACAGTTCCCACGGCAAAAGACGACAGCGAAACCTCGATAATAATTGCAACATTCACTGTATCCTACAACGGACGTACACCTGTATTCCATTATAAGTATTGTCATCTATAACAACACGCCATCACGAATTGACATGGCTCGGCCCATATCGGCCTTGACAAATTTTCTAAGTGGTCATCTACGTCGAGACCGGCCGGGGTCGTCAGCATCTATGATGGACTCCCCCCAGCAAGAGGCAAAATTAACAAAAGTGTCGATAGCTTCAAGGACTTGCGAACGATGTGGATTAACACGTACAAAAGAACAAGAAGAATGAATCAATAATAGTGATCAGCTAGCTCTTCATCTGGCCTTCCTCGAGCTCGAGGTCGGAGGGGGGAAGGTCGCTCATCCTGGACTTCAGGGGCACGTCCTCCCCATCCAGCATGTCGCTCTTGTTCCGTGGGATTGGGGCGGTGGCCTTCTTCTCGGCCTCCATGGCCCAGCTGTAGACTACCATGCCCATCACGGCAAGCAGCATCCCGAGTATGTTCTTCACCGTGAGGGCTGAGTCGAATAGAATCCAGCCGAGGATCAGCACGCACACGGTTTTCATGTGGCCCAGGACCTGGAAAGAGGTTGCAGAGAACCGACCGATGCAGAGGTACTGGCTCATGTTGCAGAAGACAGCCAAGGAGCATGAAAGCAGTATGAAGAACTGCAAAATGATTAAGGCAGGAGGTTGTTAGAACATATAGAAAACTGTTAACAGCCAGAGCATTAAAACAGCACCAAGAGCCGCATGATGATCAAAACAGAAACCAGCATGAAGAACTGCATTTTTTAACCCACAAGCTAAACATATTGTGGTTTGGCTATAAGTAAACCACAGTTCGAACCACGTTCACAAGCCATATTATAGAAATTAAGCAATGGCGAAATTTCTCATGAAAAATGTTAAAACATATGCCACGGTTCCATGCCAGAATAAGTTAAATTGGAAGAGGAAATTGCTAATTTGTTACAGTGGGTTACTGATGGGGCGTCCACTTCAGTAGAGGAATGGGAAAAATCATAGATGAAGAATATCTATTAAATACTCAAAGGCATTGGCACAAATCTAAAGTAGAAGATACAATATCATGGCAAGATAGAGTAGCATTCATCAGGAAAGCATGGTTTCAAGAATTGAAAATTGTCTGATAGAAGTGAGAACTTACAGTTGCCCCTGTTGAAAAATTGTAGTTTAATAGCCATCGCCCATTGAGGTAGTAATCCACAAAGGGACCCAGTACAATAAGAGACACTGCCTGTATTGGTGCAGTTTTGCTCAGCAGCTCAAATGACCCAATGTTGTACTTCTTCTGAAAGGAGCCAATTGTCTGGAACAACAACAATCATTGTCAGAACTCAGAACATAATGGAATTTATTAAACTGAATGAGCATTATTATGGAAAATAATTTGCAAAAAAGAATCCACTTTAGCATTCAGTTTAAAAATGCTACTCTTCATTAACAATTTAGAGGCATTACTAAATCAGTAATCATCTTCCAAAATTCCCAAGTCCACATTTTTGTATCTAAAATATCAGAAATGAAGATTCGGAAATACATTATCATGTCTAGATGTAGCAAGACAAATACAAATAGTCCAAAGTTGCTTCAAATCGGCTGTAGATCTTTAAAAAGGATATATAACTAGCAAGGATATTCCACAATGTAAGGCAACAAAAGACGAGAGAGTACAGCCAAGTTATATATTAAGAGAATTCATCAAATGAGCGGAACCAGACAATCTCCAACAGATGAATAATATTTGCCTTATATACGACACTGTTTCGCCAAAACATCTAATGTGTTCTTTATCAAGAACATACCTTATCGTCATTGGTCATACAGAACTTTCAAATCATGTCAAATTCATAATGACATAACAAAAAATTAGGGCACATTCTCAATTAAGGTATGCACAACTAGTATGTAACATCCTAGGCTGGAATGTGAAACGCACAAATCTAGAATCCAGACAGAGAAAAGAAGCTTACAATTTGTTGAAGCGACGTGCAGAACACAGCCACGCAAGCACAGATGAACCCCTTAGCATTGACCTCCACATCCGTGACCGTGCAAATCCCGACGCCCGCCGCCACCACAACCACCGCCGATATAACCTTGGTGGTGTAGTGCTTGCTGTTCAGTACCCATTCCATCAAGCAAACCACCGGAATCATGCTCAATTTGGAGATCTACAAATTCAGAGAGTTTCCACATATTCAGCCACACAACAAGACCATAAATTCCAGGCCAATAAAGCACCGCATACCTGATAGAACCCCACGGAGTTGAGCATGAGGCTAAGGTTCATCCCGGTGATGGACGTGTTGGCGACGAGCGAGAACCACACGAGCTCCCAGAGGGGAACATGCTTGGAGGCGGAGTAACCGGTGGCCTTGGAGATCCACCCGACGAGCGCCGTGACGGTGAAGTGGAACCCGGTCAACGTAGTGGCTGCATTCGCAGACAAGGAAAACAACAGCGCGTCAGATCCGTGGTCTCGCTGCGGCAACCCAGGGCGGCGGATCCAGATCTGGAAAGGGAAGAGGGCGGCCGCGCGCGTTACCGAAGGAGAAGGCGTAGCCGGAGGAGGACATAAGCTGCTTGTTGGCCATGATGATGCCGACGGAGCTGACGACGTTCATCCCCCACGCGCCGAGGTCGGACACCGCCGGCGGCTTCTTCTCCGGCTCCATCTCCTCCTCCTCCTCCTCTCTCTCTCTCCCGCGACCTGACCGCGAACCCGGAGGAAGAAGGGCTCGGCACGGTTTGTCTCGGCTCGGCTGCGTCGTTGGCCCCTTCTTCTACCCCCTCGGTGCCTCACGCGGGAGGGGCCGCTCGGTTATAAAGGAGAAAAGCGTTGCCGCCTAGGCACGGAAGGAAGGGAGGGGAGTGTGCGAGGGGGTTTCGAATTGTGCTGCGGTCGCAGTGGCGGAAACGTCAACGGCACGGGCGGAAGCGGTGAAAAAACTGCGAATTCCGGGAGGTGGGTAAGACGACGGGGAGGTGGGAGGGGATGATGGGGGGTGGGAGGGAGGCGGGCGACGACAGGGCGGAGGTGTTCTCGGCTGGATCTGTGCGCGGTCGCCCCGCGGTGCGCCGGGCCGGGGCGGGGGTGTGCTGGGGCTTTTGTTTCCTTGCAGTTTCCCCTCGTTTTGCGCGTTGCGCCATAGGATTTTCTCCCCGTTTCAATTCAAAAAAGCGTCGCGACCGTTTCCGCTCCGTGGTGGGGCTACTCAAGTTAGGGCTTCTTTGATTTGGAGGAAAAGTAGAGAAATTTTAGAGAATTTGAATTCTATAGGAAATTTTTCTATGCATGTCTTTGATTCAAAGGAATGACACTTTGAAATTTTTATGAAATTCCTATGAAATGGTCCATTCTAAAGAAATTTTGGAGGAAAAGAAACATAAGGTCTAATCTCATTTTTATTTTCCTTTGCGTCAACCGAAGTAAACAAGGTGCTGAATCTGTTTTAAGAGCTACTGCTTACTATTTTAGTACTATCTTGATTAAGCAAATAAAAATATTATTAGGATTCCTGTGTTTTCTTCTTCCTACGAATCAAACACACAATCCTATAAAATTCCTATGTTATCCAATTCTCTGTTTTGCATATGCATTCCTATCCTATTCCTCCTTTTTTTTATTCCTGCATTTTCAGAATCCTGCGAATCAAAGGAGCCCTTAAAGGCGAAAGCTCTTTTTTTACCTCGCCGTACAAAGGTGAAGTTTGTGCTCGTCAGTTCATAGCTGATGGCTGTGTTCATGGAAGTAACTGTTATCTTCTGATGCATATACTTTGTGGTGCTACTACTGTGGTACTACATACAAAATAGACTTGGGACTGCAGCACTGAATAACCTTTCCTGTCGTGGCAAGCAAGGGTGCAGGAACTGGGAACTTTTCTTGTTAACGTGGCATCGTATAAAAGTGGACGGGACAATCACGCTGTTGGGTTAGTCATCCTCTACGGTCTACACGCCTCGAGATCCACCACCCCCGTGTAAATATATGTACACTTGTGCTGGTTAGATACTCAGGTTACCAAACTACCAAAGTAAGAGAATATTTATAGATCGTTATTAAGGTTCTCACAATGTGGTGGCCACTAAACCTGGATGCCCATTGCAATTTAATCACTCGATCAAAGAGATCAATGGACTGGTAGTGATTGAACTGACAGATCGAAAATTATTAGTGTCAAGATCATATTAAAGAAAAAAAATTCAGAACAATTAAGTATTGGGACGGAAAACTCTATACGCGAGTACTTGTCAGAGAGCGACAGCACCGGGGATGATTGAATTCCAGGCCGGGTGGCCCCACCGCGGTTTGCTAGAACAATAGAGTTTTGATACGTTCAGCAGGCAAGTTGGGATCGAGTCCTCCCGTCTCCTTTTTGACCAAAACGTTGCTTGTTCCACGTGTCATGGGTGACCAGTTCATTTGACTTGGCAAGTGCTCCACATTCGCTAAGCAAAGACCACATGCGTTGATGCATTGACAGGTGGTCTGATGGTGGCCAGGTTAAGGGATTCATGTCGACTGAGTGCATGTCTCGTTGCTTATAAGAAATTAAGTTACCATTGACCCACCACTTCTGGTATCTACAGTGTCTCAACTACCAGCCGAAAAGAAAAACTTAGCAATTGGACGCCGTGATTGGCGATGCCGTCCTTGCCGCCTTGCCCGGGGAGATTCCACGGCACCGACGGGCGCTCCGCTCTAGCCCGGGTCAGATTAGTTTGGGAGCCGAACGGGACGGCGAGGGGCCCAGCCGTTGGAGGAAGGAAACCGCCTGGTTCGTGGGACAGATAAGGGGTGTAAACAAGGGGAATTTTTGTCTCGTCTCGCGTTCCTAATCTTGGAAGGGCGCGGCCGCGCGGATGGTTGGATGGCGATCGGAGGTCCGCTGGTTACCGTGCCGTACTGCAGCGCGGCCGCAATGGGGTCGTATTATTTTGGTGATTGATTTATTGTTCTGAATTTTTTTTCTTTTGTTGTAGCTAAGTAATGTGATGTCAAAATATAGTGAAAAGTATAGATGACCATGTAGCAGGAACTACGTGTTCTTTCCAGCGGAGAAGAAATAAGCACCCAAAGTTAGCTATGAGGCTTGGATTTGGATGGTGAGATTATACACCAGCACCCCATCCAAGTGATCTATGCTCACTTTCTATATCAGAACATCGTAAATTTAGTTCGTGAACGTTAGAAGGAAATGGGTTTGGTATGAGACACAAAAGTCAAAATTGGTCTTGCAATAGATGATGTATAGCCAATGGATGCATTAGAGTAGTGTTTTTCCTCCAAAGGCATCCACAGCACTTAGAGGCTTTGTCACCTCTAGGCTGAGACCCACGATCAATCTTTAATCTTAGCACAATTATGTATAGTCCGTTGAACTCGTAAGTTGAACCCAAAATAAGTATTTTTAAAAAAATCTTTGGCATTTCATGGCCATCTCTTTGCACGTGGACCTAATAAGTTTAGAGGTTGCCTTCCAGTTTAGAGATCGTTTACACTCCTATGGTGTTTGGAGGCAATCTTCGAGAGGAGTCTAAGGAGAGAGAGCTTAGAAACCAGAAAGTGCTAAGTTGTTCAACCTGAGCATGGGTTACCCGCCCTGGCTGCTCGGCCCAAGCCCGGTCTGATTAGGCTCGTGCTCAGGCTCCGATTCTCACTCGAAAGTCTGAAAAATAAAAAAATAATATTTTATTTAAATTATAATTAAAATGATGCTATTTATACTGAAAAATAATTAAATTAATAAATATTTTTGAATGATTTTTTTTTCTTGTTTTAGGCAGGGTTAGGGTGGCTCTAGCATTTTTAGCTCGGGCTTTTCTAAACCCGGCCGGGCCGAGGTTTGCTCAGGTATATAGGCTACGGATGCTCTAGGAGTAACTGGGTGAAATACACAATAAGCTCACCTAATGTGTGGCCATTAACCACAAGACATGAGTAATATGGTGTTGGACCAGCTACCCCGTTAGTACATAGATGTAGTAGATAGTTCCTATGCCTGAATCTTCATCTACACACGTTAATGACAGGTTTGTTTAGGGTAATTGATAAAGCATCATCACACTAGCTACAGTACGTCAATGACAGGTTTGTTTAGAATTGGAAACACAAGGACACTACAACATGACGCCGGAAAGTTTGATAATAGTAATCAACTACCGATGCCAACCACTACGGCCGGCCTAACAATGAAGAAGTTACTACTGGAACAATAAATCAGAGACTAACAACCCCTACTAACTAAAATGGCATCACGGAAGTCTATAGTTCTGTGACTTTAACTTGAGCGGCCAGTTAAGTCCCACCGTTTCCCTGACAATTGGGTACTCTCCGTCGCTGCCTAGTTCTGTTCAGGAGCTATGATGTCTGGCTGTGCAGTTTTCCTTAGAAAGAATAGGATGCTAACTGGTATAGGTTTATGAGGTGTATGTGCAATTTGAAAGGCAAGAAATGATGCTTGCTTTCAAAGAAAATTGCCAAAAGACTCCACTTCCGTGGTGTTCGAAGTTTGCAAATGGATTAGCACTTGGTAAAATTGCAGGGAGAAACGGTCAGGCACAGATTCTGCGCTTGGGGTCACAACACATGTGGTGCGTGGCAACTGGCAAGCGGAGTCTTTAGCAGAGCTCAAAGGTGGCTTCGTGGTGCGGCGCATTGGTATCAGATTGGCTGGAACAGTTTGTGGTATTGAATACAGGCACGTCCCTTCACATTTTATCACACTTTATGTTATATAAACGTGCCAAGTCACAGTTTTTGTGACGGTTAAATTAGTAGTCGTATTTATGATAAAAATTGGCTAGTAGATATGTATAAAACGGATAGGATAAGAGATTAAAAAAGTATGACACAACACTTGTCTGCGTAATGTTTGGCCAAGCTAGTGTGATTATAAACCAAACAAGCCTTACATCACATGCGTTGCCATATGAATTCTTAGCAATATGTGCGGTTCTGTCAGGGACATATTGGGTGTACTAGCACCCTTAGGTATATTTGTGCATTAGGCCACCAAAAAGCCTACAAAGTTACGAAAATTCTGAAATAAATTCATGACATAGAAATAATATGCATCTATCATGTCATAAAAATTTAAATTTAAATTCAAAATAAAAAAAATAAATCTAGCTGTGAATAATACCAAATTTGAATCTAGAATGAACAGTACCTATCTGGTACTATTCACAGTCCGATTTGTCATTTGGTTTTTCAAGATGTAGGTCGAATTTAGATTTGAAGTTTTATAACATGGTAAATGCATCTTGTATGAATGTTGATAAAATATTTAAAAAAAATCATGATGTTTTGAATGATAAATTGGCACCTACTCGTACACCTCAAGAGTGCTAGTGCATCTAATATGCCACCGAATTTTATTTGAGGTAATGCACGTGCATTACAAAAGCTGCCATGTGAAATAATCCAAACAGACCAATAGATATTGTACTGCGTGGAATAATTAAGATTACATGGATGCACAAGGGGTGACTATCTCTTATATAAACAGGAGATGATGTTGGTGGTCATTTATCCACTCCTTTAATTTCTCTTTCCACGTTTAAAAGAAGATTGTAATAAAAACCAACTAACTAACTAAAACATAGTTTAAGTGCATGTTGGCTCTCTAAGTGGATTTTAATTATTAATGACAAAACGATTAAGAGATTAATGTGTGCATCAAGGTGTTGATAAGATATTTAGTTCCCAAGGCAAGTTCGAACAAGTGTTGATGATCCCTAAAAAGATTGAAAAAGAGACGGCATGAAATCAAGAAGATTAATGATCTTTTCTAATCTTTTTAGTGATCCAATAATCGTATTGAATATATAACGACCCTCCTATAAAAGGATGAGCTAGTCAACAACATAGAAAGAGATATCTGCTAAGTGCTCAAAAGAAATCATTCCTAAAAGTCTTTTGAAAACTCTCTACACCAAACTTCAGTGATCATCTGGAATGTCCGAGTATGTGAGAGTAGGTTCCAGCAGCTAAGTATTGACCCAGAACCTCCAAGTGGGGTTCGTCCGGAGTATCTAGAATCTTTAGAGCTTTTGTCTAGTTAAGTTCCTGTTGTTCAGACCTTCAGAGTGAAATTTGTTCGGACACTCCGAGTGAACACATAGCTTCTGTCCAGAGATCGTGTTTCACTTGGACTTTCCGAGCAAGGTCATTCGAACTATCCAAAGTTCACTTAGTAGTTTTGTCCAAAGTGTTCCATGTTGTCCAAAAATTTTGAGTGAGGTCTCCCGAGCACTTAGCAACAAAGCTTCTGTATTGAAACCCTAGCTTTGTCTGATCTTTCGATGAAAGTTCATTCGGAACCTCCAAGTTAGGATTTAGCCTCTGTCCTAGTGCTTTCTTTCGTCCAGATCTTCCTGGTCAGGCACCACCGAGGAAACCAAGTTGGCTCAGTTTTTGCTTAAAAGGAACCTCTGAGAAGGATCTCACTGGACCTTCGAGGCAATTTGTGTTTCATGAAAGAATGGTTGATTTTGTTTGGAAACTCTGAGTTGTTTCAGTCTGGGCCTTCCGGATTTTGGATTTTTCTAAGATTTTGAACTATTCGATATGTCTGAGTTGCACCCTTGGAACAATGTTTTTCTCAATCTCGAAACCTTTGAGCGAGGTTATCCAGGACCGGGTGAGGTTGCTTTGTGAGTAATGGTTAGATTTTTGAAGACAGCCTATATAAGCCACCACCCTCCTAAGTGGAGGCTGTCCCTTGCGTTCCAAATCTAGTGTTTCACTCTTGCTCTTTACTCTGTTGTCTTCTTGTGAGAAATTTTGAGGGAGAGAAATCTCGAGAATTTGGATTGGTTCTCCATTGAGCATTTAAGCAAAGGATCACCTCTAAGCCAAGACCAAGTTTCTATTATTTTTGGAAGTTGGCGCCTCCTAGATGGTTAGGCATCACTCGAAAGTCTTCAAGCTTGTGAAGATGTCGAGAAGTTTGTGAAGGTTAGAGTTTGTCTACCACAATGTGAAGATCTACCAAGAAGGGAAGGTTGATTCGCATCGGTAAGTCCTTTGAGAAAAAACACGTTTCGATGCTGGCTTCAATCTTAGGATCAAGTTCCTCAATGGAGATGTAGAGCCTCGCCAAGTGCTCGAACTTTGACAAAAGATTACCGTGTCATCCTTGTTTGCAATTCTTCATCTCACTCTCGCTATATTTTGTTAAATGATTACTTAGTTTACTTGTTGTTTTACTAGGATGCTAGGGTCTATTGGTTTTATTGTGTAGATTTAGTGATTAGTCTATTTACCTCCCTCTAGACGTTATCCTTGATCCTTCAACGGTGAAGCTCCTCCATGACAAGCTAGCTCAATCACCTCCATGAAATATATGTAATAAAAATAAAGTAGACTAGATGTGGCTGTGGAGCCAAGGATCGTAGGCAGAGCATGATGGTTATGGTTTAACACTATCAGTTATATGTTTTCTTATCTGCATAGCAAAGCACATATATTTTGCTACTCCCTTTTTTTAAAATGTAATTAGTTTTGATATTTCAGACAATTAAATTTTTTTAAGTTTGATCATCAATTTAAAAAGAATTATCAATATTTACGACCACAAATTGATACGACTATATCCATTATAAAATATTATTGTCACTATATATAACCATTTTTATTTGAATCAACATATTTTTTAAAAATTGACGATCAAAGTGTCACTTTGAAAACCACATTAATATCTAAAAATACTTGTATTTTAGATTGGAGAGAGCAATATATAACTAAATATAGGACTAATTGTAGTCGATAGGATGGTAGACATATATGATATAGGATCCACGAGCTCAATGCTTCTAAGAACATGAAAATTTTGTGTCCCATTCCATTGGAAGAAAGAGTGTGGCACAACACGATCTAACACATCAGAGGCTTATGATAATACAGATGATGTGGCTGTACGAGAGAGTAGAAAATTAGCATTGAACCAAGTTAGTGGGTTAAATATGATTAAGTTAATTTTCGGTCTGCCTTGCTAAGACGGAAATTCCTTCCACTTCATTAATTTTCTAGCTTCCATAGTCTAGTCTCCATTAGATACTCATATTCACATGTGATTGAGTAGTATGTTTAGTAGCGTGAGTGTCTGTGAGTGCATCTACAGATTATACTGAGCATTTCTTTATCAAAATAAGAAAATCCATGAATAGATTTAAACTCATTTTTTTTAGCTACCGATAGGAACACTGTCTTTTCATTATATATATATATATATATATAAACTTAAACATGTTTATTTGAGACAGAATATGCTAAAAATCACACAAACAACCTAACAATGTTACTCTCCCAAAACCTAGACACTCGTGATAGACCGTGATAGACGGCGCAAAGAAAACATACCTCTTGTTGATGTCTTCGAAGGATAGACCTATAATCTCGATGTAGTTGAGACTTTGTCCTGTAAAACTCTATTGATTTTTCTTCTTTCAAACATTTCACAATAAGTAGAAGAGACGTTCACTGCATATACGCTTGGTGTTCTTTTGAACCGAGATCAGCGTGTCATGCGTCCAACCCGGTGTTTTTCTTTTTCCTTTTGGAGAAGGATTGAACTCGTTGTAAGAAGTGAACACAACAAATGGGCCAGAACTATCTGGCCTAGTAGCACTGGTGAGGCCCAGGAATTCTGAGAATGAAATAAGGGCCATAACGAACTAAATGGGCCAAAACTACACAGGGCCGACAGAATAGTATTGGTCCGTTGTGTCATGAACAGACCTATTCTCATTCTTTTCTCCCTGTTTTCCTCTCGTCGTCGCCTTCATATATCCATCCATTCGACGTGGCTGCTAAACCCTAGCTCGTTCCCCTCTCTCGCCTTAAACCTCGCCTCCAGCGCCCCACAAAAGAGGCGACACATCTAAGCGGCGGCGGCGGCGGGTGGCGGCTGGTGGTGACCATGGCGGAGCTGAAGCGGCTGTCGGAGAGCCGCGACCTGACCCGTATCGAGCGCATCGGCGCGCACTCCCACATCCGGGGGCTGGGCCTGGACTCCTCCCTCGAGGCCCGCGACGCCTCGGAGGGGATGGTCGGCCAGCTCCCCGCGCGCCGCGCCGCCGGGCTCATCCTCCAGCTCATCCGCCAGGGTAAGATCGCCGGCCGCGCCGTCCTCCTCGCCGGGCAGCCCGGCACCGGCAAGACCGCCCTCGCCATGGGAATCGCCAAGTCGCTCGGCGCGGAGACGCCTTTCGCCTCCGTCGCCGCCTCCGAGCTCTTCTCCCTCGACCTCTCCAAGACCGAGGCGCTCACCCAGGCCTTCCGCCGCGCCATCGGCGTCCGCATCAAGGAGGAGGCGGAGATCATCGAGGGCGAGGTCGTCGAGATCTCAATCGACCGGCCTGTGTCCGCTGCAGGCGGCGGTGGCAGCTCGGCCGCGCCTTCGGGTGCTACCGCGGCTGGGAAGACTGGTCGGCTCACGCTGAAGACGACGGACATGGAGACGGTGTACGAGCTCGGAGGAAAGATGATTGAGGCCCTGGGGAAGGAGAAGGTGCAGAGTGGGGATGTGATTGCGCTTGACAAAGCCTCCGGGAAGGTCACTAAGCTTGGCCGGTCCATTGGGAGGTCGCGGGATTATGATGCTGTTGGCGCACACACCAAGTTCGTCAAGTGCCCTGACGGTGAGCTCCAGAAGCGCAAGGAGGTTGTGCACTGCGTCACCTTACATGAGATTGATGTCATCAATAGCCGGTAACTTCACATCTCCTTCTCAGGAATTCGTCTATAGCTAGAATTGAATATACACACACTCAACTAAGCATGATTTCTTACCTTGAACAACTCTGATAAAGGAATTCACATTGAACCATGATAATGTAGTAGAGATGTTAAAGGGCACTCGATCTTGCAAATTACTGCAAAGAGAAAACACATACAAGTAAAATGAACCCCAAAAAAAAAGGATTTGAAAGTCTATTTACTAGGGTCGTTGACATGGATTTTGAGCTATCCTCTCTGTGTGTGTTAGCACCAGGGTCATATACTAGCCAGTAGCCACCTGCCCACTTCTTCTATTGTATTACAAAAAATTGCGCAAAGAAACTTTTTAAAGGTTTGCAAGAATTTGCTCAACAAAGGATCACCTTCACCTGTGGCCTGCCTACAAACAAACAAAACAACAACTAAGCCTTTTGTCCCAAGTAAGTTGGGGTAGGCTAGAGATGAAACCCAATAAAAAATTCATAAGCCAAAAGATAAAAGAAAATGACTTGAAAAGAAAATTATGGTTCGGGCACGTGGATCGCTAATTTCCACGCGGTCCTATTTAGAGATAAATCTTTAGATATATTCTAATCTTTTAAGTCTCTTTTTACTATCTCCTCCCATGTCAATTTTGGTCGTCCCCTGTCCCTCCTAATATTGTCGATAGATCTTAGAATACCGCTATACACCGGTGCTTCTGGAGGCCTCCGTTGGATATGTCCAAACCATCTTAGTCGATGTTGGACAAACTTCTCTTCAATTGGTGCCACCCCTACCCTATCACGAATATTCTCATTTCGAATTCGATCCCTTCTTGTACGCCCACAGATCCACCGTAGCATACGCATCTCTGTGGCACTTATTTGCTGGATGTGTTGTCTTTTAATGGGCCAACATTCTGCTCCATACAACATCGCAGGTCTAATCGCCGTCCTATAAAACTTACCTTTTAGCTTCTGTGGGACCTTTTTGTCACAAAGGATGTTAGATGCTTGTCGCCATTTCATCTACCCTGCTTTGATTCTGTGGCTAACATCCTCATCGATACCACCATTGCTCTGTAGCATTGATCCCAAGTATCGAAAAGTGTCTTTCTTGGGTACTATTTGTCCTTCTAGACTAACCTCTCCCTCCTAACACCTAACACCACTGAAATTGCACCTCATATACTCGGTTTTGGTTCTACTAAGTCTAAACCCTTTCGATTCTAATGTTTGTCTCCACAGTTCTAATTTCCTATTGACGCTCATCCTACTCCCGTCTACTAGTACCACATCGTCAGCAAAGAACATACACCAAGGAATATCTTCTTGTATATCCCTCGTGACCTCATTCATTACTAAGGCAAAAAGGTATGGGCTCAAGGCTGACCCTTGATGTAGTCCTATCTTAATTGGGAAGGCATCGGTCTCACTGTTACAAGTTCGAACACTTGTCACAACGTTATTGTACATATCCTTGATGAGGGTAACGTACTTTGTTAGGACTTTATGTTTTTCTAGCGCCCACCACATGACTGCTCTTGGTATTTTGTCATATGCCTTCTCCAAATCAATGAATACCATATGTAAATCCTTCTTCTGCTCCCTATATCTCTCCATAAGCTGACGTAGCAAGAAAATCGCCTCCATGGTCGATCTCCCGGGCATAAAACCAAATTGATTTTTTGTGACGTTCGTTAATGTTCTTAGTCGATGCTCAATCACTCTCTCCCATAGCTTCATAGTATGACTCATAAGCTTAATTCCCTGGTAATTAGTACAGTTTTGAATATCTCCCTTATTTTTGAAGATATGTACTAATATACTTTTTCTCCACTCTTCGGGCATCTTGTTTGACCGAAAGATGCGGTTGAATAGCTTAGTTAGCCATACTACTGTCATGTTTCCAAGACATCTCCACACCTCAATAGGGATATCATCAGGGCCCAACGCCTTGCCTCCTTTCATCCTTTTTAGGGCCTCCTTAACCTCGGACTCCTGAATCCTCAGCACGAAACGCCTGTTGGTGTCATCAAAGGAGTTGTCTAACTCAAGAATAATGCTCTCATTCCCACCGTTGAACAATTCATCAAAGTAATCTCTCCATCTGTTCTTGATCTCCTCGTCTTTCACTAGAAGTCGATTTGCCTCGTCCTTAATGCATTTAACTTGGTTGAAATCCTTTGTCTTCCTCTCACGAATTTTAGCCATCTTGTATATATCATTTTCACCTTCCTTTGTGCTTAGTCGCTGGTATAGCTCATCAGAAGCCCGCCCCCTTGCTTCACTCACAGCTAGTCTTGCTTTCTTCTTGGCATCTTTGTACTTCTCCATGTTGTTTGTACTTCTGTCATGATGCCAGCACTTATAGCATTCTTTCTTTTCCTTAATAGCCTTTTAGACATCCTCATTCCACCACCAGGTGTTTTTAGGTTTGCATTTCTTTCCTTTGGTCGCTCCAAGCACCTCCCTAGCCACCCTTCGAATGCAAGTTGCCATCTTCATCCACATGCTATTCGCGTCTTCCTCTTCGTTCCATGGTCCTCTTACAATCATCCTATCCTTAAAGATCTGTTGCGCTTCCCCTTTGAGCTTTCACCACTTTGTTCTCATAATTTTGTCACTTTTGTTCTGAGGAACCCGTAAAAGAAAGCGAAAATCAGCCACCACCAGCTTATGTTGTGGGACAACACACTCTCCAGGTATCACCTTGCAATTTACACAAACACGTCTATCCACCCTCCTAGTAAGGACAAAATCAATTTGGCTGGAGTACTGCTCGTGCTGAGCAGTACTAAAGGTCACTAAATGGGATTGCCTGCCTGAATTATAAAAATCACTAAAACCTGTGGCCTGCCTGAATTATAAAAATATCTCCTGTAGCATGTCAAGCTATTGTTGTGCTAGATCTGACCTGTGTTGACCCAAACATCATCATATATGTGTGTTGAGTGAGGATCACCTAAATTTATTACTCAAGCTAGTCTATTGAGTTCTCATTTGCAACAAATTTAAGCAGTGACTTATGGTTAATGTTTTGATTTTGATATTTGTTGACAAATGACTAGCATGGATGGCATAACCAAATTGGATTCCGAAATTCTGATCTGTTTGGCATCTTTATGTAGTACAACGTTCTGAATAATACTGAGATAGATAGAAGTATAAAACACTTTGGCATGTTCATCACGTCATTTGATTGAATGTTAACAGATATTCGCTGATTACGTGTTGAGGCCATCATGTTATCCCTTGCACCAGAATGCCGTCTACCACATGTTAACTCCCGCAATTCCAATGCACTATTTGGTTCAGTAATTTATTTACGGGTTCAGATTCCAGGTAATCAAGATCCTAGAACCGGTGTCCTCTACCATAGGGAACCATAGAGTTTTATCTACTAATTTAAGCATCTCATAAGGTTAACCAATACCTTAGAAATGATGGCCCACTTGGATAACATATCTGATCTTGTGGGCTTATCTTCTGCACAAACTGGGATATCGCTTGCCTTTTGAATTAATCCTGGAACTGGTTTCCACTATCAAAGGCAACCCTGAATCACTGAACAACTGTGGAATATACTAGAGTTTTACCTACTAATTTTAGGATCCCATAGAGATATGTTATCCTACAGGCTCCTGTAACTCTTGTGAAAGAAACTAAGAAAGGATCTGCAAGACCAGGAGCGGCAATATGGCTCTCAGGTGCATGTGCACCTGCCTCCAAAAAAGTCAAAAAAATATTTGCAAGTTTCAAAAAATTCCCAAAAAAAATACACACATTCAAATGTTTGAGTACTTTGTGCATGCACCACAAAGTTTTGTGAATTTTTTGCATTTTTGTGTCCTGTGCAAAAAATAAATAAATGAAGGGCTCAAGTAGTTTTTTCTGTTGAGGCCACAAAAATGCGAAGTACTCAAACATTAGCATGTTTATTTGTTTTGGATTTTTCTGAAATTCGGAAATTAGGTTTTTAACCTGGGACTGGGAGCATCTTTCAGTTATTGCTGCAAGATCTTCCATCAGCATCCAGTTTGATTCAGGATGCCTGTGTGAAGAACATGGTCCCTTGAAAGTAAGTTAAGCCTATTGGTACAAGTTATTTGATGCTATGTATATAATGAAATATAGACCCTGTGCTCAAAGATGAGCTACATGGATATCTTGCAGCCATACGTTTTACAGATATCAGCAATCATTGGTATCTCTAGGAGTCTTAAGATCGTGATGGATATTTGAACTAAAGGTCTTCTCAAGCAAACTATTTACATTGTTCCAGGGGTCTATTAGATGGTACTGTTTGTTTGAACCATATTGCTTTTTCAAATATTATGTTACAATCTTACTTTTCCCATCAATGAGCACAAGATGCAAAAGATTTTGGGTTTCATATGTAATTTTGAGTGTAGTTTACTGTGAGAATTAGAAGTGTACCAACCAACTCTTTTTTATTATATTGTTATTTGTTGTCCAGGACACAGGGTTTTCTTGCACTTTTCACTGGTGATACTGGTGAAATTCGTGCAGAGGTTCGAGAGCAGATTGATACAAAAGTTGCGGAATGGAGAGAGGAAGGAAAGGCTGAGATCGTCCCTGGTGTTTTGTTTATCGATGAAGTACACATGCTAGATATCGAATGTTTCTCCTTCCTAAACCGTGCTTTGGAGAATGATATGGCTCCAATCCTAGTTATTGCAACAAATCGTGGGATTACAACCATACGTGGGACAAACTACCGTTCGCCACATGGGATACCGTCCGATTTCCTTGACCGCCTCTTGATCATCACAACGCAGCCATACACGGAAGATGAGATCCGGAAGATCCTAGACATCAGGTGTGATGAAGAAGATGTGGAAATGTCTGCGGATGCCAAGGTGTTGCTCACAAAGATTGGCACGGAGACCTCCCTCAGGTATGCAATCAACCTGATCACTTCTGCAGCTTTAGCTTGCCAGAAGCGCAAGGGTAAGGTGGTGGAGATGGAGGACATAAGCCGGGTCTACCAGCTCTTTCTGGACGTCAAGAGATCGACACAGTACTTAATGGAGTATCAGAGCCAGTACATGTTTAGTGAAGTGCAGGGGGAAGCAGATGGGGATGATACAATGCAGTCCTAGATGATTAATTTTTCAACGTAACTGGGCTTGGTTTGTATGGTTCGTGTATCTTGGATACTACTTGCGCGTTTAGATGATTAGTGTTAAACCAAAGATGTTGTTACCTGACAAGCACGCTTGGTAGATGCAGTGAACTATGTTAGCTGTTGTAGGTGACTCCACAGTTCAGTGTATCCTATGAAAATTTCGTCCCAGTTTGCTGTCGTAGTCTGCTCAGTTCTTTGTGACACTATAGTATGTGTGCGGGGTCACTTCTATGTCCAAGATGCTGCAATTCTGTGATGAGTTCAAAGGTTGGTCGTAAGTTGTTGTTCTAGCCTTGAGACATTGAGCTCTGCTTTTTTGGCTACGTTGGTCCATGTGACTTTATAAGGTGTCACAGTGTGTCGAAGTGTAATCTTCTGGCACATGTGCTTACAAATTTTGTCCGGGACAAACCACAGTAGGATGGATTACTGTTACACACTATTGTAGTTACAAGTCTTACGGCCGTGATTGCTTGTTCATGGATGCGAGCTAGCTACGAAATAGAAGCTGATCACGTTTGCTCGCGATGAGACCTTCGCTGTAACACTCGATTGGGGGCGTCTTGTAGAGGCAGGCACACATAGGCAGCTCCTCTCTTTTTATTCCTCTCCGCTGCTGCCGCGGTGCGCCACGCAACCACGCACCACAACGCGAGTTCAATACACACACCAGGTTGATCATTGAGGCCCCGGCGCGTGCGCGCGAGGTGGTTCCGTGGGGGTCTCACCTCTCTCGGGAGTTGGGACTTGGACAGCAGCACAGAAAACCGCCTCCTCCTCCCTCCCACGTTCCCCCAGTTCCCCTCATCCTCCTCCCCTCCCACTCCAGCGCTTCGCCACCAGCGCCAACCGCCGTCGCCGCCCTCCTCGATCGGTCGCTCTCCGCCGCCGGCGCCATGGAATCCGACGAGTCCAGCTCCGTCACAGGTACGCGCTGCTTCCCCCCGTCTGCGTCGCCTGATCGAACTGGATTTGCCTCCCGGAACAGCTCGATCGCCCTATCGGGCGTCCATTGGATGCTCCCGGATCCCCTTGCGCTCATATTTACTTCAGCTGCTGCGCGTATGGAGCTGCCGTTGAATGTTTGTGTTACTCGGTTTGTACGGGGCAGTAGTGGTGGTGTATGTGTGTGCCCGTCATGTCTCATGTGTGAGCTTTGGTTGGTGATGAAATCTACTGCTTTTTAGTTGAGTTTGCGTTGTGCTGCGCAATGCGGGCGAGTTTGCTCGTTGTTACGCTGCTTGTAGGAGGTTCAATTATTGAATAGGTTAATGAAATGTGAATGGAGCTTGCATAGGTTCTCTCGACATTCCCGATAAGAGGTTTTTAAGTTAATGTCGACGGGATTAGTCAGTGGTTTGAGCCCATTCCGTTCTCAATTCTGAGCTTAAGAGAGTGTCGTTGTGTAGTTTAGTGGCCGCCTGGGAGCGAAAACCACTCACGCATCATGATGGACCAGATACAACTTCTAGTAAGCAGATACAATTGCAAATTGAGAAATGAAATCAAGCCAAAAGAACAGTAGAGTTACTGAAGCAAGGGCATCATGAGACAGTTTAGGTAAATAGCTCGCTGAATTTTCCTTTCTTTCATTTGAAGACAGCCCACCAAATTCTTAAGCACCTTCACTCAAAAAATTCTTAAGAACCCACTCTGTGCGAGTGCAAGGATTCTCACCTATATCTGACTATCCTCGAACCCTTGCATTTGATCTCGTTTTAAACAAAAATCGGTGATTGATATATACATCCATACTTTGTCAGTCACTTATGGGTTTAGATTCAGAGGATGTGAGGAGACGGTATCCATTGTCTCACATGATTGGGTCTTTTGGGTTGATTTCCCACACTTATCTAGTAACATAAGTTTTCCCTAATATATCCTAGTTGTAACCCAGGAAATAAGTTTTAGTTGAACTAGGCATGTGCACTATGACCAATGTGTTCTAATTGCATCAGGGAAACAGGCACACCATTTAAAGGTTGTCACAGTCTATGCACAGCTTGCACATTTGTCGGGGTTTTCTCAGTTCATTGTCAAATGCAAGTATTGGAGCCTCGTATAACAACTGTTTGCATGATTTCATTGCACAGTATGTCATAAATGGAAATGACTTTTGCATATAAGAACTGATGGTTGATAGCTATCAATTTATAGTTCTCATACCAACAGTAAGAAATATTTCTTTTGTGTATATTAAATATTTTTACTGTAATCTATCAGCAACGAAGGAACCTTGGAGCTTAAATTCCGGTTATGTAGCTTGACCACAAATATTTTTGGTATTCTTATCACAGGAGGTAAGACGCAAGACATTTCTGTACCACCTGTGGAAGGTGTAGCTGGAGGAGGGACTAGCTATGGCTGGGTGGATGGAGGCTTACAGGGGTCGAGTCTAAGTACTGGTGTGATTGACCCTACAAAGGTGCACTCAGCAGATCTTTTGCATGTCTGGTGTATGCCCAGCACGGCAAATGCTAGTCAACAAGAAGCACCTCGACCTCTAGAACATGTAAGTTATAGTTCATTTTATTAGCACTGCTAGAAGAACAGTTAAAATCTTTCTTTCACACTTCAATATGCAGAATGTTATAGTTTCATGTCATCTTCTATTCCTTCAGATATATGGTGCTTTCTTCTTTTAGCATTTACTTGAGACATGCTGTTATTCACTAATTCTACTGCTTCGTGATCACGTACTGCTCAATTATGATCAGATTCCTCATATTTGATTATGTTCCTTCCAAAATCGCTTCAGATTAACCTTCTGGCGGCAAGAAATGAAAGAGAAAGCTTCCAAATTGCTTTACGTCCAAAGGTTTCATGGGCCACTTCAGGTATCGCAGGGGCTGTGCAGATTCAGTGCACTGATCTCTGTTCATCCTCGGGAGACAGGTTTGTTTGCTTTAAATTTGAATTCATTCATTGGGGGATACCATCATTTGTAAATTTCTACTTTCGATGATTATAACAATGCTGTACCAGGTTAATGGTTGGTCAATCTATATCGTTGCGACGTGTGGTGCCTATATTAGGTGTACCAGATGCTCTTGTGCCTATTGATCCATCGAGTCCGCAAATAAACCTACTTCCAGGGTACTGCTTCTGTGCTTTAGATAGCCTAGCCATGATTGGAACACATCAACATTTGTTTAATTTTATTATATAATTGCTAGTTCACTTTTGCTTGTACAGGGAGACAACTGCAGTATGGGTCTCGTTAAATGTTCCTTGTGGGCAACAGCCTGGTCTCTATGAGGGTGAAATATTTATTACTGCCGCGAGGACAGAAGCAGAGTAAGCTTGACTTTGCTGATTTATATTTGGTTATGTGCTTACAATACAAGTGGTAGTATAATCTGCTCAGATCTCTTGGACACGGACAGAGTGTCAAATTCTAACCACTGACGCAAGTGGTCACATGGGACATGCCTAGAACAAGAGATATCAGTACACATATTGTGTATGATAGAGAAAACATATAAAATATTGGAAATATTTTGCATAACTGTGTAAATTTCATATTTTGTATATATATTGTCGATGAGAAATGCAACTATGAGGGCTTGATATGACTTAGTTGTGTCTTACACTGAGACACTGTTTTGTTTGTGCTGAAGTATTTGAACTTGTCTTATCATTGTCTCATATGAGGTGCTACTTTGAAGCCTTGTGTGAGTTCACGTGTTTGATTTGCGTATGTGCCTTCAATAATATATACAAAATTTGGAAGGGGTTCAGGTCATGGAACAAACATATTTACAAATAGTTTTAGTTCATCCTGAAGCAAGAATTTGAGGCTCAGATGTGGATATCGGATGTCTGCCAATCTGATGCTTGCAGGTGGTCACAGCCTCATGGGTGTCCAGATGACATTTAACTTTGATTTATAGCCATATATGCATCTACGTAGTTATCCATTATTTGAGTTATTAACCACTGTTTTTTTCCTTCGTTTTTGCGTCAGTTCCAGAGCAGAATCTTTACCAAAATCTGAGAGGTACAAGCTTTATAGAGAATTAAGAACTTGTCTTGACATCACTGAACCCAGAGACTACTCATCATCAGAAGAAATGGTATTTTACTCTGATAATACTTCACGTAGTAGCCATATAATGTCTTTTCTTATAGTGCTATAACATGCAGGTGCAAAGACTAACGTCAACTTCAACCTCACTGAGGAGGATGTTAGTTCTTCCAGCATTCCAGGACTGTCAAGAGAACAATGGATTAGGAGACATGATGGATGAAGATGTTATGAACAATGTTGCAGTTCGTTTGAAGTTAAGCCTTACTGTTTGGGATTTCACTCTCCCACTTACACCTTCTTTACCTGCTGTTTTTGGTGTATCCTGGCAATATTCTCTTTTAGTATGTAGTGACATTCTGGTATCTTATGATATAAGAAGAATTTGATATGCCTTTTTCTGTGGTGTACTGGTGTGATACCCATCATTACAGTTTGTAGGATTGCGGTTGATACACATTGTCAATGTGGGTATTGACTTGCAGCTACCAGGATTTCACATTTGAATTGTATTTATATGCACGTGTTG
Organism: Stipa capillata; assembly: GCA_019208055.1. NCBI lineage: Eukaryota > Viridiplantae > Streptophyta > Magnoliopsida > Poales > Poaceae > Stipa > Stipa capillata. The sequence goes on from JAGXJF010005317.1 coordinate 324,713, forward strand.
TCCCTTGACTATATGTTAGATATCTGAAACTGTTATTGAAGACCGGTTCTGTTTGGAGCATGGCACCAAAGGATGGTATGATGCACTGGATCATCACTTCAGCTGGCTCCTCCAATACAGAATTAGTCCATTTTTCTGCAGATGGGGTGATAGCATGCGCATTCTTGCATACACATGCCCTTGGCCTGGTAATGCGTCTTTTTTTTTGGTAAAAGAGTATGCCGCTTTATGGAAATTTATTTTTAGATGTGATTTTCCTGCTTTGTTTCTATTCTTGTAGCTGATCATCCAAAGGCTAATGAATACTACTCTGATCCAAGACTGGCAGCATATGCTGTACCTTACGCGCCTATCCTGTCATGGTATTGTTAGAATTTCTGCGAAATTTTATATCAGCTTGTTAGCTTCGTTTTTAAATTAATTTGGTTTCTTTCTTGATGCACAACAGTACTGATGCAGCAAAAAATTCCCTGCGAAGAGAAGTTGAAATCTTGAAAACTGAGGCTCATTGGTCGAAAGCTTACTTCTACTTGTGGGATGAGGTGTGTTATGTTATTTCTATCCTATATCGAATGACTTGATTCTACAACAAAAAATGCAAGTATCGCTATGCTTATAGTGCCTTCTGATGCCACGTCAATTTTCAGGTCCCATTAGGGCCTGCCTAGCTTCCAACTGCAATATAGTTATGACTAATAGCAATTAGAGGATTGCATCAAATTTAACTGTCTTCAATAGAAAAGGGAAACTCCCTCCATTTCGCTATACTTGGCTCTATTGACCAAAAATTTCTCCCCAAAATACTTGGCATTTTCTCAATCCCTAGGGGAACTTTTCGAAATTGTCCCTATCGAATCAACGAATTCCTTCTACTTTATTACCTCGTTTTACGTGCTTGAGATATTATTGAGGGTATTTTGGTCCATTGCCACATGAAATATGATTGCCTAAACATGCGTGCATTAGTCAAAAGTGCCAAGAATTATTAAACGGAGAGTGTAGTTAGTACTTAATGGTATTTAGGTACTTTTATTTATTTTGATGAGGGCAATTATTTTTGTTATATAATGGTGCCAATGTAACATGTCAAAAACAACTTAGTGGGCTATTAAACACATGATGTAGGAATTGAGCCTAGCTCACTTGGGTGGGGGACTGGATGTACAATCCTACCACCCGGGATCAAGTCCTCATGGACTCGAATTCGGGTTCCTATTTCTTACACTGTCGGGGCCTCCCTTACAATTGCTTCACGAAAGGAACACATGATGCTGCGGTGTCACCAACAGCTGCATTGGGTTGTACATGAAAAATGTCCAGTACCGTGTTAGATAATATGCAAATAACATTGACAGCCAGCCAAGTAGAACTTCAACTTAACATGCAACAATTATTATATTTCAGCAGTTACAGGTAACAGTGAGTACTGAGTTCAAGCGCTAATGGTGAAACCTACTTGTATGTATGCTGCTGACTGCTCAGCTAACCATTGCTTAATAGGTTCAATGAGTAAGACTGAGACTCCAACTTCAGTTGGCCATTGAGTCCAACTTTATTTAGCCAAATAAGCCACTTCTATGCTTTCTAGAATATCCTGATTCTTGAGGGAACTTTATTGGTGAAAGTTTGTTCTGGTGAGTTGTGAGTGCAGGTTCGGCCTTATATATGCTAGTAGGTGATGGTTGCACTCAGCATTTTGCACATGCAAACAACTTCGGTTTGAGCACGAAATGAATATACAATTCCCGAAAATAAATTTAGGAAGGTAGCTCTCAATTTAGCATAACTGCAGTTTGAAATTTCAAGTCCGAGTTTATTCTTTTTTGAGAAAGAAAAAGGTGTAATCCCTGACAAACTGTAAGTTAAAAGAAAATAAGAATAAGACAAAAGTCACAGCAAACTTCTTTTTATTTTCCTAAGTCGCTTTGAGTTCAAACTTGAAATTGTAAATGGTGATGCAATAATCCATAGAGTATCTCCTCATTCTTTTGGGGGAATTTTTCATGTTGGTTTGGTGCTCAAACTAAAATGATTTGTATAATCCATAGAGTATCTCCTATTCATGGTTGCACCGGATGCACAGTACTATGCATTTTCCTAAGGCCTTAAAGTGCCAAACCAATTAAACCCTAAGCTCATGCATCAAACCACATCAACTCATTTATATGGGCCACTTTGTTCTATTTACAATTGTTCTTATTTTTCAGCCATTGAATATGGAACAGTATGAAGTGATCCGCAACATCTCTAATGAGTTACGGACATACACACCCAATGTGCGTATATTAACGACTTACTATGCTGGTGAGTATATGACAGAATGCAAAGTCCCTTTCTTGATGAATACTGTCTTATTAAAAATATACTTCCATACTTGGACTCATATATGAAAAATTATGAAGTACTTTTCTTGACGAACACTTGTTTAAAAACATGCATTTATACATGGACTTGGAATGAGTATATATGCAGTTTTTTCTACTGTGGATTCATTAAGATCCATTATATCATTGTACTGAGCTAGATATTTTAAGCTAAGTTAGTTAATCAGAAAGCTTAGCAGACACGCTAGAAAACTGTTTGGTTAATAAAGTTACTGCTGTATATTATTTAGTACTCTATATGATGTGGGAAACAAGAGCAAAGTGAAGCAAAGAAGTGAAGGCGAAATTTGAACATAAGAATCAGCTATGGGTGTTGGATAATTTCAGTTCATTTGGGTGCCAGCATGAAGTTTGAGATGCTCTACTAGCTTCTATCACCTCTATTGAGATTTGATGTACCATAAGATAGTTTATTTATTTTTGATTGCTAAGCTATTTCTTAGGTACTATACTTGCTTTGTATATGTTTTATGAAATGAACTGTGATTACCTGCTTGCGACTGCGAAGCAAAAAAACTTATGTTACCCTGCCTGGTGTTAGGTTTTCTGGAATTTATATAATAATTGTACACATGGAAGCTGACCACACCTGGCAAGTCTTAAGTTTCTTTAACATATAAATCCATTTTCTCTTACAATTGGAATGGCTCATGTAGGTCCAAGTGGTTCTGAACTGGCTCCTTCTACATTTGAGGCTTTTGCAAAAGTTCCAAACATTCTACGTCCACATACACAAATCTTTTGCACTAGGTATGCGTTGCTGCTGACACTGCTGTGTTTGTTGTGGATTGCTTAAATTGTCTGGGTATGCCAGTCATATCCCTAGGTTGCAACAACATACACGTGTTGTCACACTGGTCTAGCATGATATGGAAATGCTTTTACAAATATATTGATATGAAAACACATATATTTTAATTTCCCGTAGAATCTATAGTTCTATACTAGTGCTAAAATAATTGATTTACAATGTTTAGTTTTAAACACAATATATAAGGTTCAGAACATTGAAGTGTTACTTTATCTATATCTTGAATTATCTTATCATACAAATCCCCATCCTAGGTTATTCATCAAGTGCACAAGGTTTAGAAAATTAGTGCTAGTTCTGCTAACAAAAATGGACCAAACTAGATAAAATTATCAATGCCCTGTTTGAGAGAAATTTTGTGATGGCACAGCATTGATGATTTGATGAAACTAACAGCTCTGGTAAATATCGGGGATGTGTTGGCATTATGTGGATGTGGGATATGCAACATGGAGGCTAGTAGAAGTATTGGTGGCTTGGTGCAAACTAATGACAGTGTCATACATTGTTCAATCTTGGACTAATGAACCACTTCATTTACTTATTTAGTGTTTTCTTATACAGCGAATGGGTTCTTGGTACAAGAGAGGACCTAGTGAAGGATATTGTTGCCGAAATACGACCGGAGCTTGGTGAAGTAATGACAGATCCTCCTTCTAGTTAATTTTGATTTATGCTCTTTTCTTTATACAATATTTGTGACTGCATTGATGTTCTGCTTCAAATTGTAAAGAGCATGTGTCATGCTGAAAGGGCCCATGAAGTTATAGCATTTGTTTACTGACTAATATTGATTTCTCATCTGTTGGTATAAAAGAAATATTTCATCAAAACTTAAAAAGTAAACTTTTTTTTTAAGGAAAAAAGAAAACTTGTTGGATGATAGTGTGCCAGGTTTTGTAGTTTTGTGAAAATATGATGTCTACTTTCCTGTTGACATTTTCTATGAGCAGTACTGTTTCTATGGACAATGTGAGCCCAGTAAAACTGCATTGACATATGTTCCTATGTGTGCCATCCTTTTACTATTCTTAATTCTTCGTTTGTTAATTTATCCAGTGCTCTAGACACTAGGTCTGTAGAGCTATTTTAGTGTCTACACTGCTGGTGGTCTGGAGCAAAAATAAATTGAAATAGTTCTTCAAATTACGTGGGCTTCCTTTAACGATATGGCTATGTGTACAACTACAATCTTAACGATATGGCTGTGTACTGTTGTCATTAGTATTTTATGCTGTGCAATGTGCATGCAGCCTACTGTTTAACTATAGATCACCTCTACTGTCCTGGTCAATAACATTTCATATGGTTTTCTCTATAACTTAGTTTTATTATTTATGAAATTTTCACTCAGGCATGCATGTATATGAATCTCTATGGTTTTTTTTAAGTTTGTGACTTGTCTCTTGATGAAATTATCTCAATCCTATCTAGGAGTGGTGGACATATGTTTGTATGGGGCCTTCTGATCCTCAACCAAACTGGCACCTTGGGATGCGTGGAACCCAGCATCGGGCAGTGATGTGGAGAGTGTGGAAGGAAGGTGGCACAGGATTCCTTTATTGGGGTACCAACTGCTACGAGAAGGCTATGATTCCAAGTGCTGAGGTATGCTGTGCCATTGGAAAACCTCTTGATATAATGAGCTTCCATTAGTCTATGTAGAGTATGATCTTTTTTCTTAACATAAGTTATTTCTGTAAAAATCTCCTGTAAGGTTTTTTTCTTGGTGACATGTCAGGTGAGAATGTACATTTTGTGAAAATTTGAAAAAAAAATGAGCATAAAAAATTCCCCCAAAAATTGAGGAGGTAGCTTCTAATCCATCAAATATCTCTTTAAAAGTTCTAGTTGGGATAAACGAAAAGAGAAATCTCTGACATCTTAGAAGATAAAAAAATGGCGGAAAAGGAAAGTGAAAATTCACTGTTCTCTGCACATTTATCTTTTTCTTCCAACACAAATTGAATTTAGACTTGAAATTTTGAAGAGATATTTGATAAATTAAGAACTACCTCCTAAAAAATGGTAAATTTCATGTAAATTTGGTGCTTAGAACAATAAAATTCTCAAACTTACACCAAATATATATTTTCACCTGATATGCCCCTTTTCTTCTTAGGATATTGATACCCAGCACATAGTGCAAGATGTGCAGATCTTACAGATTGTTTTTGGGTCATAGTGTCTGTTGATTCAAAAGAGTAGGAAATGTTAAAATTCCAATAAAAGTTACATGAAACCTTTGATGTTTAAATTCATGTTGTGTAGAAACCCCAAAGGTCAGTAAACCCTCGGTATTTTGGAAAACACGACAACATTCTTTCAAATTTCAATGCCAACTTCCATCAAAATGATGGCAATATATAGATATGGTATGAGCCCCACCCTGATGTGGAGTTTTCAAACATTTGTTTTCAATATGGAGAAAAAAATCAGTCTCTTTTTCATTTGTTCGCACATACTATCCACTCCCTATTTCAATATGGACGGCAACACGTGAAATAGGGAAATGGCAATGCAGCAATGATGATGGTTCCCTGTACTGTATGCTAGTATTGTGGTGTTTTCTTATACATGGGTATTGGTAGACATGGAGGTAGCTGGCTTGCATGAAATATGTCTGTGATGTATTGCATATATGACATGAGCAGTTTTCGTTACAGTCTCCCATTTATATTTGTAAGCGTGGACTTGATTGAGAATAGTTAAAATTTGTTATTGGAGCTTATATTAAAAAATAGAAGTACTGCTTCTTAGCAGTAGTTACTTGCACATGGGTTTGGATGCTGAACTTCCAAGCATACTCTACACACACAAAAGAAGAAAATAAAACAAATTCCATGCAGATCCAGGAGACCAGGAGTATGACATCGTAAGCAAGCAAAGATGATTTAGGACGCTCAAGTGCTCATATAGTTCCTAATATTCGATTAAAAAATCAAGGACATTTGAATAATATTTCATAAAGAAAATCAAGGGTATTTGAACAGGCCATTGTTGGTTTTGAATAATAAGTACAATTGTGTGCAAAGTGACAGAGTTTTTTGCTTACATTAAGGCGGAAGTCTAATAAAGATGCAATGTAGTAATTCTTGTTTTAATGTATCCACAGATTATTATTATTGTTACATCTGAAATTGTTTATGAATTTTAGGTTTAATTTTAAAATTGAGTGCTGATACGCAATTTAATATTTTAATATACCATTTTATATTAATCTAAGAATCCAACATTGTTATTTGGACTTCAAAGTTTAATTTTAATTTACATTTCAAAGTTGTATTAATTTTTTTATTCAGCTTGGCATATTGTCTACTGTCTACAACGGTGTCTTGTTCTTATTCTCAAACTTGGTGAGGTTGCAGATCTGTTTCCGACGTGGCCTTCCTCCAGGCGATGGGGTTCTGTTCTATCCTGGCGAAGTGTTCTCATCGTCACATGAACCTGTTGCATCCCTGAGGCTAGAACGCATTCTAAGTGGCATGCAGGTGATACTTTTTCGAGAGTGCATGTTTTCTCTATTACAACACAAGCCTATTCTCAGTCTTAAGGATACTAATTCTATCCTAGGATTCATGATTTAGCTAAGCTATGCCTTTTCTTTTATCATATTTCACCTTACCTTTTCAAGGGTTGTACTGCTTTTAAAATTATATTAGGAATATCAAGTCCACAGCTTTCTACCACAATGCCATTTAGAAATATCACTTGACCAAATGAACCATCCAGCCTTTCACTTGTTTAAGTTGATTTTCATTACAGAGCTATCAGCTGTGGATAGTGTAGCTCTGAAACTTATGCAGTAGCTCACAGTTGTTTCTTCTTGATTTTGCAACGCAGGACATTGAATACTTGAACCTTTATTCTTCAAAGTATGGTAGGGATGAAGGCTTGGCTCTCCTCCAGAAGACCGGAGCGTATCTTGGCCCGGATCGCTATGCACATGATCATGGACCAATTGATGTGATGCGTGGTGAGGTGTACCGGACTTGCAGTTCTTAGGACAGTCCTGCTGCTATTCCATTGCAGCATCCTGTTGTTGTACATGGTCTCGCATGTGTTAGCCAACTGAAAATCAGTAAATACTTTTGATCAAACTCATCAAAGCTGGACTGGTTAGAAAGTGGATGGGCAAGGATAGGACGCCCTGCCTTGGGTACATTGGAATGTGCAGAACCAGTGGGATCATACAGTACAAGATAGAATGGTAGTATGGCCATCTGGGCCTTGTATGTATGATTTCCTTCCTTTCTTTTCCCGTGGGTGCCGTCTGGTGAGTTTTCGATTAGCAGTATCCGGAGGCGAAGCCCAGAGCTCGAGATGTATCTGTCAAAACCCAGCGGCAGGCCCTGTTGGCTTGGCCAGGAAAAGTCACGAATTTACAGGCCCACAATGCCAGGCTGCCCATTCAACTGCTCGTACGGACCAGCTATCGCAAGTCTCAACGAATATATCTCAGCTGTCAGCTCCTTCACTGCGCAGTGGTGATACAAGCTAGCTCTTTAAAAAGCTAGGGCTCAGACTCACTGACACGTGGGCCCCACCAATCCACCCAAACTTCCTAGCTGTTCTCTGGGCTGTAGGCCCTTCTTCTTGGTCCAGCTCCATCGTACCCTCTTACACTCGTACGGACATGCCTGCTGCCTGCACGCGACTGAAGCACAGGTCACAAATACCTTGAACGGCATCTCGTTTGAATTCGGCAGCATCGATTCTCATTTTCACGTAGTGACACCATGGTGCCCTGTCCCTCTCGAGTCTGGTAGCTCTGAGGCCGGAGCCATTTCAGGATCTAGCTAATACATGTTTTATTTATGTTATCCTTAGGGTTTGATGAGACATCCATCGCAAATTACCCTGTTGGGTAGGGGGGGTCCGCACAAGTGGAAGGTCATTATCACAGATCCATGATAATTCGGGAGATCTCCGACATGTCCATTGTCATTAGCTAGCTCTTGCCCTGATTCACACCGCAGAAGTTTTTTAAAAGGAGAAAATGGATGGCACACCAATCCTTCTATGGCATCTCTGTACTTGCCACTTGGCCGGCCTCTCTCTGTGTATGTGACGCTGGCGAAGTCTTTTCAGGTAACAGAGTCGTTCGTAACCTGTAGGTTGTAGCCGGAAGATCTTCCACTGGAGATCACTCGTGCTGCTGTTACCATTGACCAGCTGCATCAGCATCAGCACACCAGACAGCCAACGTTATTGGCTGCAGGTATCTCGGCTTCACCACCTAACTACACACTGTGCGTTAGCAGCCTATGCATGATTAAGATACAAGTTCCTTTATAAAAAAAAGGATCAGGTACAAGTGACTGAATCTTTCAGAATGCCATATCTTTTTCTTTTTGTAGTTTTTTCAGCATGCCTATCAAGGAGAATACCCTCACAATTCCCTCCTTATCATCTGGAACATTCTACCTCGAAACGAACTTGTCTTGGAATACTTGGAAAGAAAGGCAGAGACCGGCGGCGCTGGGCTGATGTTGCGGTGATCCTGGAGATCAAGAGCGAGGGCAGTAAACTATGCATGGTGGCTGCACGGCCATTCTCTGATACCTTGATCTCATCGAGCAACGATCCTCTCTTTGATCGGCAGCAGAGTGGGTGTCTAGTCTCTTCACAAGAACTGGCACTGCTGCATGCTGTTCTGCGTTTCTTTAACATAATGCCACTCGTAGTTGAATGTTTATGTACTATCTGCACCATATAAACTGATTTAAGATTGGTGCTAAGTTTCTGCTGGGAGTTTCAATCAGATCGGTTGCCCTTGTCCGGCCAAACTGATGTGAAGACTCTGTACAGTTTTGTAGCAACTGTAACTTTCCCATTCATGCTCAGCTCGCCTGCATATCTTCGGATCAAAAGATTAAAAATATCACGGTCATGATGAATGATCAGATTCTGATGAAACTGAACCAGAAGTTCTAAGGAGCTCTCATGTAGATAAGGTACTAGAAGCACAAGGAATTATCAAGTTGTTCATGTGCATGCAACAGTTAGCTTTTCACTTCATAGATGCTAGTAGTGTAGCTTGGTCAATAAGTTGCTTATGGCTTCTCTTGCGTGAAAATGACTTGCTTTTCATCGAAGGGGCACGATGTTCAGCTCCACTGAATGATTTTGTTCCCCCCGGGAACAGGTTCCCGTGAATGATTGAATTGTTGCATATGCTCCATTTGTCTCGAACTGCTTGGCTGTAGCGATTATCCTTTCCTTTTTGTCCCGGAGCTGAACTTTTTCTTTGGTGGAAATTTTTCCATGAGTCCATGTATATATTTCATCACTTTGCTTGCAATAATACAGTTACAGTTATGTGAAATTGTCTTTGCCTTTCTGGTGTCGATTGATGCAACTTTACTCCCAGTTCCCCATGGATTTTTAACAAATCCAAGCATGCGTGTGGCAACCTTTTCAGCCAATGATCCCTGCTGGCCATCGCCACCATTTTATCCTCGTGGGATGGCAGCACCGCACGACGCGAGAAACAGAAAGATCTTTGTGGAGAGGACCACGAGCAAATTCGGAACGTGTGACTCAGAGTGTGTACGAGCTGGAACCGCGAAAGAACAGACCATCCAACAGTGCAAATAGACTATGGACCGAAGTGGAAGAGTGGCCTTTCACTGCTGGTTCCTTTCATTTTTGTGCTTGGATACTCGGGCTGCAAATAGGATGCAAGGAAATCCTTCATTTTGGCCAAAAATAATAATCAAGGAACAGCAAAAGACAAATTAATTTAGGAATTTTTATCACAGGAAAATTTCCCAGGTTGTTTTCTACTTCTAGTCCTCTACCAGCTTTGGTCTCCTGATGCTCCCCGGCGGTGCAACTCTTACGCCTTTGCAACATGAGATCAAATAATTGTTGGATACTATGACCAGGATAGAAATTTTACACTCGATTTTTAGACAATAGTCAAGAATTTTGACTATATTATTCATACTATATATTTTTAAGAAAAAGTATGAAATGACTTTTCCATTAACGCAAGTGATATAGAGGCTAGATAAGCACCGGCATGGTGGAAAAAAGAAGGGGATATATTGGATATCCGATCTGATGCATGTAATGGCCACTATCCATGTGATCTCCTCTTCATCTCTTATTCAACCCCTAACTTTTATCCTCCTCTCCCACCTTACCCCGCCACGCTCGAACCCTATCTCCTCCTTTAACCCACCATCAAGCTGGATTCCCTACCCTCATCACCATCAAAGCTTTTCCCCCATTGCTGCCATCAAATGGATAAATGGCCGCTATGGTAGACATAGACTTTACCACCGTCACTCTCGGGCTAATGTGTTATTTTCACATCAACATATCCTCGGCTTCGCATTGTCGGCGGTCAGGTGTTTGATGGATGCATCGAGTTGTATCTAGGTGCCACTATCATGGATGCATCAAGTTGGATCTAGGTGCCACTATCGGCCAGTTGGTCATTGAAACATCGCCCATTTATGTCTAGTATAAAAAATTATTTGATGCAGTGTACTTTTGTATCGAGAATTGCCGATTTTTGTTTATTGTAAAGATCAAGAATGTAGATAAGCATTAAGAAAAAGCTTATTGTTGAAATGTTTAACATGGTTTTGAAATTCGAAACAGTTAATCATGATATTGCAATCGTGTGGAAACAATGTAAGCACGCTTTCGGAAAAACAATGAAGTAGGCAAAATTCCAAGAAAATATATAATTTGACCAAAAAAGGGTAAAAAAGTGGAGCATTTAGTAGAGGAAAAACGCCTGTCCTTTCCCCTAATAAAAAAGACTAAGAAATGGTTACCAAAACCGCACCTATTCCCATGCTTCGCTGGCAACTGGCATCGTTGCTTTGCTTGCTTTCCTTCCGTACGCGGTGATGGATCCAACACCATACACGATGTGGGTCAAGGGCGACCCCGGGATGCTCTGCCATCGCACCTAAACTATCCACACGAAACCTCGTCAAAATTAACAACGCGTTGCGCGGTACTAACATGTATGTAAAAGTAATCTTCTTTTAGTACCAGTAGCCCAGCTCGCAAGCAACATGAGAAGAAGAAAAAGGGAGAGAGCTGAAGCTCACGAGTTTACTAGCACGCACCGTCGACCACCACGCGCCTACGACAAGTCAGCCCTGGCCTTGTGCCCAGCCTCTTTCGGCAGCACACAGATCCTCGCCGACATTTTTCTTTTTTCCCTCGCTCGTATAGGCGCGCCGAGCGGGATACGCCCGCGCGCGCCGTCACGCGTACAGCCGTAGGTGTATTCCCGTTCGTTCCTCGAGGCCCCCGCGCGAGACGACACGACGCCAACCCCACACCGCCATGTGTGGATAACGGCGATCTCTCTATGATCAGCCCGCGCGCGCCGGGCCCAGCGCCCCCCACATCCTTTTCCGCCCTTATCAACTCCGGAGATCCAACCCCTGCCGACCGCCTGGTTCTCACTTCACCGAAGCGTTCTCCACTTCTCTTTCTTCGCTCACCTGACCACTATTCCCAACTCCCCGAGCTAAGACTTAGGTTTGTTTAGTTAGTATTTTTAATAGCTTTCTATTACAGCGCAACCAAACAATTAATTTTCTATCAATTTTTATAAACAGTGACCGTGAACTTTACGGTGTAAATTTAGTTATTTAGAAAAGCTGTCTTCTCTCGATTTTTTATAATATGCTGAAGTTTTTAAGGCTTATTTTGTAAAATATTATAGATAGTTTAGATTAACTTAAAGTTATATGTTTATTTTTTATAGCTATATTAGATTCTCTAAATAATTAACTAATAATAGCTTTATTAACGATCAGGCTCTAACTAAATAAGCCTGTAGTAGTAACAGTAGTATCTCATTGAGTCGTTTGTATTGTATAATCGATTTCTTATACTAGTATGAGCAGCTCGTCCATACGTACATGGAATTCAGGGGAGAGACGGCACAGTGATGGACGATGGAGGATTGGACAAGGACGATTTTTTTGGGATGGGGTGGGGGTGTTAGGATTTAAAGGCGGAAGCTAGCGACCAAAAAGGGTGTCCCCGCGGGGCAGTAAAAACCGGGGGTGGCAGGGGGGAGACCACGTGAGCACGAATCATGGCGAGGAATCCGACGGCGGCGAAGGGACGCTACCCACACCGCACCGAAAAGCCAACGTGCCGGATTGGCACCGCGCGGTACACCTACAAACCCGCCCTCCTCATCCCGATGCCCCTCTGACCCCATCATCCATCCCCCCAATCGAAAGCCAGAAAAACAAGCGAGCGAGCGAAAGAGAGAAGCGAAGAAAGGAGGAGAGAGAGGGGCAGAAAAAAAAATCTCCGTCCACCACCGCTGCACCGCCGACCAAGCCCCCGCTGCTCCTTCGGTCCGAGGTGTATAAGGGGAAGCTGAAGGGCAGTGAGCTGCGTCGAGGGGCTGCGGGCGCAGATCGAGCGGAGATGCCGCCCAACCCGACGGAGACGGAGCAGGCGGAGGCGGCCGCGGCGCCGGCGCCTGCCAAGAAGAAGAGGAACCTCCCCGGGACGCCAGGCGAGAGCGCGAGCTTCGGGTTTTTTTTGGGGGGACCGGGGCTGGTTGGTGGAGTTCGTCTCGATATGTTGGTCTGATGGATGGTTTTGTGTGTGTGTGTGCGCGCGCGTGTGTGCAGATCCGGACGCGGAGGTGATCGCGCTGTCGCCGGGGACGCTGATGGCGACGAACAGGTTCGTGTGCGAGGTGTGCGGGAAGGGGTTCCAGAGGGACCAGAACCTGCAGCTGCACCGGCGCGGGCACAACCTACCGTGGCGGCTGCGGCAGCGCGGGCCCGGGGCGGCGCCGCCGCGCCGGAGGGTGTACGTCTGCCCGGAGCCCGGCTGCGTGCACCACTCCCCGGCACGCGCACTCGGGGACCTCACGGGGATCAAGAAGCACTTCTGCCGCAAGCACGGCGAGAAGCGCTGGGCCTGTCCCCGCTGCGGCAAGCGCTACGCCGTTCAGGCCGACCTCAAGGCCCACGCCAAGACCTGCGGCACCCGCGAGTACCGCTGCGACTGCGGCACACTCTTCACAAGGTACTGCCTTCTGCTTTCTTTCACCCCATTTCCAATGGCCCCCTTGGGGGGAGATGAGGTTTGCATCCTTGTTTGATTCATCAGCCGGCGTGCTGGCTTTGGTTCAGGAGGGACAGTTTCGTGACGCATCGCGCGTTCTGCGGCGCACTCGTGGAGGAGACTGGCAGGGTGCTCGCCGTTCCGGCGCCGCCTTCGCCTCGGCCGCCTGATGTGGAGGAGGTTGAGGAGAATGTGGACAAGGACAAGGAGAATGGAGAGGAGGAGGATGAGAAGGAGCAAGAGAAGGGAGCGGAAGAGGAGGAAAATGAGAATTCTTCTGTGGCCGAGGTGGATGGGCCTCAGGCTCAGCACGGCGAGGCAGTGACGGAGGAGCCCCAGCGCATTCCATCGCCACCATCTCCACTGCCGCCGCAGGAGGAGCAGTCAGTGGTGGCACTGGTGTCAAATGTGGAGGGTAAGAGTCTTTTGCATTTTTGTTGTGTGTTTGTCTTATTGCCCATAGATAGACTAGATGAGATTTATAGCAAATTCGTGCTCCTTAAATCCATCTTATTACTGTAACAAGAAAGGAATGCATGAGTCTTGTTTCTTTCCCAATTCGGCCGGCCATTTGATCAATTAGCCAACAATGGTGAGTGACTTGTTCTTCGGTTTTATGGTCTATATACAGAGCCAGAGGTGGTTGCTGAGCCAATTGTGGATATCAAGCAAGAGGAGGAAGACAAGCGAGATGAAGACGTTTGCTTCCAGGAAGCTGATGGATACAAGGATGCTGAACTAGAGGACTCCAGCCTGCCAGATAATGATACCCCGATGCTCCCTTGTTTCCTCCCCTCACCCTCGGATGCCATTGGTACGGATCGCAACAGCACCAGTTGTGGCACGGTCAGCAGTGCTTCCAATTCCATCGCGCCAGCTACGACGACTAGCACATTTGCTGGTCTGTTTGCATCAGCCACAACAAGCACAACTCCCCAGAGTAGATCGCTGCGTGACCTTATCGGTGTTGATCCCACCTTCCTTTGCCTTGCGATTGGTGCGCCCTCCTCTCTGTTCCCGCAGACAAACGCAAGCAACCCCTGCACCTTTGCTCCACCTCCAGCACCACACATGTCCGCGACTGCACTTCTGCAGAAGGCTGCTGAGGTTGGAGCTTCGCAATCTAGCTCATCTTTCTTGAAGGAATTTGGGCTTGCAAGTTCCTCCTCATCAACCCCATCTAGGCCACCTCAAGGAAGGTATATCGATAGCTCAACAGTATCCCAGCTACCTGAAGGGAGGTTCATTGATAACTCGACACCATCCAAGCTATCTCAAGGGAGATTCATGGATAACTCACTACCATCCAAGCTACCTCAAGGAAGGTTCTTCGATAACTCTCCACCATCTGATCTACCTCAAGGAAGGTTCGTCGATTGCTCACCACCATCCAAGTTACCACCAGGAAGGTTTGTCGATAACTCGCCACTATCGAAGCTACCTCAAGGAAGGTACATCGATAACTTGCCACCGTCCAAGCTACCACAAGGATGGTACATCGATAACTCACCACCATCCAAGCTACCACAAGGAAGGTTCATCGAGAATTCACCACCATCCAAGCTACCACAAGGAAGGTTCATCGAGAATTCACCACCATCCAAGCTACCGCAAGGAAGGTTCTTTGATAGCAGTGCACAACAGTGGCACCACCGGAGTAATCAGTTAATGGATATGGAGCCTGGGCCGACACTATCTGGCAGTCTTGGCCTTGGCCTAGCCTATGACAGTGCAAATTCAGGCTTGCCAGATTTGATGATGGGGCAATCACCACTGTTTGGTCCCAAGCCTGCCACTCTGGACTTTCTTGGGCTTGGCATTGGGGGGGCCATGGGCGGCTCCACTACCAACGGTGGCCTCCCGGCATTGATGGTAGGAGGAGAGCTGGATATGGGGTCTGCACAGGCGCCCTCTCCATGGGAGGAGGCCAAGAGAAAGACCAACGGCCACACAATCCTGTGAGGTTTTCTTTTTGTAACCTTAGGGGGTTTTGTGCTTTGGCTCATCATTCTTTCAGCTGCTGTGTTGGTAGGTGCTAGAACTCTGTAAGCTGCAGACTTGTATATAGATCGATGCTTCTACTCCGCCTCCTGTCTAAGTTAAAAGCTATTACTACAGAGAGAGTTTGATCCTTGGAAGATGGAACCTGGCCTTTGTGACCTGTTCCTGTCAAATGTAATGAGGTAACAGGGGTAAGTAGTTGCCTTTATTACTGGTAACTTGTGGTGCCAAATTGCCATCGCAAGATTGCTTCGGAAAAGGAAAGGCTGGGATTGGGACAGCGAGGGTAACATGGGAAAGGTGTTTTCAGTTTTCTCTGTTGCTATCGGTCGGCACGGTCAGTATCTCCCATTCAACAACCTTCTTTTTGCGAGCCTTTGTACTTTTGAGAATCGCCGACGGAGGATTTTTTTTTCTCTAGTACTACAAGAGCAGTCGTTTGCTTTGCGTTCTGTTCGCTATGTCATCGCGGGGTACTAACAATCTCTTGCTTCTTGTATTATGTGTTTCACTGATATAGTTATCAATCAGGTGTATTTGTCGCAGCAGAAACAGCCTGAGAACCTTGTGAGAAAAACACCACGCGCTGCGTGGATGATAAGCAAGATCGGGGGATCATTCACCGGGTCTGTGATCCGTCCGATCACGACCTGCAAGTGCTATTGCTAGATTACAGTTGCAGGGGTTCAATTTTCTGGCTGCATGGCGATGCGCAAACACACGAGTTTCTGATTCCAAAGCAAAGACATACTACTACTGATCTGGTTAGCTAGGAGCCTGGGGCTACTCCTAGATATGGAGCTAAAGCTGTTACTGGATCTTGGGAGCCTTGTAGGGTACCCCTACCGGAAGAATCGAATCAGATCCTCCATTTTCCTCCTTTTCTTCCCCTCCCTCCCCCGAATATAACAGTAGAATTAAATTACTACAACTCCACGAGAGAGAGAGAGAGAGAGAGAGAGAGATCTCCCTCATTTTCCTCGGACTCCTGTCATTTTCTCTTCCTGACAGGCTAAACGGCGTACATGTTAAAAAATAATAATCCAAACGGAGGTCATTTTCTTTAATTCTTCAGCACTTGCTAGTGTCTTTCTGGAACGGCAAACTGGTGATGGTGCTACCATATGTTGTCTATGCGGGGACCCAGTTTTGTTCCTCTCGAGACCGGTTCTTTTCATTAAGACATGCCGTGTTCCTCTCGGGCAGAACAGAAGAGATTGAACGTGTCGAGATTCTGTGCTCCATTCGTACAGCTCTCTACAGTTTTGTTGGTTTGACATGACGTGCATAGCCCAATCAGTGCGGTAAAAACGTAAGAATCACAGAAGAGAGATATATGTGTAGGCAATCAATGAAGGAATTCATGTTCACGACACTGCTTATCTATTGATATATTTAGGTTTAGACAAGACACACGGAAACAGTGCATAAGTACTACAAAAGATACCGTGACAACAATGACGTCTAATTAAGTTACGTCCTGAAACTGTAGAAAGATTAGATTTCAGAAAATAGCAGTTCTCTTGTTTGTTATTCAAACGAAAATGCAAGTGGCCAAGTGCTTTGACAAAACTATCAAAAAACTTACACATGACATCACTGCCGCTCAACTTCGATCGCCTCTGTCAGCCTCTCATGCTGCCTTAACCTTACCTCGTGTTCGCTAACAGGACTGAGGAGTGGCCATGGACACGTGTGCGTGGCTTGTCTTTTTCTCACAAAAATAGAATATAATAGAAAATAAAGAGAAGTCAGAAATTCTCACAAAACACAAAACATTCAACCATTAATTTGGCTTATTAGTAGACCACAACCAATATATTTTCATAACTGTATCTAAACAGATCACAGCTGATAGATCTTCATAATTGTACTTAAACAGATCACATCCGTTAGATCATCATAACTGCACTTAAATAGACGGCTCAATACAACGACTAGCGGACCGGCTCGCAATCTGAACTTTTATTTCTGGTAGTGATTTAATATCACACGTACAGATAAAAAATAAAGATAATTAAAAATATTTTCTATACAATTGCACGGGACACCGTGCTAGTTAGTCAAAGGATAGGATTACCATCTGCACGAACATGGTGTGCGACACAGTCTAGCTAAAGACCTAGCCAGCAGTATGTGAGAGGTAACTTTCATAAAGTTTGCTAACTCATGACTAGTCATATGTTAATTACGATGAACTTTCACAACTTACTATCTCTCTCTCTCCAGTGAGCATAAGCTTCACCTGCATATCATAAACTGCTAGTTAGTCAAAGGATAGGATTACCATTTGCACGAACATGGTGTGCGACACAGTCTAGCTAAAGAGCTAGCTAGCAGTATGTGAGAGGTAACTTTCATAAAGTTTGCTAACTCATGACTAATCCTATGTTAATTACGATGAACTTTCACAACTTACTATCTCTCTCTCTCTCCAGTGAGCATAAGCTTCACCTGCATATCATAAACTCATACGCGGACCGATCTGCATTTCGTGCCTCGATCATGCGAATAGCCTCTATAACATCCCAAATGTGATCGTGTAATATATTCTTGTATAAACATCTGCGGAAATCAAAACCCTAGCTTGCCATCATATCATGCATGCATATAGATTTGGAAAGCCAAAAACACCTTAAAATCCGAACATAAGATTAACTTAAACATATACCTTGAAATCAATCTCATTCAATCTTGACTTAATAATTTATATATGTCATTCATGAAATATTTTACAAGTTTTAAAAGAATGCATTTGAATCTTTTTTTAAACCATAAAAACAAAACAGGAAATATAAAAGAAAAATAAAAAGAAAACCTAAAACTACCCTCCCTTGTCGAATGGGTCGTTTGGCCCATTCACTTCCCCGCTGCGCTATTGGGCCAAGGCCCGCTTACCTTCTCAGCGCGCCAACCGCATTCGGTGCCCTAACGCACCCGGCCGCCATCTTCTTATCCAGTCCGCAGGCGCCGCTCCAAGCCACCACACGCAGCTGCTTCGCCGGTGTTTCAAGCCACCTCGACAGGGACACCTGTCAAGCAAGCCGTGTGTGAGGAGCTCGCCGACGCTCTCTCTTATCCCCACAGGCGATGGCCTCATCCACCTGACCTGTGGGTCCCGCCACAAACAACATCCTCCCAAGCACCTGCTTTGGCACCACCATCGCCTCGAACGCACGTCGTGCCCGACGCTACCCCGAGCCAAGCAGCTGCTCCCTGCACCTGCCCCCGCCTTGCTTCTCCCTTATCCCCTTGCCTGGTCTCCTCTTTCTTTTCTTCTCTTCCTCACGTTTCCGTCGGATGCTTTCTCTTCTCATCCGAGCCACTCACCTCTTCCCAGACCCCGGTCACCAGCCATCTACCTCAAGCAATCGATGGTCTCGAGGACCAACACCACTTTCCTAACATCTCGGAGATTTTCCCTAAGTTGCCATTGCCCGCGCCCGGTCTTCCCGAACTTGACACCGTCGTCCCCATCACTACCATCCGAGCTTCATTGCCTCCCCTTTGGCCCAACGTCAGTCACCACCGAGCTCAGGGTGAGCCTTTCGATCAGCCAAGCGCTCGCGTCCTTTATTTACTTCTTGCTCTGCTACTGTTCTTGCTGGTCTAACTGGTCTCAAGTTGGTGT
This sequence comes from Stipa capillata, assembly GCA_019208055.1. Classification (NCBI taxonomy): domain Eukaryota; kingdom Viridiplantae; phylum Streptophyta; class Magnoliopsida; order Poales; family Poaceae; genus Stipa; species Stipa capillata. The sequence goes on from JAGXJF010005317.1 coordinate 343,614, forward strand.
GAACGACGGCATCAACCAGTGGCCATTTTCCCGTTTAACCATGGTAGTTAGTGTGCTTAAGACAAGGATTAAATGAAGTTAAGAATAATTAATGGAAGATCAGTAGTTATGACCGGCCATTTAATGCTCCAGTGATTAATTTTTGAACATCATTAATACCTAAGTAATTAGTTACAGTAACTACTCCCTCCGTCCACAAATGTAAGGCGTGCACGGAATTTAGGTTCAACTTTGACCAACAATTAAACCAATACTATTGAATTATATGACATAGTAGTGGTATCATTGGATTCATATTCAAATGTATTTTCAAATGGTATCACTTTTGTATTATATAATTCAATATTATTGGCTTAATTATTGGTCAAAATGATACCACTACTATGTCATATAATTTAATATTATTGGCTTAATTGTTGGTCAAAGTTGAACCTAAAATTCTGTGCACGCCTTACATTTGTGGACGGAGGGAGTATTGCTAAACTAATTAATCCCCGATGCAATTAATGTTTTGTTAGTTACAAACTGACACAATTATTACATAACAACGTAACTAATAAGTTGATTAATATGTCTCTATGACACTTCGGTCCTGCATGTAAAAAGATTGAGAAATATAGAAAAAGTGGAAGAAATAGTAGTAATCAATGACAGTGGGCCCCCCTGTTAGGTTGACTAGTCAACTTTGACTGGGACCTACAAGTCATTGGCCAGAGCTAGGTGATGTTAGGTAGTAAAAGTATTTTATTATTTACTGAGGAAAAGACAAAAAAAGAGATTTAAAATAATTTAAACTTTAAAAATTCATAGAAAATTCAAATCAACTCAAATGGATTGATTCTTTTTGTAAAATTCATATTTTTGAATGTATAATTTACTGGTATACTTTGAATTCATGTTACAGTACTCAAATTTTATGAAATTCGTGAATCACTTCCAATTCTTAGAATTCAAATTCCAATCTTGCAAAATTCATAACTAATACAATTCAAATCCAAAAATTATGAACTTTATGTTAAAATGATCAGTGTAACATGTAGTATTTAATAAAAAATAATTCCACTAATGTTACTGTTGATGAAAATTTGAAGTTATTAAAATAATCAAATAAATGCATAAAATGCTACTTCAAATCTAAAAATCCATAACTTTCACTAACAAATTCCAAATGACATGAAACCAATGAAAAAAATCTTTAAATTTAAATTTTCATCCCCTACTCTGCATTTCATATTCATTCATTCATTGCATCTTGAACTCTTATTGATGTTTGTTGTTTTCTTTCGGTGTTAGATTTCTCGAATTGGTAGAATCTATTGACGAGGGTTGTGATCCCTCTTATTTTGAATCTCAACCAGAGTAGGAACTTGTTGTGTCAGGAAAGTAAAGCTTGTTGATATTACCATGCCGTATTTGTTTATCGTTACATACTACTTTTGCCATGTGTTGAACTAGTTGATTATCGATGGACTGATATTCACTAGTATGTGTAGGATATGATGTTATTTCTCTCTTGTGACATCAACTGGAAATAACACCTAATCAAACGTGAACAAGAGATTAAGAGTGACGAGGGAACTAGTGACGGTATCAACTGGGGGTGCTATCGGTGATTAGCTAATTTCATCAGATAATGAGTGGTTAGCTCTTATCACTCATCGTGGTTACTAATTGACAACCGATTACCCCCTATCAGCCACATGTTAACCGTGACCTCATCAAAAGAGAATCCGGATTGGATATCATCCTCTTGGGGCTTTGCAACCCACATTTGGAGAACCACCGAAACTCTTGTTGGTGATGTTAAATGATTGACATTTTGTGTGAAACATTGTTTGGTAATGAAATCTCACTTAATTAAAATTAATAATGGGTGGTTATCTCATTATGGAATTTACTGCTCGTCTTAACAAAATCTAGACTAGAAGCAATATCTGTGAATAGGAATTTCAACTTCATCATTAATATTGGGTGGTTAACCCAATATCGGAAATCAATTTAGTCCTAATGGTACTTGGACTTGTATGAACACCTTTATTGGAAATCACTTTACTTTTACTTTCCGGTAATTGTAACTGATTATGAGTTGTCTTCTATGTCATGCTACATTTTATGTTATAAGCACTACTAAGTCTTGCGAGTACGATTGTACTTATGGTTAGTTGTCTTGCATGTATAAGAACAGATGATCCTTCTCTTGATGAATATTATCATGGCGACACTTGAAATGATTACCCCGTTAGCATACCAGTCTTTTGGACAACGTAGTGTGTGTACTTTGAAGATTGTAAGATACTAGCTTGTATCTTGACACACCTTATGTTTTTCTTCCGATGTTGACTACTTCAATACTTGTGACTTTCGATTCATTTGCCTGTAACATTTGTATCTGCCCGAAGGTAAGAGATGTGTATTATTATCTTGTTAACCCTCTAGTAGAGTTGTGCAATGGTATTCCAAGTTGTTCCCCATGTTTCTTTGTACACACTACGTGAATGGTATGAAGTGTATGGATGGATGGTAGAGAGTGTCTTCTATACCTTATACGACCCCGGTGGTCATCTTAGTTGAGTGACCCACTAGTTGTGGCGCTTTCACTGACTAGGCAGGGTGTGGGTATCGGTGTCGAGCTTTCGAGCAACCCACTGGCTCGTACTTTAGCCGGCAAGGTAGGGTGTGGACACAGGTACTGGGCTTCTATAAGCGATTGCGATGATCGTATCGAAATATAGAAATTAGAACTCTATGAGGGTGTTTGGTATCGTGTACGCCGTATCGCACGGTATTTGTTTCTGGCCGGCTTGACCAACAGTGATCGACTGCGTGTGCTTATATTGTGTGCTGGTCAGGTGTCGGGACACCCAACAGTGAATGCATACGACGTTCTCGGTGAGCATATGGTGTGTTGGGTGGCTGTTTAGTCTTTGACAAATGATCGTCCCTTAGGTCACACCTAATTCCGGGCCCCGGCAGCCTCCTGACAGTCTGACGTCACAATGATTGGTTAGTGTGTCCATCGAGTCGTCAGAGTAAGTCCTTCCATGCAAGCTACTAGCTCCGGTTCAAGTGCTTTTGAGCAGTGAGCCAATGACCACCATGCTGAGAAGATCACCTCGCCCACATGATTCTTGTTACAAAAATCATAGGTGTATGACGATCTACGAAGAAAAAGTAATCACATCAAGACGACATGAGATTTGTTAACCGGGTTCGACACAAGATTTGACCCCGGGTGCCCAGAGATGTCGATGGTCGGCATATTGCAATAATATGTAGGGTGGAGCATTCACAGAAGGGCTCTTAGGGAAGTAGACGTGTTCGTTGAACCCCGTTAACAAATCTCATGTCATCTTGATGTGATTTCTTGTTCCTCAGTCGATCGTCGTACACCTTTAATTTTTGTAACAAATAGTATCAGAGCAAGGTTTCTCAGAGGATTTCGAGTGATCTAGAGGTGTCACCTAGGGGCTGGATCGTGATTGTCTGTGCGGAAGCGTGTCACGGAGATTGAGTGGGCAATCGAAAGCAGTCAAAGTGATGAGAGGCAGTGGCGGTTGTCAGATCAGAGCAACGACGAAATCGAGGTGCGTCAGCAGAGTGGCGATTGGGCACGACGGTGGTTGCTGCAGAGATCAATCAAGAGCAGAGGACGCGCTGATTTGTTTGAGGAAAAAAAGAATCCCGTGGCTTGTGGTCAAGTCAGCACCAGGCACAAGTCACGAAATGCATGTCCAGCAAGTTCATGCAGAATTTGGCTAGAGTCCAACTTTTTGATCTTCTTGGCTGGGGTACACCCAAGAAGTGCACCGAAAATTTGGTGCATGTCCAAAGGAGAGCAACATGGGACCCGCTAGGTCAATATTTGTTGCCCATTTGTCATTGGATGGTCGGGTTAGTTGCAAAGAACGGTAATAATTCGACAGTTGTTGGTTAGACAAAGGAGGTGCTCGATGGTGTGCATATAAAGCTCGATCAAGGGGTTTGGAGCACGTACAGCGATGATGATGACGTGTGCATAAGGTCATGCATTTATAAGGCGTCAAGCAATACGCGACAATGTGCGGGGTGGATACGACGTAAGGTGAAGCATGACGGGTTCGAACAAGGCGTCAAGCAATACACGACATGTGCAGGGCGGACACGGCGCAAGGTGAAGCATAACGTGGTCGGACAAACCAAGCAGGCGTCTTAGACAGTCTGGCCAATCAACATAGGCCCGATATTCGCATTGGAGGAGGCTTACGATGTACAATACAGCGAGGGCATGGATCAATTTAGTTTGTGTACCTACACATATCAGAAGACCGAATCGAAGGACACGGGGTGACGAGGATAACCACCAAGAGTCGTGTTGGTGGTGGAGTTGGAGTCCATGGAGGATTCTATTATGAATCGGGATGGATCATAATCCTGGTTAGTTCGTAGTCGTTTTCAGTTCAAGCGGGTGAATTGGAAGAAATGACTTCGAAGGTGTCGAAAGGCCCGCACTGAGGGAGAGGCTATGGTGTAAATGCATGGAGAATTGAAGCCTAGATCAATAGAGTCAACAAGTCTGAGGCCAGTTCAGGTTTGTTGGGCGGTTCAAATTATTGAGCTGTAAAGGTGAAATCTCAAGTCCAAGGTGTATGGAGGTTTGTGAATGACGGCTTCAAGGTGGGGAGGATATATTCTTCAAGGTGAAGTTTGTTGGATATGTGTCGGATATAATATGATTTGGTTACATATTGGACTTAGAAAAGTTATAGTATTGTAATAGAATACTACAAGATGTCTAGATAGGATACGGATAGAGTAGGAGTCAGACTCTTGTATTCTAGGCCTTCTATATAAGAGGGGCACCACATGTTTTAGCCTGAGCGAGAAAGTGAGAGCGAAGCAACTCTTGTAATAATTCTGAAGCACCATCCTCGCACCTGCTGCTCCGCTTTCCTGATCAAAGGAATCATCAACGTTCAGCATTGTCCATCCGACTGGTGAGCGCTCCCACCTGACTGTGTAAGGGTTTAGTTGGCACGATGACGCTATTATGTAAGATCAGTGGTTTACCGATCATCGACAGTATCATTCGCAAATAATAGATGTGAAATTCTAGGGACATGGTGACAGCAGGGGCGGACATAGAGGGCGTTCCGGGTGGGTCTTAGCCCACCCTAAGAATTCATATTAGGTTATATACCATAGCCTAAAAAAAGAAATATATATATTATTGAGTTCACCTTAAAATTTTTTTTTGTCAAATTGATCTACTCTTACTCAAAATCTTAGATCCGTCACTGAGTTACAAACACACAAGGGAGTGATACTTGATGCCTACACCTCAGCTTTCAACAAGGCATACAAGCCATCTGCCACAATAAAAAACAAAAACAGGGATAAGGGCTCACCTTGTCGTAGCCCCCGAGACAGGGAAAATGCTTCCAACAGAGCTCTATTAAATTTTAGAGTACCTCATTGTGGTCACATATGTCATAATTCACTGAATCCACCGGTGAGCGAAATCCGTTTCATGCATTGCCCGCTCTAGAAAATCCTAATCTACCTTATCGTAGGCCGTCGATAAATCCAGTTTGTAGGCACAAAAGAGTTCCCTGGACTCTTGCACTGGTACTGCGATGGTCAAACATCGTGCTGAAGTATGTAGCTTTCTGATAGCTATATAAAAATACATGTAATTTTTGCAGAATTTATTAAATAAATAGGGAAAAATAGCAAGAATTTGTAACCTGAGGCACATGGTAAAGAAAAAATCTATCGAAGTTCCAAAAGCATAAAAGCATCACCAATAACTGAAATTATTCCGTTCGTTTGTAGACGTGTCAGCTCACCACAGCATCCTCTAGAATGCGCTATGTGCGTGTCGAACATGGGAACCTACTTTCCAAATACGGTTAATCCCGTCGTACCAAGCCAAACCCGAAGTAGGTGACAGAAGCCACACCTTTCCCGAGAACCAAAGCAACACCTGGACTCTGTCATGGTCCATATTCTTCGCATCCTGGTGGATGGTTCGCATTGGATATCGAAGTTGAGTTACGATTGTTTTTCTGCGAGCAGCAATTGAGCAAGATTCGATTCAAAAAGTAGGCGAACACAATGCCTTACGTTCCTAAGGGTTATAAAATTATAGTACATCCTTAAAATGATTATATTATTGTTTATGCAAAATCGAATTATCTATATCCACTATCATTTAAAATATACATACCAGATTTAATTGGTGACGTGGCTTATAGGTGATCAGTTCAATTGACATCTTTATAAGAGTAAAGATAAAAGAGTAAAATATACTCTCCACCTCTTAAATTGCTAGATGTTATAGAAACCTAATAGATAAGAGAATAAAATGAGTTGCATTTCTGACTTTGTGGTTTGCAGTTCTCCCAGCCTCCCAGGTCACGATTTTGTGTCCCAAACCATGTTTGTGCTAGGCATTTCCAGAACTGGAAACCAATCATGGCCTGCTTTTGAAAAGTCTTAGCCTTTTCTATTGACTTTATATAATGTTAAGAGTTTTCTATGAAGGGGAACGTGGAAAACAAATTTGGTAGCTTTATTGATCACATTTCTGTTGCTTCATATATAATCCAGGCCATCAGTTTAATGCCAAGCGTGCGGAGTCAGAAGAAAAACACGTTGCCTGTATCAGGCATGCTTAGTATAGAAACCCGATTGCCACATTCTATCTGCAAGGGTTCGTCTTGTCGTTCCATCAACTGCATGCCCTACCTAATGAATTTCAGCCTTCAATAAAGTAGATCGCATCCCTGTCACGCTTATTATAATTTGGCAAATCTCAGACGTCTATCTCGAAATTGAAGGGTTCAGTTGACAAGTTGAAACGCATGCTCCATTGGAGATCTACCACTGATGAGTTCAGACTACTGGCCCTACGTAGTTCAGGAACAGGTCGAAGCAACTTAACTGCACAAACTACTGATATGCTGGAATGAAGTTGATGCGAAATAATTCCCCTTCTTATCTAGAATTAAGTGCGCTGGCCCAGTATTAAAAAGGCGCTACTTGACAACAACATGCAAGCAAGCCAAACTGTCTGATGGATATCATGAGCTCAGTTTTCTACGGCTGAGCCATCTGAGCGTGGTTGTTGAACGCCGCTGCACGTACACTGACTACACGGCGTATCCAGTAGTTATCCTAGCTTTCACTTAGCAATAGCAGCGAGTGCAAGAAGGAATAGATGGTATTATTATCAGCTAACTTATCCCGAGCGTTTCTGAACTGAAAGACTCTGGCGCTATGCCTGTGGTTTATCGCTCACTTGCCTTAACGACTCAGCGTTCTCTCTCATGCATGCTTCTTCTTCTTGGCCTGGATCGGGTAGTTGCAATGGTGCAGATCCTTTGTTCGTTCCTTACTGAAAGCCAGACTTCAGACAACCATGCAAAATTGCAACGAGAAACTTATCAGATAGTAGTGTGAAATTGATTGGTGATTTTCCCGGCCCACGTAACAACGTCGCACCGGCCATTTCGGCCGCGGAAAAGTCACGAGATTAGCCGTGCCGGCCCTTATATTTGGCCCAAATGCAGCGACCGTGCACGTGTCCAGCCGTCCCGCAGGCCGCAGCCCAGGCACGCAGCGCGCACGGTGGTGGCCTCGTGGGTGGCCCGAAGTGGTGGCTGGCTGGGCAGATCGCTGCGCTGCCGCCGACGTGCACCGGAAGACGGAAGTTGGAGGGCAAGAACGTCTGGCGTAACGGCGTCGTGGTTTCTTGCATTTGCTTAGGGTCCGTTTGGTTCAATGGCAAGGTGGGATGGGATGGGGCCATCCATTTTTTTCTGGATGGGATGATCTATTGTGTTGTTTGGTTGAGTGGATTGAGAAGTGGATGGGATGGCCCGGTCCGGTGTTTGGTTGAAATGGGATGGATCCAACTGGATGAGCAGCTGACATGCGGGGTCCACATGTCATTGACCCAATAGCATTTCCCTAACCTCCCTCTCTCTCTCTCTCTTCATCCTCTCTCTCTCACCACCGGCGGTGGGCTCGGGTGGACGCAGGGGAGCTCAGGGCGGGGGCCGGCGGGGCTGCGGGGACCGGCGGGAGCTGCGGGGGCCGGCGGACCGACCTCGAGCAAGGGGCGGCGGGAGCTCGGCGGGGCGGCGGACGGAGCTAGGGGGGGGCGGGCAGCGGACCGAGCTCGGGGGGCGGCGGACTGAGTTCGAGTGGGGGGCGGAGCTCGGGCCGGGCGCGGCGGCCGGAGCTCGGGCGGAGGGGGCGTGGCGGGAGCTCGGGCGGAGGGGGCGCGGCCGGAGCTCGGGCGGAGGGGGCGCGGCCGGAGCTCGGGCGGGCGGGGCGCGGCCGGAGCTCGGGCGGGCGGGAGCGGCGAGGCGGGGGCCGGGGAGCGGCCAGCGGGGGGCGGCGGCCGGCGGGGGGCTGCGGCCGGCGGCGAGCTCGGGATCCAAACCGTGATTAGAAAAAAAAAGCACAATTAAGCTAGCTCTAAACGCGATTAGAAAATGTTGGCTCAGCTCATCCGCCTTTTTTGGCTGGACAGCCCCATCCAGCATCTGCAAGGAATATTCCTTTGGGTGGATATCCCTGTCCAACCTCATCCAGCAAACCAAACACGGGATATCTAAAAAAAATGGGATGGGATGGCCCCATCCAACCTCATCCAGCAAACCAAACACACCTAGCTGCTCCAGGCACTTGGTGCAGAGTGCTTCCACTTTGACTTGTAGATGGACCATGTAGGTTACGCGTACTTGTGCTAATCTTCATGGTAGTATTTGACTACCTTATTATCAGTAATTTCGGTTTCACCTTCTGAAATTTCCATTTGAATTTGATTGAAATTGAACCAATATTTGACCAAAAATGAGTTGTGTTTGAATTTGACTCTTATTCATGTGTCACTAACTATTTTGACCGAAATGTAAATTTTCCGGTACCAACTTAAAGCACTTCAATTTTTGAATTTTCAGTAAGCTTTGATTGAAAGTAAGAATAGTGAGTGGTACACACGAGAACCGGGGCTCAGGTTCACTCTAGATTCGTATTTTTTATTTTGATAATGACTCTGGGCTCATATAAGTCCTTTCTTCCTAACCCTATATCTCCCTCACACTCTATCCCTGATCCGCCGCCCCAACCCTCCTTCACTGTCTCTGGTGGCTAGTCATTATTAGATCCTTCACCACCTTCTAATCTCACAAGCTTCGACAACGACTTACCCTTTGACAACGGGCCAACCGGATGTCCTCCCACGTCGAACACCACCTGAAACCTAAACCAAATCCTTGTCAGAGATGTAAGATGATGTCGATCATGAATTGTGAGGATGACATCCACGGTGAGCAGCGTCGACCGCGATTTCTCAAATTGACATTCAACCATAATATAGCAAATCCATAAACTAATTAATTTGCAAGCACTGCTCGAAATCCCAGCAATGACTGGACTGGTACAAGTTACCTGTCGGGGAGCAATGCCAAGTGTAAATGGTTATGGCATCCAAGTATCGATGCACCCGTAAGAAGTGAGAGAACTGCACTGCTTTGGATCCACCACACCTATCACGGTTTTCTCAGTTAATCCTCGTTAGGATTTGCAAAGATTCGCTGCCTTGCGTCTCATGCACGCCCATGCTCAACAAGATCAAGAATCAATCTCGTCGCAGCCACAGCGAAGGTCCCCATTATTAATCAATGTTATCCACAGGTTTTGTACTAATTTGCTTATCTTACTGGCTTCGTTTGCTATACAACTGTTGCGGCTCGAGATGGCCACAAGTTTTGCATGTTATTTGATCTGCTTTTGCTCTGTCGGTAGTTTGCTAGTTTGCTACGAATTGGCAACTTCATGTGGTCCTGCAGAGTAAGTGGCCTTGGCTTTAAGCCTTTCGAAAACATTTTTTTTCATTAGGATGAAATCGTTAACAGCTAGCAAAATAGTCAGGTAGATTAAGTTATTATTTGTCCTCTTTACTTTGGAGTCTGATAAATCAGATCCAAATAATTAATCGTTAATTGTATAGGAAGTTATATATTTTGTTTCTACCAAAACTACTTGTGGTTTTGTTGCAATAGCCAGTTCCTACGGGAAAACAGTTTTGTTTTAAGCAAATGCTTCAACATGGACCATAGCATGCAGAGCATACTATTTTTTTGTAGTATGTCACACTGAATGCAAAAAAAGAGAGAAGGAAAAACAATCATTCAAAGAAGATAATATGTTGTCTTTCACTGCTTGATCTATAAGCCAAAAAGCTAACCATAGACCTTTCAAATTCTTTACTCAAACATTACAGATATCAGCATGCACTCCGGTTCTGCAAAAGCTTCTCACATATACATGATTTCTTGGACAAATGGAAAAAAATACTTTTTGAGAGAGATATCCTTGCAAAGATTCTGCAAGTACAGACCTTTATTTGCTACGTTTCCTATTGGCCACCAGAACGCATGGATCAGTAGTTAATTACACCGTTAATTCCTTTGCGTATGACAACCACAGCCTCAACATGTACGGGGATTAGAGTAATCGACTGCCTCCATTTCCTTACGTCTGAAGAGAAGAAAAAATAATCGAGAAATGTCTACCTGATCGCCACGTTTCGCCGTGCCATCGGCACGTACTACTTGGCTACTGGCTAATCACCATTTCTTAGCGCGTATCCTGTGTAGCTTAGGCATTGAAATGGAGTTTATTTTAGTGATGTGTGGGTCATGTCACATGGTTAGTGGCGTAATTCAAGGAAAGGTGAACGATTTTGGATAAAGTTGAGAGTGCCTCATAAGGGTAAAGATTAAAGATGGTGCGTGCATCTTTATGTTCCGTACAAGTAATCCAATACGTTTGCAGTAAATCACTGCTAGTAACTACCTGTACCAAAATTTACCCTTACTGCTACGAAAACTTGCAATTAAACGTGTATCTTGGAACTACCAGAAGAAAAAGAACAGCCATGAGTAAATCATATACGTACTCTAATTACTGGGATGAAATTAACTGTATATAAAAAAATTACCATTTGTGCTAAGCAAAATTTCATCTTAAAACATTGTCCTTTTGGGACTTGATTATATCGCCATTTAAGACTATGAGCTGCAGGTTTGGGCAGATCCAAGGAGATTAGTTGGAAGTTGGGAAGCAGGGGCGTGGCTTGTCCGGGAGTAAGGGCGCCTCCATTTGTTTAATCACCTTTTTTAGTCAGTGTAATAAGTGCATTACAAAGCAAGTGGAGGTCATGGAGCATGTGGGGGAATCGAGCACATGATCATGAGAATTTGGGTTTATCGCCTAACCAGCCTGTGATCCTTTCTCTTTATTGGAAAACTGTCCTTTGTTTGGATAATAAAGTACTACTGGCACTAATCTTGTATTGGAACCAGCCTAGATGTGTGTGTAAAGAATCATGGTTATACAACCTTAGTACAGCTAAGCGCAGCTAATAAGTGCTATTAAGAACATTAGTCTCCTTAACCTCCTGCAGCTAGCTACTCATGCATGCTTCATGCTTGTTTCCTATTTATTAATCCACCATTTCCAGTGACTTTCTCCTTTAAAAACCTTGATATATAACCTGTTTACTTACGTATCCATTCTTTTTCCAGAAGTTGAGCTCGAGTTCTCTTGCTTCTTTTCTTGACCAAATTAATACAACTGCACTCTACAGCTTAATTTCGTGCTGACCAAAAAACCGGAAGAGCAAGATACGGTTGACAGCGCATATGGATAACACGGATCCGATAAGTCTACGTGTTGATACTCGCACCCAACAACTCCACCGGCGTGGACCCATCAGGCCTTACATTGCCAAGAACATCCATGGCGGCTAATTAATATCTTCGTCGCAGCTTTGTGACCTGAGATTCCAAAGAGGGAGGAGTAGATGAGCCTTACCGGGAATGCACAAGGCACAGATCAACATGGGGAGGATCGGCATCGGAAACTTGCTAATAGAAGGTAGATGAGCTGGTTGGTGTATGTAATGTATGCACCTGCTGCTGCTGTTTAAAGCTAGCTGCTGGCCGGCCATGGAAAACGATAGCCCTGCATGCATGTGCATGCACGAGGAGATCGATCGACGATAGGCTGTCGTGAGTGAGTTGGATTCGAACAAATCCAAAGATCCCGTCTAGTTATACTGGAAGCCAGTTCAGATAGAAAGAAGGATAAAAGAATGTGGCATCAGCTGCACCGTCAGTATAGTAGATAGCTCTGCCTATAGTTGCTGACTAGATAAGCAACGTTAGTATTACTAACCTACCTATGCGTATCAGCGACATGAAATGGTTTGCAAGCGTGGCACTTTACAGGTTCAATACTTGCAAGTTGCAAGCTGCAGTTCTACTCCATGATAAAACTAATCAGCTGCTGAGCAGAGCATGCAGTGGCGCATTTGGAATCCCGGGGCGAAGGGAAGAAGGGAGAGGAGGTCGATCGATCATCGATGGCGCTGCATCCTGAATGCCGTTGAGTTTTTCTTTTTGCCTGTCTCGATCGGACGGAGGCGCGCGCAGGTGACGACACGTCCGGGGGCGCGGGGGCGGGTGGTCCCGCGGTCCGGAGCCCGGAGCGGGTCGACGCGTGGAGAGATCCCTATTCGCTCCGGCCATTGGCACCCATGTGCCTGCGCCCCTTGTCTCCCGGGCTAGCTACTCCCCACAGTGCGGCTACTCTTCTTCCCTCCCCTCCTCTCGCCTGCGCCGCTCGCTCACCTGCATGCCTGCCGTTGATTTGATCCTCTCTCCTTCCTCCTCGCCTCTAGAGCCTAGCTAGCGATGCATGCAACGGCCGGTAGCTTAGCGTAGCTGATCCCCCAGTTCATCTCCCCGGCCCTCTCGCCTGGAAATATACTCATGTCTGGTCCTTTCCTTGTCCAAATTATCTCGTGCTCGATGTCGTCATTTTACTTTCGGAGGAGATTGATGGGTGGATGCGTGCGTGGGGTAAGCTTGTTGAGAAAAGCGGATGATTACTGCATCAATGCGTGTGTCTATGCTGATCGAACACTCTTTTCCTTTCATGTGTATGGCGTGATCAGATCGATAGATATCCCTGCTTATCTGCATTGATCGGATGGATCAGAGCGTGAGTAAGTCGATCCGCATGTTTCCGTCGATCGACATATGAGTTCTCGTTTGACACGTTTCCTCGCCATCTTAATTTACCGAGCCTTTTGCATTGCTGCGTCGTGCATGCATGCATGGCAGCATGGGCATAGATTTTGAGCACAATCATACATGCCTATTGCTTCCACTTACTACTTAACCGGGAGCTAATTTTCACGCCAGTAAGTATATATAAGCCGAAGAAAGGTCGTCGCGTTGGGCAGTTCAATTTTATATTTGATCGAGTACTATACTGTTTATACTTTTGTCGTTAGGTAATTTTGAAATTAGCACAAAGCTCAAATGGGAGATCGAGCAACTCTATAAAGCTCACGGAGGGGTAAATAGTCGGCTAGTACCACTACACCATCAAAACAACATGCATGCTACGCCTATAAAGACTGAGGGGAGAATCTCCTCGCTGATCTTTTCGACGAAAGCGAGAGCCCTTTCCAGGAGCAATTGTCACTGTCGAGACGCTCTCTTGTTTTTACCCTGGAAGGCCGTCCGTTCCCCCACTAATCCCCAAAATTAAGCACTACCAAATGCATCCGGCCCCTACTTCAACAAAGTAAGAGCGAGAGAGAGAGAGAGAGCGCAAAGGGGATAACAAAGATAAGTTTTGGTCGTTGCGGGATAACGATCAAAACCGGATAACGTGACGAATAAACAGCTCGGTCTTGCTATCGGTAAGTTGTCGCTGCCAGGCTGATGGTAAAAGGAGGGTCTATTTCTAAGTCAATCAAGAAATTGTTATTTCTAGATTGAGGATCTTAGACGTTAATTTTTTATTTAATAACTAATTAGATAGTGTACAACTTTAGGTATAGAGATGTGTAACTAAATAGTTACACATTTTTAGAGTTGTACAAATTTTGTGTGCAACTTTAGTCTTCGTGATATACAACTTGATTGACTTAGAAATAATAATATTCAAACAACTTAGAAATAACAAATCCCTTAAAAAATCCGTAACTTATACATTTAGGAAAAAAATGGGTCACCATGTACATACATACGACACCTAACGAGTAACTTTCACGCTCAAAACGCAGAGTACATAAATCGCCCGGCATACGTGGTACAGAAAGCAAGCAAGGAGCTAGCAACCGAATAATGCATGTTGGCGATCCAGCGAGTGAGTGAAATGGCAGAGAGAAGTACTGTTGCTCGAAGATCAGTTGCGTTCACATCCACATCCACGGTCTGGCTCTGCAAGCACCTAGCCGGTTGCAGTGGCCAGCGCCAGCCAGCCCCACCGGCGCTGCCGCTAGCTGCGTACGTACCTCTGCTTGCTACCTATATATATTACTCCTAGGTCTCTCCCTCGAGACACGCACACTCCTCCCTCTCCTTACTTAACATCAACTAGTTGCCTTGTGGTCCTCCCTCTCGATCCAGTTCCTCCTCATCCCCACACCACAACACCATCCTCTCTCTCTCTCTCTCTCTCTCTCTCTCTCTCTCTCTCTCCCCCCCCTCAGCTGCAAACAAGTCGTGGTACTTGACAGAGAGAGAAAGTGCCGGGAGTTAGCGCGAGGAAGCTGCAAGATGGACAAGCAGCAGCAGCAGCAGCAGCAGCTCCTCTTTGATTCCTCCTACGTGGACACGTCTTTCTTCGTAGCCAATGGTAAGTACGTTACGATGGGCGCTGATTGCGTATGGTGCGATTTCTACGCATGCAATGATGCAGCTGCAGCGTATGGTGCGATTTCTACGCATGCAATGATGCAACTGCAGTAGTTTCACCAGGACATGCAAGTGATGCCTTTTCTGTGGTGTGCAGGCGCGGCGCGTGGGGACCAGAGGCCGAGGACGCGGCGCAGGAGGAGGAGGGCGGCGAGGTGCGGCGACGGCGACGGCGACGGCGGCGAGGTGGACGGGGGAGGGGACCCGAAGAAGCGGCGGCTGAGCGACGAGCAGGTGGAGATGCTGGAGCTGAGCTTCCGGGAGGAGCGGAAGCTGGAGACCGGCCGGAAGGTGCAGCTGGCCGCGGAGCTCGGGCTCGACCCCAAGCAGGTCGCCGTTTGGTTCCAGAACCGCCGCGCCCGCCACAAGAGCAAGCTGCTCGAGGAGGAGTTCGCCAAGCTCAAGCACGCCCACGACGCCGCCATCCTCCACAAATGCCACCTCGAGAACGAGGTACCTGGCTACTTGCACGCACATACGCATCAATTCCTCTTCCGTTCATGTACATGTAACTGTTTCAAAGCAGCAGCCACATGATCCATTCCTTGATGCATACATGGCAGGTGCTGAGGCTGAAGGAGAGGCTGAGCGTCACCGAGGAGGAAGTGAGGCGGCTCAGATCCGCAGGGAGGCACGCGGTGTCCGGTGACGGCGGGGACGGCGCCGCTGGCCGTGTCGTGTGCGGCGGGAGCCCGAGCTCGTCGTTCTCGACTGGCACCTGCCAGCAGCCGGGTTTCGGCGCTGGAGACATGCTTGGAGAAGACGACCTGATGTACGTCCCGGAGTATGGCTACGCTGATCACAGCGTGATCGAGTGGTTTAGCCTGTATGGACTGATGTAAAATTGAAGATGGCCAGCAACGTAAGGCATGCAGATTAATTCTAGTTAGTCATAGTGTTAATTAAGTTGGGATGCATGATCTCTAAGTGTGCGTGTTTAATTATGTACATAGAGTTGATTATTGGCAAAATCTTGCCACTAGCAAGTAGTACTAGTTCTCTTGAAGTTCAGACGTGTGTCGTCATTTGATATTTTGCTTCAGTACTAGTCTTCATGGGGAAGTACTAGCGTGTATGTGCTAGCTGGCGATCATCTTAACTAGGACGTACATTTCCAAATGAAGTTACAATTAATAGATGATGATGATGCTAAGATAGTAATCTCGAGAAACAAAAAGACAATCGGATATACAATAACGAGTTCGATATCGAAAATGAGTATACTGCGCTTTGGACCAAAAGAATGTAAATTCAAAAGAATGAAACTTTTCAATGGCTAATGTGCGTTTACAGAGCCTTGCATGTTGGCCCTTGTACACTAATTTTTGTGAAATACTTTAGTCTGCACATTTTTTCGAAACGCACGGCAGGAGCGCTCCCTTTCTCATAGACTAGAAGAAACCAAAAACAAGGTTATACTGTACATGTAGAAGAACAAGATAGCAGACCACAGGAGAGGAAGGGGAAGTTAAAGAACAGAGAACAGAGAACAGAGAATTATGCTACAAAAAAGGGGTCTCCTGTGTCACTCGAGGTTTCGCCGAATGCCATTCTCCTGGCCATTATGTCTTCTTGAGCCTTAAGCGATACCCTGTCTACATTCGTGAACACATTGTTAAAGATTCGAGCATTTCTTTCCTTCCAGATATTCCACAGCGCATAGATGACCAAGCCGTAGATCTTACTTCTCCCTTTCCTTGTTCTACCTCTGCCACAGGCTTCCCACCAACTTGACATGTCCTGTTGCCCCGCTCTCAGGAAGGTGTCCTGGGGCAAGCCATTCATGACGGAGACTTTGCGCAAGACTTGTCTGGCGAAAGCGCATTGAGATGAATGTGGGATGCAGTTTCTGGATCTTGTCCGCACAAGATGCATGTGGTTCCGTTGGCCCAACCTCTTTGGTCAAGCTTATCTGCTGTAAGGATTCTCTGTTGGATTAGAAGCCAGGCATGAATTTTACATTTTTGCTCCGCTTCTGCCGTCCATATTGTTGATGCATCGAATCTGGATAGGGATCCTGCAAATTGCAACCTGTAAGCTGATCTAGCAGAATATTGCGCATGGACTGTCCATCGCCAAGTTGTGGAGTCTGCTCTCTGTTGAAGATTGGTTTGGTGGATGAGGTTCCAGAGGTTAATGAACTGGTTTATCTGCGCCGACGTGTGAATAGCCCGTCGAAATGGTCTCAACCACCTGTTCTCTTCTAGTTCATAAGCTACGGATCTGTTTTTCCTTTTGACTAGACGAAAAAGGTCTGGGGCAATATCACATGGGGCGTTCTGCTGAAGCCACCTGGAAGTCCAAAATTTTGCTATCTGTCCGTCTCCAATCTGGATTCTCGTTGAGGCTGCAAAGAGAGATGCGTCTGTATCGTCACATGGAACCTGTTGTCCGAACCAAGGCTTCCTCACTGTGCTCCATTCACCCCATAGCCATCTCAGCCGGAGGGCCGTACCGAACCGTTGGATATCTTTGATACCTAGGCCCCCTAAATCTTTCGGTCTACACACCTGTTTCCAGCTTATTAGGCAATGCCCTCCTGAGCACTCTTCTTCGCCTTTCCAAAAAAAGGATCTAAACATCTTCTCAATCTTTTTTATAACCCACTTGTCCAACTTAAAGGCCGAAAGGAAGTAAACCAAGCACGGCGAGAGGGTCGAATTTATGAGCGTGAGCCTGCCTGCTCTGGAGAGGAGCTTGCCTTTCCAACCTGCTAACCTGGAGGAAAGCTTGTCGAAAAGCGGTTGCAAATCTGTTCTGCGAAGCTTGGAGGTGTGCAACGGTAGACCAAGGTAGGTACACGGGAACTGAGCAACTTGTGCTTGAATGCACTGAGCAATATCTTGAAGGTTAATCTGTGAACACCTGATAGGGTACATGCAACTCTTTTGAATGTTAGTTTCAAGACCTGTCGCCTGACCGAAGATTTGAAGGCAGTTCTGGATCGTTAAAAGCTCTCGCCTTTTCGGGTTTGCAAAAATTGCTACATCGTCTGCATAGAGGGATATTCTGAGCTCGTTGTCGATACCTCTGATGGGTTTGATGAGATTTCTCTGTAAGGCTCGTAGGAGCAACTTCTGTAAGGGATCAATTGCGAGGATGAAAAGAAGGGGCGAGAGGGGGTCCCCCTGTCGAAGCCCACGTCGATGGCGAACGCTGTCAGAGTGCTCGCCATTTATGATGAAGCGGCTCGAAGACGAAGCGAGAATGCAGGTTACCCAGTCTCTCCACTTTGGGCCGAAGCCTAGATGCTCTAGGATCTCAATGAGGTATTCCCAACTGACCGAGTCGAAAGCTTTTTGAATATCCACCTTGAGAAAAATTCCTGGGATCGCTTTTCTGTGCATCATCTTAATGATGTTCTGTGTAAATAAGAAGTTGTCCTGTATCCCTCTCTTTTTGATGAAAGCGCTTTGTGCCGTGGAGACCATTTTGTCGAGCTCAGGCCCGAGCCTATTGGCCATTATCTTCGATATTATTTTGCCAAAAGTGTGGATCAGACTAATGGGGCGGAAGTCTGTAACTGATTTAGCCTATTGCTTCTTTGGAAGGAGCACCACATCTGAATTGTTTAGGAGATATAATCTGTTGTTTTGGAGGCAACAAAATTGGTTTATTGCTTGAACTATATCTTCCTTAATTATCCCCCAGAAGGTCTTGTAAAATCTGCTAGTGAATCCATCTGGGCCAGGGGCTTTTTCGCTTGGTAGAGACCTGATGACGCTGTGGATTTCTTCATTGGAGAAGTTGATCTCTAAGTGTTGAAGATTGTGTCTCTGTACCCCCAAAAGCTCCCAGTTTAGGGAGTGGACTCTCTGTTTCTTAGCTCCCAGAATCTCCTCAAAATGTTTGGCGACGAAGCACTTCTTCTCATATTGGTTGAAGACGTCCTGTCCATCAATACGAAGGCTGGCAATAGCGTTCCTCCGTTTGCGAGAGTTAATCTTGAGGTGGAAGAACTTTGAGTTTGCATCTCCATGTTTTATCCAAAGTGATCGAGATCTCTGCTTAAGCCTCATCTTTTGGATAGCAGCTAGGCCAAGCAGCCGGTTCTTCAGCTGTGCCCTGAGTGCTAATTCCAGGTCAGATAAAATTCTCTCCTCGCAAGCTTTGTCTAGCTGCAGGATCACCTCGGTAGCCACTGCGAATTGAAGCCTTATGTTGCCAAAGATGTTACTACTCCATTTCTTCAAAGCTTTTGCTAGTCTTGTAAGCTTGCGGTGCAAGCACGTTATGCTATCTGCGGGCGATAAGGTTCTGTCCCAGCATTCTTGTATCACCTGATGGATCCCTGGGACTTCGCACCACCAATCCTCAAACTTAAAAGACCTGATTGAAGGTGTTTTGAGAGAGCCATATAATAGCAGAGCACAGTGATCTGATGTCATGGTGGAAAGAGCCTGTAGGTGGGAGTTACTAAAATCAACGTCCCAGTCCGGAGAGCAAAGCACCTTGTCAATCCTGGTGTGGGTTGGGATGTTCTGGCCGTTGGACCAAGTGAATCTGCGGCCATGCAAGTGAATCTCGCGGAGCTGAAGCGAGTCTACCGCGGCTCTGAAAGCTCCAAGCATCCTAGTGTTAATCTGGTTGTTACTCTTGTCTGCTGCTCGGAGGATGAGGTTGAAATCTCCTACTACAAGCCACTTGGGCATAGTCCGTTGCTTAACATTCTTCAGCTCTTCAATGAACATTAGCTTGTCTTGATCAGATTGAGGTCCATAAACTGCCGTGCAGGACCATTGGAGGTCGCTTTCGATATGTCTAAAGTCTGCTGTAATGGAGTGGGCTGCGGGGGAGATATTACTAATGGCGAAAAACCTGCTGGAACCTGCAAGCAGCAAACCTCCCCTGGTTCCATTTGCTGGGAGCACACAGTAGTTTCCTGTAAACTCTGCTCCTAGCGTGTGCGAGATGAAGCCGTCGTCCATGGAGCTTAACTTTGTTTCCTGTAAGCAGATGAGCGTGGCCTTATTTTGCCTGATCACCTCACGAACTACATTTCTTCTTGCAGCATTATTAAGACCTCTAACATTCCAGGATAGCAGTCGAAGTTGCTGATGTGTCATTCAGGTAAACTAGACAACTTCTCTGCTTTGAATCTGTGAACTTGGTCACGTATTGAACAAACACAATTGCAACCGACAGCAGGAAGAAAAACTGCTGAAACAACCAGGATATAGATAAAGGATGGGCCGGACCACTCTGTGCTATAAAGCTCAGGCGATCTGGAAAACCACACCATCGAGTTGGTAGTGGAACAACAAAAGCAGGGAGCTAAGGGACCTAGGTTCCCTGTGATTACACCTGGGAAACTGCCTGTAGGGAAGCGATGCATATGTCTGGGCGTACAATACATAAAGACATTACATCAACCTGCTTAGAACTAAATTACTATCTTCAGGCCGCGGCCTTCAGCACCGAGGTAATATCTAGCTTTCCAAGCACGCCAGCAAGCGTAGCGAATGCCACCACATTTGATTCGGTTAGAGGCTGCTTGAACAAATCTCTGTAACGCGCAAAGTCCTCCATTCCTGGTTCAGAGTTTGCTGCTAGCATTCCCATCTTCTTCATCAGCAGAAGACGCGCTTTTTCCATCATGGGAAGAGCCACCTTGGAAGCGCTTGCACTGTTTGCTTGTATTGCTTCGGCCTTCTTAGCTTTACTTCTTGTAGTTGGAGCCTGTGGGGGCGCTGGGATCAGCGGAGCTGGAAGCTGCCGAGTTATGTGGTTGCGAAACTCGGCGAGGGTCATTTCATCTTCAACTTCTGATCCTCCTGTGTCGGTGTCTGGCGGAGGGGCTTCGTTTTGGTCTGTAGTGACCACAGGAGTTGCTGCAAGGGGGAGGCGGGGCAGGATCTCCGCTTCAACGTTCATCGGGTCGAAATCAGCAACATTTCCAAGCTCTAACTCTTGTACCTGTAATAAGATCTGTGATAGATCCTCATGTGGATCTGCATGAGCTTTGAACAGAAAGCGGTCTGGTGAGCGCGAGCGCTCCCGCACTCCACCCTCAGCAGCCGGATTAACAGAGGTGTCCGGCGCAAGGGAGCCGCTTTTAGCAACGGGAGCAGGCGGGGTTGCGGCGTTCAAGAAGCCTCTCTGCCTGGAACCGCCCCTGCTGGCGCCTCTGCTCCCTCTGCGTTGAGGACGAGCCCCTCCCTGAGGTCTGTTGCGGGGAGGAGGGACGTCCCAGCCGGAGGGCTTGCGCGTACGTCCTGGGCTTCGACTGCGCTCCCGTTCATCATCACTGTCATCTGAATGGGGGGTGATTCTATCATGCACCGAGCGCCTTGGAGGCTGCAGGGGGGCGTCACCTGTGCCGAGATCCCAGAGGAAGGAGAAGTGAGCCGGGCCACCATCTTCAGAGGAGACAGGAGAAGGCATCCCGCTGCTTGGACTTTCCCAATCTAGGGACCTGAACGGCTGGCTACTTGCCGGCGGCTCAAAGTCAATGACCTGGTCTATATGGATTAAAACCGGATGCGACATTAGCCTCATCGGAGGTCCACGGGGGCGGCCTTGACCTGCGAAACGCCGGGACGACGAGCCAATCTCCTCGGGCTGGGGGGGGGCTCCTTGCTGCCTGCTCCGTGGTGTAGATAGCCGAGCGCGGCACTGCACCCAGACTATGCGCGGCGATCCACACCCGCATGCATGCCGTCTCCTTGTCCGCAAGAGGCTCATCAAAATCACCTTCCTGTATACCTGAGCCTGCCAGGATGGCTGAGACCGCTTCCGGTCCCCAGTCGGACCGAGGAACCCCCTCGATGCAGAGGCGCACACGGAAGCGTGCCTGGTTTACGTTCCCTGTGGCTAAGCGAGACCAAGGACGGAAGCGCAGTTGGAGCTCCTCCACGTTGAGACCTGATTCTGCAAGCACTTCGTCGCGAACTGCCGGATCACGGAAGATCGCCAGGTACTCCTTTGCTCCCATCATGGTGACGTCCACCTCCTCTCTCCGTATATCGAAATAATCTGCAATGATGCGGCAAATTTGCCTGTTTGAACTCTGCAGGTGCTGGTTGAGCAGCAGGATAATGACTCCTGTGGATGAGAGAGGTCCCTTTTCGACCGCATCATCCTGGTTGTCAGCTTGCTATAGCACCGCACGTTGTCTTGCCTGGTGGACCATGCATTCCCTGTTGCAGCCATCTTCCGGGGCAGAGGGGGGAAGCCGGAGTTGCCTGGTGGTGCTGGACCTGTACGCTGCTGATGGCGGCGGCGGAGGAATGCAGAGCAACCGCGGGCTAAATGGCCTGAGCGATTGCAAAGCAAGCAGCGAGGTGGTTCCCTGCAGGCGGATATGAAGTGCCTGGGACTGAGGCAACGGAAACAGCACCCCTGCACCCTCTTCATGAACAAGGCGGACAAGCTGGAATTCTGTACTTTGGTAGGTGGAAGCCGTCCTTGCAAGCGGTTCGCCATGTCTCTGCCGTACCCGCAGGCACCTCTGTCAGGAAGGAGCAGCGTGTTGTCTTGTCTCCGCCGCGGCGCTTCTTGGGCTGTGGGAGGAGCAGAGCGTCCTATCTGGCGAGATCTGAGCTTACGGCTTGTGACCTGGACCCAAGGATTGCTGTTGCTATCAATGCAGGGGAGCTCACGCGAAGCAACGTGCGGAAGACTCTGAGGAGCTGAACTTTCCCTCTGAAGCAAGGACACGGAGCCATTACATCCACCGGGGGGGCGGGGGAGAAACTCCAGCTGCTCCGGTGGGACCTGGGAGCACAATAATGGCGCTTTCCCCTTCTCATCTGCTAAGGAACTGAAGATCCGGGATCCCTGTGGGCCTTCAAGAGAGGTGGACGGCTGCGAATCTGGAACGAAATCTATGGGGGGCGTAAAAAGCAGATCTGGCGGAGGAGCTAGATCCGGGGAGCTGACTCCTGGCGGGGGGGGCGAGAGATGGGTTTCTACGGGCTAGGTAAAGGGGAGGGGGCGGCGGGAGCGGAGGAGGGGGTGGAGGGGGCAGGGGGGTGCCGGCAGGTTGCGGCGGCGGCGGTGGTGTTCCGGCGCAGGCGAGGGGGGGAGGGGCGGGGGGAGCGGGAGCGAGACATGATTCCAAAAAGATATGTTGGCAAATTTAGTCTGCACATTCGATCAGTTAATTTCGTCATACTAGATGGCTACATTATACTTTTGCTCCTATACTGCTCCAACTCTTTGATAGAAGTGCGACTGAAGAGGACAGGAGAGTAACTTGAAGAAAGTATAACGACTGGTACTAATAGAATACGTGAAGTCTTATTATTAGAACTTAGCCAAAGATGGAGAATATCAGACAATATCTGGATTGAATGAGTAGTAAATCTGCGTTCAAAAGTACCTTTATAATATAACACTCTTATAAGTACTGTCAAACTAGAACGTACGGTCAGTTCCATCTTGTTGACTTTGAAAGTCCTTGCATCATATGGTAGTAAAAAATGATGCGAGTTCTGGGACTACATTGGATTCTTGCCCGAGTTTACGATGTTGTAGGACTTGTGATACACATTCCTAGTTGTTAGACTGTTCCTAAATGCAAAGTTCGTTGTGTGGTAATCTACGTGTGTGGAAAAATATTGAGATTCAAGCCATCTCCTTTGCTTTGATGGTAGAAAAAGCCTAAATTAATCCTTAAAGAAAAATTGCTAGAAATTCTACCATAAATCGAGAGAAAAAGAAAACGACCTATACCAATTATTTTGCTAGAGCCACATTATAGCGTTGCGGATTAACCGTATAGAAAATTGAGAAATCCTAGAAATTCAATCATAAACTGAGAGATAAAGAGGAAGACCAACACAATTTATTTTAATGGGGCCATATTATAATGATGTAGATTAATTATAGACAATTGATATTAGAAACTAATACAACTAAGTTTCTTCCAACGATATAAATCAGAGTTGCATAACAAATACAACCGTATCGTATTCTGGTAATTTCGCTAATTCGTGCATACTCAAAAGCGGTTTGTTTATATACATATATATATGTAGGATATAAGCTGAATACGTGCAAACTACAATCAATTAAGCAACTGTAAAATTAGGCAATGGGTTTATAACCGGTAAATTCATCCCTAATGCAAACTGAAAAGTCAAATATTCTACTTCAAGTGGCCCATTCATACTGTATCTTAAATTATATTTAAAAAAATCTAAATTTACGTAAGCGCAAACCCGTGTTCGCATCTATTCTTTACTGCAAAACGAATTTTTTATGGCACATAGATATAAAATGACTAGTTAACTATAAAATGACTAATTAATTTCTGTAAGAATTACTTTGCATGCCTCCAAAAAAGATGCTTTGAAATATTTGTTATATCTAAGAATGAAAATACTAAAAAAAATGCTACCAAAAAACCCATGAAAATATCAAATGAATCCTGAAAAAATAGACACACATATATAGCACATTTTACTAGATTAATTTAATTACGGGGTACTATAAACCATGAAGACGTACATATCGAGTGCTTCCTTGCTCCCCTCATAAGAAAACATAATGCAAATGGTTATACACTCGTAATTCTATTAGAAACCGGTGAGATAAGTTTAGGTTTTCTTTATTTGTATAGTTCAGTTTTCTCGTAGGACTGCTAATAGTCTGGCCCATTGTTGTGCGAAGTTTACTTGCACACAATCGGGATTGCAAGTGTGGCTCTGTTCGAACCCTAGCTTTCTAGATTAGCCTACGAGATGATTGTATCCAGAACTTGACGAACGAATGAAAGCTCTCTGACTTTCCTAAAAAAATGAACTGCATGCAAATGGTGATGAACTGGTCCCCTAAAGTTGGCGGCATGGATTGACACAAAACCAATCTACCATGCCACAAAATTTCAAATTTAGATTTGATCTACACATAGAGAAACAAATCAGAAAAATGTTTAGTGTTTTGCAGAATGCTTCAGTACATATGTTACTAAATATATGTATGTTGAACACTTGAACTTAACATCACGTTGTAATAAAACATCGATCACACAATGACGATTGGCATCGGTAATGTTAGTCACCTTGCGGCATTTCGGCCTCCACAATGTTAATTTCATCGTGCGATGCACTGCCGAACAGAATGTGCATGCAAACAACAACATGATCATGTATAGTATGGTGTGTACACTATATGCATGGTAGATCACATTTTGTTTTCGAAAACCGGTAGATCAGGACCGTGATCCTGCCTCTCTAGCTTGTGCATCCGCTAGCTAGAACACATGATTATAGCTGGGAGCCGGGCCGTGCTTTTTGGGCCAGCCCGAGACCCGGCACGGCACGGCCCGAATAGCCAGGCCGGGCCGGGCCTGAAATCTTGGCCCAGCGGGCGGCACGGCACGGCACGGCCAGCTGGGCCGTGCTCGGGCCGGCCCGGCACGAAGATGCCCCGGGCAGCACGGCGGCACGGTGACTCGGGTGCCGGGGGCAGGGGGGAGATTGGGGGGCCGGATGGGGCGCCGCCGCCGCGCGTGGCAGGGAGAGAGAAGGGGGACGGACGGGGCGCCGCCGCCACGGGAGGCAGAGCAGGGGCCGGGCGGCGCGCGAGGGAGAGCGGGGGGCTGGGCGCCGCGCCGCTGCGCGTGGCAATGAGAGAGGGGGGCCGGATGGGGCGCGGCGGGAGGGAGAGCGTGGGGCACCGGGGCCAGGAGGGCCCGGCAGGAGGGAGAGCGGGGGACGCGCCGCGCGGCGGGAGGGAGAGCGGTGGGGGCGGGGGGGGCACCGGGGCCGGGGGGAGAGCGGGGGTGCGGGCGGCAGGGAGGCGGGGGGGCACTGGGGCCGGGGGGCGCGGCGGGCGTGCGGGCACTACCGCACAAGAGACGGGGAGAGATGGGACGGGGGGTCCCGAGGGGGACAGGGGGGTCCGGCGGGGGAGTAAGTAGGGGAATTTTTTTTGAGAGGAGGGACAGGCAGGGAGATTTGGGCAGTGCACAACTCTATATAAGAAGAATTCTAGGGAGCACAAAGAGGAAAGAGCACATAAATTACATAGTTCTTATTTTCTCACCATGATCTCTCGTGGAAAGAAGAAGAAGGCGGAGGTGGCATGCCAACGCCGCCCTCCCATTCCTCCAATGGGGGACGACGAGGTCAATCCTCGTCTACTCTCCCCCAGTATGGGAGACTACGGCATGGAAGACCAGCACATGGATGGTCTTGAGGGCTACGAAGACGCCGGAGCCGGGGAAAGCCCACCGCATGCTACCCCTAGCTCCGTGCCTACAATTGCCGCCGAAGACGTCGGTGGCTCCTTGAGAAGTAGGAAGGCGGCATGCTGGGCCCACATGACGAGGAGGATTGCAATGCAAGACAGTGTAAGATTAGAAAGTGCGACATGCAATTATTGTCATAAAGAATTTACTGCAGGTTCGGCTAATGGGACGGGCATCTCAACCGGCACGTCAAGAAGTGCCTACAAAAATTGGGGCAGACCCAAGAAGGAGGCATGCAGACCCAACTGAGCTACGCATCTGACGGCTCTGTGAGTAATTGGTTCTACCAACCCCAAGTAGCTAGAGACGAAATAGCACGTTATATAGTATCAGAAGATTTGCCTATTAGGATGGGCGAGAGCGATAATTTTGAGCGAATGATACAACGGGGCTTTTGTCCACAGTACCAGCATTCCAGTAGACGAACAACCAAAAATGATATTATAGCGATCTACAATAAGGAGCTACCGGCACTAAAAAAAACATTCGAAAGTGTTAGCTTTTCTTTTGCATTAACTTCTGATATTTGGACTTCCTCTCATCAGAGAACTTCGTATCTTAGTGTTGTTGCCCACTATATAGATGGTGAATGTAATTTAAATAAGAGGGTAATCAGGTTTAAGTTGATCGATGAGGCACACACCGGTGAGGCCATTGCTGAGCGCATATTAAACGTAATTACTGCATTTAATATTCAAGATATGATGTTTTCTATTACACTTGATAATGCTTCGTCGAATACGAAGGCTATGGAAATTCTCACCCCCCACCTGTGGTCATACATTGGTGGATATGTTATCCACCAGAGGTGCATTCGTCACATCATCAATCTTATTATGCAAGATGGTATGCAAGTAATTGGATTATATTTGAACAATATACGTGCCGCTATTTGTTATCTCTCAAATTCTACAATAGTGTCAGGGAACTTCAAGAAGTATTGCGTTTCTCAAGGAGTGAAACCAAGAAAATTCGGTCTTGACATGAAGGTGAGGTGGAACTCGACGTATGTGATGCTAAAGAAACTAGAGGGATACGAAAATCTGTTGACTATCTTCGTTAATGCCAATTCTGAAGATGGAGGTATCGTGCTTACACCCACTGATTGGACAATTGCTAATGAGTTTCGTGTTTTCTTAAAGTCTTTCTATAAATCAACTAAAATTTTATCAGGTGTTTACTATCCTACCTCTTGTCTAGTTATAGAGTATATTTGGCTAATGGCGGAATCATTAAACAAATATAGGAACTAACAATATTTAAGACATGTTGTTGCACCAATGGAGAAGAAATTCATTAAATATTTTGAATCCATATCGCATGCATATTGCTTTGCCACCATTTTCGATCCCCGCAGAAGTTACAAACTTTGCAGGAAGCTATGGATGGAATAGGTGAGGCAATCGGATTGGACTACTCCGAAGCTTTTGAACATGTGAAACAGGAACTCTTTCGAGTCTTCCTCTTGTACAGCGACAAGCACGGTGTCTCGGGTGGTACGAGGTTAGAAGAGACACGACATAGTAAGGGAAGCGCGACGGCACATCTGTGGAAGAGGAAGAAGCCCCAGGATTCCAGTTCTACATCAACTCAGTCGTCCACCACCAACTGGAATCTTATTGCAGAACTCAACCACTACCTCTACCATAATTTTGAAGCCACAGATGATGAACTTGCCAACGGGAAGGATGTTGACCTGCTTTTATAGTGAAAGAACGCTGCGCGCATATTTCCTGTCCTATCCCATTTTGCACGGGATGTCCTACTTGTTCCGGTATCGACTGTTTCTTCCGAGGCAACTTTTAGCATGGTTGAGAGAATAATCGAAAAAAGAAGGTCGTCCCTCATGCCCGACATAGTGGAAGCAATCACATGCCTCAAAGACTGGAACAACGCGGATAAAAGACAACAACATCAGCTAGAGGATCCTGAGATCCTGGGGGCCTTAGCCGATCTCCACATCGTCAACGTCGAGTAGTTTGTATATGTATCTTAGTGTAGTTACTGTACTCTTTTCCTTACAGGGGAACCACACACTGGAGTGTAAAGTTTTTAACAAGACAGTAACATTGTATCATTATTTTATCTATAATAAAATTACACTGATTTACCCTAATACTGGTGTGCTGTGAGCATATGACCCGGCGGTACAGGTTCCTTTTCTTCCCTCTTCTTTGTTTTTTCTTTATTTTTTCTCTTTTTTCTTTACTTCCTTTCATTTTCCTTTTCTTCTTCTTTATTTTTTCTTTTTTTCTATTTTCTCTCTACTTCCTTATCCCCTTGCCTCTTTATTTCTTTTCTTCCCTTTAGTTCTCACCCGCCCGTGCCCGTGCGGTTCCCCCCTCTGGCCTCTCCCTCCACCTGCGCTGCCGCCCCATTGCCGCCTCCCTCCTCCAGTCCTCCTCCTCCACGGCTCCACCCTCGCCGCCTCCCGCGCCGCCGCCCTCCTCCTCCACCCGCGCCGCCGCCCCCTCGCCGCCTCCCTCCTCCTCCTCCTCCTCCTCCTCCACCCTCGCCGCCTCCCACGCCGCCGCCCTCCTCTTCCTCCACCCTCGCCGCCGCCCCCTCGCGCCCTATCGTCCTCGCGCCTCCTCCTCGCCGCCCCCTCGCCACCTCCTCGCCCGGCTCCCCCTCCGTCGTGCCCCCGCCGCTGCCGCCTTCCCCTAGCCTGGGCCATGCCCGTGCCGGCACGACCCGATGGCGGCCCGGCGTGCCGCGTGCCTGGTTTCGGCGCCTCCGTCCGACCGCCGGCACGGCACGGCAAGCTTGCTGGGCTCGACCAGGCACGGCCCGACTCGGCCCGAGGTCCGACGGGTCCGTGCCGTGTCGGCACGGCCCGGCCCAAGTCCCAGCTATACACATGATGGATCGATGGGTGCACAAAGCTACTACGGCTACACTTGGCAAGAAAAGAATATATATATGGATCAAGCCGGTCAATGCATGCAGCATGAAAGCAATTAAATGCGGGGAAAAGATACGCCAGAAACGCAAACTAGCCGACCGCAAACTGCCACGGCGCCACGCACCTTTCCGCGACGGGACAGCAACACGCACACATGGTCGCAAAACTAGCGCCACTATAGCGGCGCGTATAAAAACTACTGTCACATCGCCAGTGTATTGCTGTCGTCGCGCGGTGGTAAACCGTCACGTACATTCGCGCGCAGGGGCCGCGCCTGAAAGAGATAACCCGGACACGCCGGGGGAGGCCAGGCCGGCAACCCCTCCTCCTGCTCTACGACCCACTTCCGACGAGACCACCACCCTAGACCTCAGTGTGCGTCCCCCCACATACGGCTGGCAGGAAAGCCCGAGGCTCGAGGTTCGGCCCGAGCTTGCGCCGGCCCAGCCCGGTCCGGCTCGGCTCGGTGCTCAAATGGGCCGAGCCCGAGCCTCCCTCCTGGCTCGATTGTTAAACGAGCCGAGCCTGAGCTGGCCCGCGAGCCACTCGCCAGGCTCGTTTGGCTCGGCCCCAAGGCCGCAGCCCACAGCCCGCAGCGGCAGGCCCATAGGCATGCGGTATCCGGCATGCCCTTAGGGCTTAGGCACTTAGCACTGCAGCGCAGCCAGCGCTGCACTCGGCCTCCCGCGGACCTGCATGCGCCGCCGCCGCCGCGTGCCTGCACTTGATCACCTCCCCCGTCGGCCGCCTCCACCGACGGCCCCAACGTGCCTCCCCAGCAACGTCCGCCTCCCCTGACGACTCGAGTAGCGAGCGCCCACCTCCCCAGCCTCCGCCGCCCGGAGCCCACCTCCGGCCTCCCCCGGCGCTCGGCGCCCATGGGCCGCCTCCCCCGACAGTCCCAGCCATCCGTCGACGGCTCGAGGTAGCGCCTCCCCCAGCGGCCTAGCGCCCGCCTCCCCCGGCCGGCCAGCCGGCGCCCACCTCCCCCAGCCACAGCTTAAGTCAGGTATTGCAAGTTTGCAACTAGAGATCATTTGTTCTTTGTTCTTTGTTTGTTGGCCGTGACATGTATGTAGTAGCTATGTGTAATTCTTCGCAATAACCGATAGAGATTGCTTGTATGTTGTATTTGTATATGTTCACGCTTCTTTCCCATGAGCTACCTTCCCTGCTTCGGTGCTTCCCATGAGTATGTAGTTCAAACTTGCAATACCTCTTAATTTGGACTAGTGGCATTTTAGTTCTTTGTAAAATTGGATGTGCAAAATGTTATTTGTGATGGTGGTTTACTACTTCCATAGCCTTGAAGTAGTGACGTTGGGTACTTTTTTGTTGTTAGAGCCGTGAGTAATTCCTGTGGTAATGTCATAATTTGCTAACAAAAAACATAACTTTTATTTGGTAGTTCTTTATCTAGTTTTTAGAAAGGATAGTTATTTTTGTGTTTTACTCATGGGTTGCTGCAAGTCAATTTTTTTAGGCTATTTATTTGGTCAAGATTTTGACGTGTAGCGGTGAAATTGTTCTATTTATAATTGTTGCATTTGCATATTTGCATAATCCAATTTGTATATACACGGTCGGCAATTTAGCACTATGTATACAACGAATTATGTGTATGCCCATGTATTTTGTATATAATGAATTAGCAGTGTATGTCCTTTGGAGGCTCGTGAGCCGGCTCGAGCCAGCTCGAAATTCGTCCAGGCTCGGCTCGAGCCTCGTTTCTAGCTCGTTTATGTCAACGAGCCTAGTTCGGCTCGGCTCGAAATTTATCGAGCTCGAGCGAGCCCAGTTCGAGCCAGCTCGGCTCGGCTCGTTGCCACCTTACCCCCACATGACCGGAACAGGGAAGATAACGCCGGGACGCGACACAAAGCGGGCCGGGGCAAAAAAAAAGCCTGCGCCCGCGCGCGCAAAGCAAAGACGCGCGGCCGGGCACCGGTACTACTACGTCCTAGGAGCCTAGGCTGGCGCACACCCGCTAGCTCGCGAGGGGGCCATGGCGCCAAGTGTCGAGGCCCGGCTGCCCTCGGCGCGTGTGATCCTCCGGCATCTCGCGCGGCATCTTGAAATCTTTTCTCCGCGAGCGACAGGTGATCGGTCGGTCGATCGAGCCGTGCGCGCGCGCGCCGCGCGGTGAGCCCCGCACCGGCGCGCAGTTCGTTGGTTTCCCATGTGGAAAGAAAGGCTCATGCGCGCGCGCGGAAAGGTAAGTAGGGTTCGGCCCCGGCGCCGTGTGGCAGGCCCCCCCCCCTCTCCCCCAGGCCACGGCTCCTGCTGCGTTCAGCACGTGACGCCATCAGGTTTTTCCGATGATCCGGTGGTGAGATGACGAACCAAAGCGAACCTTTTCTTTCTTTCTTTCTCGCGGAGCCCTATCCGAACAGTGCGCGCTGTCGACGGGCTGCCGGCTGCGAGCCCCACCACCGGGGACTTTTAGCCCTCGGCGGCCGAACAGGAGATGCCCCAACCGCTCCACCCCACCCATGACTTGTCAAGCATGCACTGCACAGCACTTCCAAGATAGGAGTACTCCGTATCAGATACTGAACAATCATTATGCAAGTGAGTTCGGCTGTCGATCTCTGGGCCTCCGATGCTTCAGACCGAAGCACATGCATGTTTGCTACTCATGGTTGAGTGAAGACAGTGACACACGGATACTGCTTGATACTTGCATGCATGTATCTCAAATGGAGGCGAGACGACAGGACCCGCGCCTGCAGGAAGTTCATGGAATCCGTGCTCTTATCCGTGCAGGGCACGAGAAAGCGGCTGATTCAATGGTAGTACTGTACTAGAGCGTGCACACCATCAGAGACCATGTGAGGTCAGGCCGGCTAGCTTACGCAATGCATACAGATAAGGGACCCTCCATTAAATTCCAGTCACCTCGATAAAAATCGAACCGTCCGGATCTACACCTCCTCTTCCCCTGTGCCTCGGGAGACACGGTTTTTTCTTTCTCCCAACCCCACAACCCTAACTCCGTTATTTCGAACCTTTTCGGTGAGCTTACCTCCCTTAGCTCCGTTGCGGTTGCCGCTTCCGCGTTGCCAACCGCTCTGTCTTACCATCTTAACTGTACTAACAAGATGACAAGGCCTCTCTACGCCTCCGTCCGTACTTCACATTATCACTGACTCCGCCTCGTTGCTCCAACGAAGCTCCGACGGCAATAATTTTGGACGACTATTCTCTAGTAAATCCGCGCAGATAATATTTTACTGCCTCGCGAAAACGAAAGGAAAAATATTTTCCGCTGCAAATGATCAATGCCTGCTACCTAGCGTTTGTTAGGGATGTGAGTTCTGACAATGAATCTTCTCTCTTTTGCGACGATGCTGTGACAGTTGATCGACCGGCAGCTAGATGTCATGCGTGCATGCACATGCAATGCGCAGTCTCGCAGCTAGCTACTGACGGCACATCTGTTCAGGACTTCCGTTGGGATCGATGTACAAGTACATCCAGTATTGCTGACCAAGATGGACGTACGGCTTATTAAAAAAGATGGACGTACGGCTCGCGCCTAGTGGAACCCGATGTACGTGATGCGCCACGCCACACCAATAATACTCCAACATGTACGTACGTAGTATGCGATATTGTGATGCCGCTGATGCCGATCGTGACTCACAGGAGATAGATCACTTCACTGTTTTAGCAACAGACACGAATTGGTGGCGTGGCCACTTTTGGTGATGGGGATAAAATGCCGGGAAAGATGATTCCATCTTCTGAGTTCGTTATTCCAGGATCGTTTCTGTTAACGATTCGATGGAACATCATAGCGAGGAAGAAGGACCTATGCCTTCTACTTCTGCGTAAACAGTATAACTATTTTGTGGACACGTTATTTGGATCAGAATTTCGGATTGATGAGATAGCATTCCACGTAGATGATTCGAAACGTTGCCGAGCGAATTGTTTATGTTTCCGAAAAGAAAGGTACGTACGTTGGACCGTTATTAATTTTACGAAGGAAAATGCGGCTGTATTACATATATATGGTAAAGTAACTTAAACTATGAGCGTAACCTTTGTTATCTAGAAGCAAATCCTTAATTTCCTAATCAGTACCGACCACATAAAATACTTGTGGCGCCCAAAAGGTTGTTATTGCCGCAAAAGAAAATCCTGTAAGCTGACCTTGTTGTTTACTTCCATGCATAACAAATTGATCACACACACAACATGTAGATGCATTTCATGTCTTCATTGCTCTCGGTTGATCAACCATACAAACCCTGTGATCCCTCTTTCTCGGCTGCAATATGATGTGACCTTGAGATCCAAAATGTTATGAATTCTTCTAATAAAACTTTACAGTATTGATGCCAAAAAGTATCTACCATGACACAAAATTTTGAATCCAAATTCAATCCTTGCATGCGTAACAAACTCAAACCTCCGAAATGCAAATTCTTCATGTGGCTTGCCCTGCAGAACAAGATATGGACGACGGACCGGCTTCAACAGCGAGGTTGGCCAAACTGTGGCCTCTGTCCTCTATACAAGCGCTAGCCTGAAATGGCGGCCTACCTTTTGTTCGTATGTTGCTACACACTTCGTCTCTGGGGATGATAAAAGGCTAGCTAGGCCTAGTCAATCTTGATACGACTCAATGGACCGCACAAGCTTCAGTCAAGCAGCACTGCCTCAATGTCATCGAGAACATGAACCATCAAAGAAATGCCATGGCATCGCTTCTAATGCTAGTCCTTGGCAAATTTGAATTGAGCGGAATGTAAGGGTCTTCAAGGGGACCTCTACGGCGCCTTCGATAATTTTAACTAAAATAAAGGAGGAGGCAGTAAACTGGGTTACAGTTGGGGTAAAACTTTTGGGAAGCACCATTCCGAGAGAGTAGGCTTTTCTACCTATTTTATCTTACTTTTATTCCCTCCACTTTTATAATATAACTCTCTCTTAATTAATGAAATGAGATAAATCTGTTGCCTCCGTTTAAAAAAACAAATTGCGCTATGAATAGTACAGAGCTACATGGGCTGTCGAATGAATGGGCCATTTTTTCTTTGGGCAAAATATGTTGAATGGGCTAAGATTTGTTTAGCCCATCTCGCTCACGTAAGGGCCCTGCTGGGCTCGCATGGCTTCGTGTTGTCCCATGAGAACGATGGGCTCGTATGGACATGAAAAACCAATGGCGACGAGAGGTTAAGGGCAAGCAGGAAGTTGGCGTTGTCTGCTTTTGAGAAGCACAGGCACACAGCACCGGCCAACTTCAGTCGAGGAAGAATCAATGGCTTTTTTGCACCTCTTTGACAAAAGCCGATGCATGAGGTTCACATAAGGTTTTACTAGATATATGTCCGGAAAATTAACAAGAAAGTTGCTCTAATGTTCACATGATAATTTCATGGTTTGTACGCGCATGCGCTAAGTTTCAGCATCTAGCGCTGGCGCAGCCTTGTAGGGTAAGAATTCCATTGTCTGAAATGGACAGATTCACATATTAAGCCATTGATAGAATCATAGAACACATGATTATCAGGTCTCATCATGATACACTCTTCCATTATCTATAAACAAATAAGGTCTCATCATGCTGGTGATTTGAATTAATTATTTATGCACTCTGTGATTGGCAATCAGGTTTTGTATGGTTTTGGGGATGTATTTTCACGGGCACTGCTGAGTTGTTTTGTTTTTCTCTCTGTCTACAGCTGCACGTCTCCAATTTTCAATTGTTCAAACGGGACTTCATGTATAGACTGAGCAATGTACTCCACAATTATTAGTTCTGTCCCACGTTTTTTTGGGTAGAATATGTTGTCAGTTTTCAGTATCCGACTACATTTAATTTAAGAAATCCATCATTTTCTTCAGATCATCCAATAAGTGCGTCTGCTCTTTCAGATAGCTGTAGTCATTTGATCGTCTGTTGAACCAATGTCCCAAAATTCAACAGCCTTTGCATTAGATATGAAATTAATAATACGACCGATTTTGACATATTAGAATCATACAAGTACCTTATTAAGGAGTGGTTCAACAAACGGTGACATGACATGCTTGACTCAGCACTTGTATCTGTCCCGGAAGAAACATCAAGAGACACTAGTTAATACTAGAACGCTACTAAGATTCGGTCGGTGGCAAAACTACTCATACCACACGCAGTGAGAGAGATGAAGCCTAGCCAGAAATGCACATTAGCTGTCTCGGATGGTAATTATACCCAGATCGTCAAAACTGCGGGGCCAAACATTTGGATAACGTCATGCCAGGAGAGTAGGCATCCGCTTTTCTGTGTGTTCAGGCCCTTAGCCGTTTGGCCGTTCGGCATTCTTATGTTCATACTCTCTCCTAATTAATAAAATAAGGTAAATTTTTTATCTCCTTTCCGAAAACAAATCCGAATGCATTTACAAGTGTAAAAATAAAAATCCAAAAAAATCACACATGAAAATGCTTGAGTACTTTGTGCACAAAAGTTCGTGCAATTTCGTGTCCAGTGCAAAAAAATGTTTAGAAAAGGTTGCTATTTCAGCCCTTTGATTTGTTTTGGCACATACCACAATGTGCGCAAATTACTCAAGCATTTACATGTGTTATCCTTTCGAAGTTTTTCAAAGCGGCAGCAGGTGAGTCCGAGCTCTCATTTGTGTTCCGCTGTGAGCTAGCTATGCCTTGATCATTTTCTTTTTGGGGAAAAACGTAGAGCACTGCCGTTTCATTAACGAAAAATTAGGATTTATGTCTTAACCATATGGAACGCTTTAATATTTTCTACTCCTTCGTTTCACAAATAGACAACGCGTGCAATCTAATATGCATGGAACTTTTTAGATTTGACGCATAGAAATGATATGAATCAATTATTTGTCCTTAGATCCGCCAGTAATACTCTCAATCTCTTGTACCTGCTAATTGGTGTACCGGAGATACTTTTCCTCTGGCTCCTGAAATAGACATTAGATATATAATATGATATATCTGTTATACAATTCATTTATTGTATCAAATATTCGCTTGTTGCATACCGTGTCTCAACAGATTGGTGTAATTCTAAGTTATCACAACATGTTATTAGCGATATCCAAACTAACAAGCGAGCAAAAATGGTGTATGAGTAAAGCTGTAGGCAGTAGTTGCATGATTTGGGAGGTCCCAACTCTCAACTCCCCGGTGGGAAACCAAACGAACGTTGAGGTACTATTGTCCAGCACGTGCCGTTGACTAGCAAAGCCTTAAGTCATACTCTCTGAGCAGTGATAGTTTCGGTTCAGAATCTTGGATCGACCTTTTTAGTTGAATCCGTCGTAGTGGCCATCCCGACTACTTTCTTTCTGGGACCCCGATGGCTTGCTTCTTTCCTCCTGGTCCCGGACCTTATAATTTTCCAGACAGTGGCTTTGACTAGTAGACTCGTGCTAGCTAGCTACATCAACACGGCTATCCTGTTTGGACTTTAGTTCATATCCAGTGTTCGGTCAACTACACGGTGTCCTGCATAATTTTTTAATTATTTTTAACTTTTTAGATTTATACATAATATTAGATGAGTAAGAAAAATAAAAGTTCAAATCACGATCGAATCGGTCAATCGTAGTACCGAGCTAGTAGGTTATTTGTACATCAGATCAATGTTGGATAATATTTAGGTATAGTTATGATGATCAATTAGTTGTAGTTTATTAGTAATAAAGGTACACGTGATGAATAGCTGTATGATGTTTGGATGTCATGATGAAAATTTATCGGCTACGATCTGTTTATGTACACTTATGAGATCCAGCTATGATATGTTTAAATACAATTATGAGGATCTATCAACTCTGATATGTTTATGTACAGTTATGAAGATCTATCGGCTCTAATCTATTTAGGTACAGTTATGAAGATCTATCAGCTCCACTCTATTTAGGTACAGTTATGAAGATATATTGGCTGCAATTTGTTTAGATGCAGTTATGAAGATCTATCGATTGTGGTTTACTAATAATAAAAGGGTCCACTAGATTAATGATCAAATATTTTACTTTTATATGAGAATTTCTAGCATATCTTTTTTTTTGTTGTATTCTACTTTTAGTATATAATAGAATAGATAATAGATAGATTTAAAAAGGCCTACCTAGAAAGGGACCGTGCAAAAGAGGGCGTAAAAGATGATGTTCTCACGTCAGAGTTTAAATCTTGGTGCTTAAATTTACACACAACAACTGTGTTTAGTACAAACTTAATGATATTTATAGATTTATTTATGATCTCCGTCTATTCTAACATGGGATTAAATAACGTATCCATTAAAGTATGTATATATATAATAGTGTACGGGTATATATGCATTTTCCTTGTAATCAGGAGGGGGGAAAAAAAGACGCTGTCGCCATTACGGTAAGTGATGCACTACGTACCCCGAACTGACCGTGCGTCTCGCATACAGGTTGTTTCTCTTGGATACACAAGGCTCCATCCAAGCAGGAAGAAATGCAGAATCACTTACTAGTGCGGTCGAGAATAGTCACTCGATCTATTGTTCGAGTAGCTGGCGATATTATCACTCCGGTGATCCATTCACACTCACGCCGCGTGCATCTCAATCAATCCGCAAGTTCCAGAGAGTTCTTTCAGTTGACTTGTTGACTTGCACCAGTAGTACTTGAAAACGAAACGTTCAAAAGCGCTACGTAAAATTCTGAAGTCGCTTAATTAATCAAAGGAGAATTATTGTGCACGTGAAAGTAACATGGAAATATACATGTTTTCTGCTGTCAAAAGCTGATGTCAACAAATTGCGTTTTTTCTTTCTTTGAACGGCGACTTCAAGTGAACAAGCTAGCATGGGTGAGCAGATGCATGCAACGCATGCGTGCAGTGCCACATGTACGTAATGGATATCCATCTTTCATACATGCCATATTGATACGATAACATAAAATTGTCGTCACTGTGAAGTGCGGTGGACCGCGTGCAAGTCATGCACAGGGAGCCCATGCGTGGACTTAATTATGGTGACCTTATGTATTGTGCAACGACCATATAATATTCACTTTGCTACAAATGCGGCGCGGCGCTTTTTTTTATCATATCATCGGCGTGTCATGTCGACCAGCCCCGGCGCCGGCCTGGCCTCGTTGAATCTATAGTCCACTGTCCACGGTCAGAACACGCTGGGACGATACAGAGGTCTCACATCAACTGAACCCCGGCGAAATCACAACTCCGATACACAACCAAGGACGTCGCAGCGCGGAGACACAGACGCAGGCCGCCCTGTGACCAGAGACCGTCCAGCCGGATCAAAGTCTCAGATTTCGGAAGAAAATTAGCAAAATGCTGCCCACACCTCCACAATCTGTACACTCTTGTTGGGTAGATGGAGACCCGCGGTACGTACAGAGCCTCTCCCGCGCGGTGGTGGTCGCCTGCAGTACACCGAGATCCCTGGGTTGCTGGAGCAACCGCGGCCATATGCGACGGAATCGCGACGCGGGACCGCGCCGAGGGCGACGTTTTCTTATGGCCCTGGCTAGCTAGCTAAAGGCGGGCAAAAGTCTACGCGCGTGATGGCAACCTGCTCCCTTGCTCAGCCAGCACGGCCCGATCGATATGTACACTCGTTTTGGACGGCCGGTGTCTCGCTAGCTAGGTCGGCTCGGTCAATGCAGAGTACTTGCAGTGATAGTACTCCGACAATAACTGCATCTGCATGTAGCGCGGGGCAAGACAACTCGTCCAGCTCTTACTCGTACTGGTACTTGAAGCATTGGTTTACTGTCACGATCGGATAGTACGTCCAATATGAATATTGCTTGCACGCGGTAGAGGATCCTAGGTTCCTCTCTAAAACATATCGTGTGCCGGTTAAGTCCGACCAAACCCGATCTGTCAACAATGTTAACATCTTCGTGGTAACTATCTGGGATGTTTTATCGAGCAAGAAACCAATTACTACGTACTAGTGACCTGATACATACGCTGTGTACTATTACCATGCAGTTCACCGAGTCCCATTTATTCGGCAGTACAAATCTGCACGTTAGCTTGGTTGTATACTTTTAGTTGGGCAAGAAGAAGTAATTAATAGCGGAGAGATGAACGCGGACGCGCACGGCTGGGGACGGCTGATGCGTCAATCGCTCAAATTTGACGAACCTGACGATCCGCTGGTACTCCTTCCATGGCCCATGAGTAATATATACGCTACTCCCTGGGTATATGAGTAGCGCTAAGATAACTCAGGATGACGGGAATACGATGAACTCTTTATTGATAAATGGAATGAAATACGGAAGATGATATTATAAATAGTTTCACACAAGAAAAGCTATGTATGAATATGTGTTTGTGGACGAATCTCTGTATCATTGTGCGAAGGATCTCTCAGAACCTCTGAGCTAATTTGAGTTTCCAAACAGAATATTGCGTTTTGTTCAGAACCTTCGAGTTTCAATGGTTCGGACCCTCCGAGCCTGAACTTTTCTTGAGGTTTTGAACTACTCGGTACATCCGAGTGACACCCTCCGAACAATGCTTCTCGCTTTTATAGCCGTC
Organism: Stipa capillata; assembly: GCA_019208055.1. Lineage (NCBI taxonomy): Eukaryota > Viridiplantae > Streptophyta > Magnoliopsida > Poales > Poaceae > Stipa > Stipa capillata. Next base: position 383,017 of record JAGXJF010005317.1, read on the forward strand.
GTTTTTAAATCCTGGAACCTCTGAGCGGAGGTCATTCGGAACCTCGAAGCCAGGTATCTTCGTGAATAATGGCAAGATTTTATAGAGCTACCTATATAAGCCACCCCCACCCCTGAGTGGAGGCTATCCTTCGCATTCCACATCATGTGATGCCCATTTGCTTTCCTCTCTCTTGCCTTCTTCTGAGATACTTTGAGAAGGAAGAAATCTTGAGGATTTGGATTGGATTTTCATTGAGTTCTCAAGCAAGGGCTCACCTCTAAGCTAAAGATCAAGTTTCTATTATCTATGGAGGTTGACGTCTCCTAGACACTTAGGCGTCACTCGGGAGTATTCAAGTGTGTGAAGAAGCTAGAAGTTTATGAAGGCCAGAACTCACCTACCGCAAGCTTTTTGAGGAAAGATCACATTTTGGTGTCGCCTTCTATTTAGGATCAAACTTCCTTAACGGAGATGTGTAGTCTCTCCAAAGGCTTAAACTTCGACGACGAACCATTGTGTCAACCTTGTTTGCATCTTTCTCTCTAAATATTTGTATTGTGTTATTGGTTGACCTTATTATCTCTCTACTTTGCAATATCTTGTGAAAATTAGCATGTGTAGGTCGTTCTAATTTAACTTGGTAGAAAAGTATAATTTGCTCATGTGTTTGTCCAAAATATTCAAATAGAATGGTGGTAAGTTCAAGAGTTAAATGATACTCCCTCTGATTCATAATATAAGTAGTTTTAGGATTCAAGAGATTTATCAAAATATAAGTAGTTCTAAGACTCCAATGCATATTTATGTCAGTTTTTTCCTAGTCTACCCGTCTTTAATTGTTATAGTTACTGAGCTCCTTTATCACATTTGCATATCCTAGATTATTTATTGCATGAGAGACAAGGATAATAGTGTCATTTGGTACATTAACTAACCCTCCTTAATTCTTGTGCCTAAGCTTAAAACTACTTATATTATGAATCAAAGGGAGTATGTTTGACTAGAAGTGTTAGGCCTATTCTTCATGGGAAAGATGTTCCCAAAGAATGTAACATCTTGAGACTCCATGATTATACCGACATGCATGTCTGGCATCTCATATTTGACAGCTAAGAACCTATAAGCAATGATCTGATGAGCATATCCTATAAAGACACAATTCATAATTTTAAGTTGGAGTTTTTGCTTCTTAGTTATTGATATGTTGACTCTAACCAAGCACCCCCACGTGCGCAAGTAAGAAAGTGATAGTTTCCTTCATTCCCATTTCTCATAGGGAATTTTCTCTTTATTCTTAGTGATAACTCTATTTAGGACATGACATGAGGTCAGTAGGTCCTCCTCCCACCATGCCTTAGATAATCCAGCAGTGTCTAACATGGCGTTAACCAAGTCAGTCAAAGTGTGATTCTTCCTTCCAGTAACCTCGTTAAATTGGGGTGAATAGGGGAGTGTCGTCTTATGAATGATTTCATGTTCCTCACGGAAAGAGTTGATCACATTTGCAAAGTACTCTCCATCACGATCTGACCTAACTCTTTTGATCTTTCTATTAAGTTAATTTTTCAACGTCCGCCTTATAGATGTTAAAGTAGTTTAGATCCTCATCTTTAGTTTTCAATCGATACACATAGCAAAATCTAGTGGAATCATCAATCAAAGTCATGAAATATTTCTTTCCACCCTTCGTCAATACACCATTCATCTCGCAAAGGTAAAAAATGTATGAGTTCTAGAAGTGCTAAGTTTCTCTCCTCGGCTGGCTTATGGAGCTTATGAAGTTGCTTGGATTGAACACAACTTTGGAAGACAGAACCTTTGACTAGTGATAATTTCGGGATTAAATTCATACCAGAAAGCCGAATCATGTAACCAAAATTAGTATGGCATAATTGTGAGCGCCAAACATTAGCCTCGCCTCCATTAGCATAAATATGGTTCACATCTTTATTATAGAAATCAGAAAGAGAAAGGTGGATTAAGCTTATGCACTTGTAGCCTTTACCAATAAAAATTTCATACTTGGATGCAACTACTTTATTAGACTCAAACATCAATTTTGAACCCATCTCTACTGAGAAGGGAACTACTGAAAATATTTTTATTTATCAAAGGGGCATGCTGCACGTTCCTTAGGTGCACGATCTTTCGCAAAGTAATCTTTAGATCTACCATACCAACATCATGAACAGAAGCATGTGGCACATTTCTCATTAGGATAGAAGAAGCCCGAGTGACCTGATACAAAGAAAAACAATAAAATATTAGCACACACATGAATATTAGCCCAGCGTCAATCCACCAATTGATAGACTAACAAAACAAAAGAGTAGTGGGTAAACTACCATACTCGGTGCTCCGTACTTTGATATTGCCAATAGTTACATTGACATATTATGAGGTCTGTCCAGGCTGAACATTTCTTCCTTCGCAATTTTTGCAATGCTTAGCCCAATGAACAAGTTCACCACATATGAAGCAAGGTTTGTATGCCTTGTTCGTTGTATTCTTCCTTCTCTTGTAGTTGGTGGTCTAATTGACATTGTTTTTCTCTTTAAGCTTGCTACGAACATCCTGTTGCACCACGTTGGCACTGGACTTTCCCTCGCCTCCTTTAGAATGCACATCCTTCGCTCTTGTGTTTCAGAGTCGTGGCAAAATTCCTCCATGAAGGAGGCAATTTGACAATAATATCCCCAGCCACAAACTTGTTGAGTAACACGTATTTGAGGAGTATGAGTTTCTTGCAATAAACTATATCTCATGAGTCCGCTCAACTACAGAATGGTCATTGATCATTTTGTATTCATGATATTTATCTGTGACATACAATTCACCCTTATCCGACGCACCGAACTTGGCTTCAAGTGCATCACACAATTCCTTTGCGCTCTCATGTGCATGTACACATCGCAAAGGAGGTCAACAAGTATGCTAACTCCTTCTACAAAGAGCATGGTGGCATCCTCGAACGTCTTGACTTGCTCGGAGGTAAGGGTTCCTTCAGGTTTGCCAGCCGCGACCCAGCAGACATTCATAGCGGTTATCCACATAGTGGCTTTGATTTTCCATCTCTTAAAGTGCATACCGGCAAACTTGTCCAACCGTAATGCATCGGCGAAACCAACCATCGTAAAACCAAAGTGCTTAGAATAAGGTTTTTGGATTTTTGAATAAAATGAGCAATTTTAGGTTTATTTTAATCTAGAAATAACATGACAGAGATCAAGACAATATTGATCAATGAACACTGCAGTATAAACTAGGCATGCGAATGACTACCAGGCGGAAATATCACATATCTATTTCACAAGTACATACGCGCTAGCATAAAAATTATCAACATGAAAATGATCACTATGACTATGTAGACGTACCCGTTATTGGAAGAAGATGGTGCTGTGGTGGTGACGATGTAGTCGACGTCGTGGATGTCATCGACGAAGACGTAAAAGAGGTCCCATGTGACGTAGAGGTGGTCTTGATTGTTGTAGAGGATGTCCTCGATGTTGTAGTAGCGGTCTTGGATGATGCAATGGAGGTCCTGGGCGAATGCATAGTCGAGCCGTGCGCTCTACAAAAACCTTATTCATTCTCACTCAATGGTCTGGGAGACTTGCTTTCCTGTCCACTAGTGCACGTCGATGCGATGGGACAGAGTAGCTTGGAAGCATCGCAGAACAAAGGAACAAAACAATGTATAGAGAGTAGAGAGTGTTGTATTACAATAATCGGTCAGTTATGCGTTTCTAATTAAACTATAAATGTCTGACCACACTGGTAAAACAAAAACTCTAATATCTCTGGTACGCGCGCTCAGTCCACGTCCACGCACGCCCATGTCACATGCGCTCGTAGGGGCATGGCAAGCGAAGAAATGAACGCGTGTGTAGTCCCTTCTTCTCATGCTACAAAGAGTTGTCACATATAACATCTTATATGTTAGTGTCATTTCATCTTAACTAGCAGCATGAAACAAAACATTTTACATATACCTTGTACGTACTTTGATGATTCTTTAAAATTTATATAAAAGTTATTAATTATATGGCCCTAGCCCCATTATATCTAACGCTACTTTCCAATATATCAGTAGAATTTGACGAATCTAACGATCCACCAGTCCTTCCATGACCACCCCAGAGCAAGACACGACGGACTCCACCGCCGGCAGGTACGGTGTATATCAACGTTGATGCGGCACTGTTTGAGAATTCCAGACAGATGGGGGTTGGCGTGGTGATCCGACAGTACCACAACAGATTGCTTGGCTGCATGCAGTGAGCACATTGTTGAGGTCACCTTGCCAGAGCTAGCTGAGGCACCGGCGTTACGCCGTGCGGCGTCCCTTGCTCGTGGTGAAGGATGCGCCGAGGAAATTTTGGCGTCTGATTGTCTCGGTGTGATCCAAAGGCTGAAGTCACTTCTGATGGATATATAGGTCCGTAGTGGGAGTGGTCATTTCGGATATTAAGTCCATTGCGGCGGCTTTAGTTCTTGCTCTTTTACTCATGTTAAGCGTTGGACGAATGTGACAGCGCATACTCTTGCTTGGTTGGGTGAGCATTTTGTTTCTTTTTACCTTAATGTTTCACCGGAATGTACCAGAGAGATTCTTTGTAATGATATTTTGAGATAAATAAAGTGCCTACATTCTCTCTCAAGAAGAGAGCAATTCACTATTTTACAGCCCCAATAAAATATTTGTATTTCAACAAATCTGCCAACTAAACTATTCTTCTGTTGGACCAGAATAAAATGAACCCCCCAAAAGATTTCCGGGTATCTTTAGCCGGTAGCCCAAAAATATCAATTTGGTTGACTCAAAGCTGGCACATGGGACAACTAATTTACACACGATTTCAAATATTCTTTAATCATTCAATTAGACATACTCAAAAAGGACTCTACGAGTTGGGAATATTTTTGTATGCTTCAATTATGAATGCATGATTGAATTGCATCGGAAGGGAGAAACGAAAGGTGAACCCCTAAGTAATTTTTCTGGATAACAAAGGCAAGCATTTTCGATACCAAACTAAAGTAACATGGCGTACGTATTAATTTGCCTCAAACGTAAATTCAACTGAGTTATCACCTATTCATAGTTAGAAAAAACCTAGCTAGCTAGAAATTGGCAGGTTCATAGCTTGGACGAGTATCACCCCAGCTATCCATTTGTTTTCTTGGGAGGGGACATAAGCTGCACCATTCAAATTAAGTCAAAGGAAACGTATGTACACAAGCCAAGACAGAATGCAGTAAGGCCGGGAGTAATATAATTTTTTCCTTTATCGAAAAAAAGAATACAGTACGTAGACTGGTTTTCTCAAGTGATTTTAACTCTTTCTCTAGCACCTCTGGTACTACCACATAGTCAGTTTACTTGGATATACTTGTATAACCTCTCTTAGCCTATAGTGTGTAGTATCTTTGGGTAACTGTTTTACACAAAACGAGGATAAAAGTGCACACCAAGTGTTATACACGTGTGTTATCTAATGATGGGCTAGGTTAATAGCCTCTTTAGACTGCAGAGTGTTATAGATGGTATCAGAATATTAACCATCGCTCCGTGATACTTGTGTACATGTGGCCCTATAGTGGCACACTACACCGTTTGCGGACCGAGTAGCGTGTCATGGAGATTGTCCCTGTCGAGGACGGCGACAACCCTATAAAAATGATGGAGGCGGAGGGGCTGTATGCAAGTGAAATGCCACGCATGTGTGTCTAACCACAGTGTTGTTAGTCTCTTTAGGCCGCATGTTGTTACACTTTTTCCAAACGTAGAGACGTGCCGTGTAATCTCTTTGCTCTGATGACTCTAATTCTTTTTGCCACCATTATGTTTCTTATGATTCACTATATATATATATATATTAACTTTTCACTATTACAGAAAGAATCTTCACAGATGGGTGAAAACCATCATCACCGACAGTTTTTTCACCCGTCTATAAGAAAGTGTCTGTGATAAAAAATTACATCACAAACTATTGAAAACTACATGTGATGTTTACCTATAAAAATAAAAAAGCACTATAGCCACTGCTCCCCGGCGGCGTCGACCTACTGTTGCCCCTAGCATAGAGGCGATGTTGACTAGCGTGGAAGTAATCCTCCAAGCATAGAGGATCGATCGCAGCGTAGCTTTCAATGAGAAAAAGTAACAAACTCAACAAGGAGGCAGTGATTAATTTCACTTGGTTTAAATCTAAAATCACACTAAATATAATAAAATGTGAAGGATGAGATGCACAACTACCTTTCTTAAATAATCATGAACCTCAACGATGTAATGGATGAATGAAATATGCAATTACTTGACCTAAGATGCTATTTATATTTTTGAGATAAATAAAAAGCATAAAATAAACAAATACTAAAAGTGCTAGGAAATGTGTTCTAATAACTAAAATGAGGTACGTGGTATAATGGTTCACTAATAGCAATTCTCAAGCTAATAATAAGGATTATGCAATAATAAAGTATTGACTACGAGTTTGCATAGATTAAAAAAGACTTTAATATTACTTGCAATAGATACAGTCAATCTACCTTTTGTCTAACCACCAATTTTAGGTGTACGTTAAGGCATGAGCCAGAATAATACCAATAATTTTGCTAACAAAAAGGACCACATGATTGGTTGCTCTACCCCGTCTTGCTTACCAACAAATGCATCTTAAGTATCGCACATGGTCAATTAATCTATTAAAGACATAAAATATAATCTCAAACACATAATTGATTACACTGAAGATGGATGGTAACCATAATAACAATTTAATGGCGCACAAGATGGATGACCATTACAATAAAATAGAGAGTGCTATATAGCTACTACTATACACCCCGTAACCTCGATAGACTACTCACACATCATGCAATTCATCAAAAACAAATGATAGATTGATTCTGTTGTCAAAAATACCGTTGAACAAGCTAATTATTGTAGGTTTTCATGAAATACATGAAGCAAAAGGTACAACTAATCTATGGTGGCTTGTCGTGGGTGGTGATCTATGGGTGGAGATGAAGGTGGTGTGGTGAAGATAGGAATTGTGTTGTCGATGACATCTCCCAGCTATGTCCTGAAAGCTTCTCTTGTCCTCGCGTACGTTACGAAGACTCTGTTATGAAGGCGAAACTCTGCATGGACTTTCTGGCGACTGAACCCTGGTAGACCCAGGCGGCAGGAGGGGGCGGAACCCTCTGCCGCCTAGCCCTACCGCTCTGCCTAGGGTTTCGACCCTAGGCAGCCTCCTTTCACACAAAATATCTCCCTCCGAAATGTTCCGAATACGCTCAATTTTCTGATTTTTACGGTATTTTCCTATGTATCAAAAATAAAGGGATGAATATGCGGCATGAAAATTTATTTAAGAGTCTAGAAAAATAAATAAAATAAATAATAAAAATATAATGATTATTAAATTTAGAAAAACATGATATGTTTTTGATGTACCAGCTGCCCGTAACCCTACCGTCGTCGACTAGCTCAGGGCGCCGTGTGCTGCTCCACATCTGGCCACTGCGAGGTCAGTGACGAGGCGCCGCCGCGAGGCCGGTGACGAGGTGCCGTTGCCAAATCCGGCCTGGCCTCGACGAGGCGCCATTGCCGGATGACCGGCCTCGTCGTGTCGTGCACGTAGTAACGGAGAAGATAGAAGGGGAGAAGAGAGAAGAGAGGCGTAAATGGGGAGAGTGCGGCGCAGGTGGGTAGAAGAGAGAAGAGCGGAGCTAGCGAGCAGCGCAAGTGATGAGAAGAGAGCGGCATGGGAGGGGAGAGACGACGGATTAGGGTTTTGGTGGGCTGGGGTGGGCTGGGGGCTTCTAATAAATATGTCTAAGTTGTTGGGTCAAAATCATATATGAATCATTACGAACGGTATTTGAGAAAACGTCTATGATGTATATTTTGATGACCATCTGTGAACTATTTATCACAGACGAATTTTTTCTAAAATTATGTATGATTTTAAAAATCACATATGGGTTTTTTTAACCGTCTATGATATCTACTTTGAAAATATTTGTATGTGATGAGACTTATCGTAGATGATTTTGATGAACCGTCTATAATTAAATATTTTGGATTATTTTTTCGGTAGTAGCCAGCGTGTACATACAACACGTGAGTTCTACGTATTAAGATAGAGCGCACGCTAGCTAATCGTTCTTGGCGAAAAATAGGATCTGAGTTGTCCACGTTCGTTGCTTGTATCGCCTATCAAGAGGATAAATATGACCTGTGATGTTTGCAGTTACTTGTAATTAACAAATTGAGGAAGTACCGGTCTGGTGCAGTGGCCATATGGCCGACATAAGAAAATATCTAAATGCATGCCCCCGGTTACTGTGCATTTAGAAACTCTGCAGTTAACGAACCAAAGCACATATAACCCATATGACACGCATAAATAATTACAACACACGCAGGATGGCTATACTTTGTCTTTTCTCCTATATTACCATGAGCAGTAGGGTTGGTGAAAGGATCTAGTACATCTTTTATATTTCGTTTTAGAACACGCTGAACCAAAATTTTAAATTTTGGACCACCAATAGTAATTTGGTTTTCAAAATATCTTCATATCATTCTATTTTAAATAGGCTGGAGGATAAAAAAGTCTCTATTTTAAAAAAACCTATTTTTAATAATTGTCTAATGCATAGTTTGATAATTAGATAGTTAACGATCAAAGTTGTGTACTCGCGGGGGAAATTATGTCGATACCCGAAAGGACAAATCTAATGATCAGAGTTGTGTATTGGAGAACAAGGAAAATCCCGTGCGTTTATATAACCGTGGTACAATATCTTTGACGGTGCACTTTGTGCGAGATTTTTTCCACCTCTCTCTTGGATCCTAGTCCCAAACGGCAAGGACAGCTACAATTCTACTGAGAAAGCACGCAAATCGACCAAACGTTTCACCTACATGATAATGATCGTTTATTTTTACCTCTAACAAATTCAGCTTGTCAAAAGAGATGCTTGTTCCCATTTGAGACATATCGGCGCCGGGAGCTGATAATCACGCCAACTGCTACTCCATAAACGCCGGTCCAACAACGCGAGGACCAAGCACTCATCTCACGTAGAAGTTTTGTCATCACCTATGGGACTGTGGCAGCAATCCAGGACCGAACGCTACGTACGTATTTTGTAGCACAGGAGATGGCCACACCACCGGTGACTATTCAACGGCAGGATCAATTAGCCAGTACAGTGGCCCACATCACCAGTGACTATCAAGAGGGCCCACCGCCACTTATACTTTTCCAGCTTCACCTCTTGGGTGGAGCCGGAGGTGATCAGAATATCAGATCCCAGTCGTCCCTCCTGCGTCTATAAATGCGTCCCCCGTAATGCATCACTCCACTGCCTCCCTGCCACAGAGACGAGCCCTCGAGCACCACTAAACTAAACCATCCTCAGCGTCCTCGTCTGCGCCTGCTCCAGCAAGGAAGAGAGAGGCGTCAACGATGGCCTCCGCCGCGCTTCCAGCGGCCGTCGAGCCCAAGAAGAAGGGCAACGTCAGGTTCGCCTTCGCCTGCGCCATCCTCGCCTCCATGACCTCCATCCTCCTCGGCTACGGTTCGTGCCCATCTCCATTCACTCCGCCCTAATGTTTTTGCACATGGTAGTGTGTCGTGCTACCTGTCATTTCTGCATGGGCTCATGGACACGCTGTTTTGGCGCTGCAGACATTGGGGTGATGAGCGGGGCTTCGCTGTACATCAAGAAGGACCTGCAGATCTCGGACGTGCAGGTGGAGGTCCTCATGGGCATCCTGAACGTGTACTCGCTCATCGGCTCCTTCGCGGCGGGGAGGACGTCCGACTGGATCGGCCGGCGGTTCACGATCGTCTTCGCGGCGGTCATCTTCTTCGCGGGCGCCCTGATCATGGGCTTCTCAGTCAACTACATCATGCTCATGTTCGGCCGCTTCGTGGCCGGCATCGGCGTGGGGTACGCGCTCATGATCGCACCCGTGTACACGGCCGAGGTGTCCCCGGCGTCGGCCCGTGGCTTCCTGACGTCCTTCCCGGAGGTGTTCATCAACTTCGGCATCCTCCTCGGCTACGTCTCCAACTACGCCTTCTCCCGCCTCTCGCTCCGGCTCGGCTGGCGCGTCATGCTCGGCATAGGCGCGGCTCCGTCCGTCCTGCTCGCGTTCATGGTGCTCGGCATGCCGGAGTCTCCCCGGTGGCTCGTCATGAAGGGCCGCCTCGCGGACGCCAAGGTTGTTCTGGACAAGACCTCTGACACGCCGGAGGAGGCCGCGGAGCGCCTTTCCGACATCAAGAAAGCCGCTGGCATCCCTGAGGACCTTGACGGCGACGTGGTCGCCGTGCCCAAGAAAGGGAGCAGCGAGGAGAAGCGGGTGTGGAAGGAGCTCATCCTGTCCCCGACCCCAGCCATGCGGCACATCCTGATCTCGGGAATCGGCATCCACTTCTTCCAGCAGGCGTCGGGCATCGACGCCGTCGTGCTCTACAGCCCGCGGGTGTTCAAGAGCGCCGGCATCACCAACGACAACCAGCTCCTCGGCACCACTTGCGCCGTCGGGGTCACCAAGACGCTCTTCATCCTGGTGGCCACCTTCCTCCTCGACCGCATCGGCCGGCGCCCGCTCCTGCTGAGCAGCACGGGCGGCATGATCGTCTCCCTCGTCGGCCTCGCGACGGGGCTCACCGTCATCAGCCACCACCCGGACGAGAAGATCACGTGGGCCATCGTCCTGTGCATCCTGTGCACCATGGCCTATGTGGCCTTCTTCTCCATCGGCCTCGGCCCCATCACGTGGGTGTACAGCTCGGAGATCTTCCCGCTGCAAGTGCGCGCGCTGGGCTGCTCACTCGGCGTGGCGGCCAACCGCCTGACCAGCGGTGTGATATCCATGACCTTCCTGTCGCTGTCCAAGGCCATCACCATCGGCGGCGCCTTCTTCCTCTTCGCTGGCATCGCCGCGTTCGCGTGGGTCTTCTTCTTCACCTACCTCCCGGAGACCCGCGGCCAAACGCTGGAGGATATGAGCAAGCTGTTCGGCGCCACAGGAACCGCGGAATCCGACGACGTCGCGAAGGAGAAGAAAGTGGAATTGGCCACCACGAACTGATCACCGTGCGCAAATTGCCTGATCGCGAGGGGGTTCTTGCGAAGACTCGCGCTGTATCCGTCCCGGCTTGCTAGCTGCCACTATGCCGTAGATGACGAAGTAACGTGAGAAGATTCGCTGATCCGGTGCTGCTGGAGGGCGACGGCGATCTCCAGCTCGAGACTTTTAAGGCTTCTTAAATCTTTTTAAGTACGTGAATTTTTATTTCGCGCTCTGGTTTGCCGTAAAGTTTGTGAACAATTGGCCAATGCCAATGCCGAATGCCATCGTGCTGGGACTAAGTGTGTAGAGGCATCTGCCACGTTTGTCTTGTACTCCTCGCTGCATGGGTTCAAGCGCGAGATTTGGTTAGAAAAAAACTGGCGGTGGTTGGAGGATTCTGACAGCCGGGTGAGTCAAGCAAGCCACAGGAAAGGTGTAAGCAAAAACTATCTGTATCTATCTAAAGACTTTTACATACTTTGATTACGCGGTGATTAACTATATATATGCGTCCTTATTATATGGTAACGGTTGGCTGCCGCAGCAAATATTAAAGTTGATCGACTTGATCACGGGATCGGAATCTTGAAATTAAGAAACGTATGCAACCTGCCGTTACCTGATACGAAGTTTTTTCTTTCTTTTTTGGAGGATGTCACCTGATACGAAGTTCATTAGCGCTTGAGCGTCATTCAGTCAAACAGGCTGTGTACCACACTGATCAGAGTAGACCACCTAAACTTTTTTTTTAACTGAGATTGAGACTACCTAATGGTTTTGTATATTTGTGGCGATGCATGCGCAGCGATTATTTACGCTTACATCTTTGTCATAGTTGGCACTGCCATGTGATGGATTTTGTTTTTTTTTCTCGAGAACAGTGTGCTGGATTTTGTATGTACGCTTTCGATGTCCGTGCTGGGGAGTGAAGCTGCAGTTCAGAGCGTCACGCTCCGGTCCGACGACTCTCTTTTTTGTTGTTGTTGCTGGGAGTCCGACGATTCTTTTACAGGCTAGGCCGAGTACGCTAAGCTATTGAAGGGCCGGGCCACTCAAGACTTAGAGGCGACTATTTGGGCATACGGATAGGCCTATAACAAAACCAGCTCGTTTACCATGTAACCGAAAAAAAAACAGCTCGTTTACAGGCCATTTTTTCGGTTGCCTCAATGGTCGCATGCCGCTCAGACTTTGCGAAGTGCTGTGTCTGCCATGTCAGTTTTGTGTGTTGCTGTATTAGTAACCGGAAACTATATGTATTTCTCAAAAAAAGTTAAACTGAAACATATGTCATTAGCTTTTGATACCATTTCTAATGTTCAAATGGAACACGCTACCAGTCTCGCGCTGTTGGATCGGGAGAAGGGGAGAAGGAAGGAGGAGGAGAAGGGAGAAGAGGGAGGAGAAGAAAGAAAGGGGAGGGGATGGCTGACTAGCGTCGACGACGACCGGCGAGGTGATGGCGATGGTGACAGTGAGGCGAAGGTGAGCTCGATGACAACATCCTGAAAGGTCACGGGCACCAGATGGGTAACACAGGTGGCCGACGGTGGCAGTGGATGATGGCAGGAGGAGAAGGAAGAGAGGTTTAGGAGGAGAAGGGTGACCCGATAAGTCGAAGGGACAATCAATTGCCCTCTAGTGCAGTTAAAAAAATATACTCTTATTTGATCGTGTGATGTGGTTCGAAACGAGGACGCGTATGTGTGAGCAGCTAAGACGCGGGAATGGTCCGGTCGTCGGCAGGGTCATCATTTGGCCACAATTGCTGCTACCATCAAATCAAGCCAAGTAACTATCAAATATGGAGGTAGTTTGGTAGTTTTTTCCTTATTATTCATCGTTCTAAGTGGTGCAGAGTTTATTGTGTCGGAGACCTAGAGCACGTACGTGCATGGCACTATAGCAGGCTGCATGGTAGTGCGTTGTTGGCTACAACAAACTCTCTCCCTACTCTTAGGCCACTTCTACTTTCTCTACGTGTACGTAGTGGCTTCATGTTAGGAGTCTGTTAAGTTGCACGTGGGGGTCGAAATGAGTGGAGCTGGCTAGTGGCTTGGCTCAGCCAAGCTCGGAGAAATCCGAGCCAAGCCTGGCTTGGCTCACTCACACCAACGAGCTAAGGGAGCGTCTTGGCTTGGGCTCTGTCCAAGCTCGAGCAGACTCGGATCGGCTCGCAAGCCAAGCCACCCCACTCATAGTCAGCCCTCACCCCATGTCTCTACTCGTCTTGCCCACACACGCCTTGCCTGCCTTTTGCATATCACGACGTCACCACCACCGCGGGACACGCCTAGGACTAGGGTGCACCACCGTCGGCCCGCCGTTCCTCCGTCGACCACCGCGGCCTCGCCCACGCAGCCATCACCCCGCCCATGCCATTGCTGCAGCTCCGACAGCGCTGCCCCGCCCACGCCGCTTCCCTTGCCCTGCCCACGCCACTACCCTGCTCGTGTGGCCGCCGTTCCGCCCGTGCCGCCGTTGCTGCTCCTCAAGCACCAGCCCCCCCGTGCCGCTGCCCCACTCGTGCCGCTGCTCGCCCACGTCGCTGCCCCACTCGCGCTACTACTCCACCTCGCCGATGCCACAACTCGTCTGCACCTCCGCGCTCCCTATCCTCGACTCCATCACAACTCCGCCGCTCGTCAATGATGCACCGCCGTCGCGCTGCTGGTGTTCGTGCTCGCGCACGACTCACGGTTGCTGCCTGCTAGTCTTCTTTTGTTGGAGTTGGTTCTCGGATGTAATATTACTTTTGCTGATGTTGGTGCTCGGACGAATACTACTGAGATCTTCCAACATAATATCTATATTTTTCTCAAAAATTAGAAGTGCTTGTGCTTTTCTACTATTATTCTATAAGAACCAAGCTCGCAATAATTCATTAGCTATTCATTTTCACTGAAACGCAATTTTTATGCAACGAGCCCAAACGAGTCTACGAGTGGCTCGTGGACCTTTTGGCTCGGCTCGTCGAGCTTTATGAGCCAAAGAGGAGGCTCGGGCTCAGCTCATTGCACCTCCGAGCCGAGCCAAGCCGAGCCCAAGCCGAGGTGCGACTTTCCATGGGAACAGGGTATAAATTCATCCAAACAGATCAATGCAAAAGGTTGTTGCTCCTCGTCCCTTCTACCTCCTCAACCTCTATTCGACTTTCCATGGGAACAGGCTCCACTGCACTCCATGCTCCACAACATGTCGCTGCACACGCTGTACTCTAGTGGCGGCGATTGATTCCTCGACACAGGTGCCACGTCTCATATGGCATCCAACTTTAGTATCCTCTCCACTCATACCTCCTTTTCTTCCTCCTCCCGTATTGTCGTCGGTAATGGAAACATCCTTCCTGTCACACATTCTCGACATGTTTCCTTTCCTACTTCTTCTTCCCCTTTACATCTCCGCAATGTACTTATCTCCCTTAAGCTCATTAAAAACCTTGTGTTCCATTCATGCTTTGACCTGTGGCAATTCAGTTTCAATGGATTTTGACCCATTTGGTTTTCTTATCAAGGATCTTTTATCCAAGATGGAGGTCCTCCACTGCGATAGCACCGGCGAGCTCTATCCACTTCGACCATCACCCCCACCAGCCATCTACAGAGTACATGCCACCATCATCACCGGCCTGTGGCATCAGCAGCTAGGGCATCCAGGTTGTCACGCCCTGTTGAAGATCATCGGTTCCTTTTATTACTAGTGTAAGATGCACCTCCCGCCACCCTAGCCCATCAACCCTGAGCTTGGGTCACCTTTGACTGGATGATCTCATCCCGACAATTAGGAACACGACTAGTACACTAGCCGCCAGCGTCTCTCTCATCTCCAATGGACACAACAACGGTATTATCATGGGAGAGGGTTCGAGTATGCCAACTAAGGACTAGAGGAAGGTGTTGTAGCGCCATAGTCTAGCGGCGGGGTGGTCAGGGTTGAGGACAGGGGAGGAGAGACAAAGGGACTATAAAATGAAGTATGGGAGAAATAGGAGATATGATATGCTGCTCTAGTGGGTCCTAATGCCATACCTTGTACATTACGGACATACCGTATTTCGTGAGTATTAGCTATGTATAGAACACATTCTCTAATGTCGCACACATCTTGATGATGACGTGGATGGTTCATCTCACCACATTTCCATTCTCTGTATAGAACACATTTCCATAGACTAAAGCTGTTACCGTTCCT
This sequence comes from Stipa capillata, assembly GCA_019208055.1. Lineage (NCBI taxonomy): Eukaryota > Viridiplantae > Streptophyta > Magnoliopsida > Poales > Poaceae > Stipa > Stipa capillata. The sequence continues at coordinate 398,303 of JAGXJF010005317.1, forward strand.
CAGCATCCGATGGTAAATATTGCCACATTCGTCTAGCTCTATGGTATAGTGGCAACGGTTGGATGATTTCTACCTAGTTCTTCAAGTGTAGCTTTTTAACTTATAGTAGAATGTTCACATCTTATTTATATCATCTAAAATGCTTCGAGACTCGTGCATGACATTTTAACGGTCAACTTACGTTTACACCCTTCTATTTTCATGATTTTAATGATCTATTTTTAATTATTTCAGAGAGAGAGATGCCTGAGTATACTTTTGTGCATCATTTGTTCATGATTTTTGTGCATGAAGAAAAAAAAATCATGAACACAATATTTTGTTCATGAATGTGAAAAAATTAAATGTGGACGAAAACATTTTGTTCTTGATTATTTCGTTCATGAACATGGAAAAAAATTATTAACAGAATATGTTTTGTTCAAATATGAACATTATCAGATGAACTAAAGGCACACCAAATGTTACTAAGTATTATAATAATTTCATTGTATATGAATTAGTTGGGTGCTCTTATGCTCAAGAGAGAAGAGATGGTGGAGGAATAGATGGAGAGAATGGAGGAGTAGAGAATGAGAAGATGATTGATTGAGGGTCTTTTACGAAACAAAAGAGAAGAATAGATAAAGTTGATTGTTTTAAAAACTTAGCAAAAATCTTAAAGTAGTTTATACGGTGTAGATAGTATATGGACACCAAACTATAAATGGAATTGCATTTCTTAGCACGAGTCTTAAAGCAGCTTATATGGTGGAGATAATAAATGGACACCCAACTACGAGTAGAATTACGTTTCTCCTAGTTCATCTCCACTTCCACCTTCTTTTTCGCGGGGGTGTCTTCTGCTTCCACGGCTGCCGTGTCCTCCATGCCGAAAAGCTTCCCTATGTCCTCCAGCGTTTGGCCGCGCGTCTCTGGGATGTAGGTGAAGAAGAACATCAGCCCGAGAGCGGCGACGCCGGCGTACAGGAAGAAGCTGCCGCCGATGGTGATGGCCTTGGACAACGACAGGAAGGTCATGGAGATCACGGCGCTGGTCACGCGGTTGCACGCCGCGCCCACCGCGAAGCCTAGTGCTCGCACCCGCAGCGGGAAGACCTCCGAGGTGTACACGCCCGTGATGGGGCCGAGGCCGATGGAGAAGAACGACACGTAGGCCAAGATGGACACGATGCACAGGCCGATGGCCCACGGGATCTTCGCGTCCGGGTGGTGACCCACGACGGTGAGGCCCGTCCCAAGGCCGATGAGAGAGACGAGCATGCCCGCCGTGCTGCTCAGCAGCAGCGGCCGCCGGCCGACGCGGTCGAGGAGGAAAGTGGCCACCAGGATGAAGAGCGTCTTGGTGACCCCCACGGCGCAGGTGGCGCCGAGGAGGTGGTCGTCGTCGGTGATGCCCGCGCTCTTGAACACGCGTGGGCTGTAGAGCACGACGGAGTCGGAGCCCGTAGCCTGCTGGAAGAAATGGATGCCGAGAGCCGCGAGCAGTATGCGCCGCATGGCTGGGGTCGGCGACAGGAGGAGCTCCTTCCACACCTGCTTCTCCTCGCCACTTCCTTTCTTGGGCACGGTGACCACGTCGCCGTCAAGGTCCTTGGGGATGCCGGCGGCAGCCTTGATGTCGGCAAGGCGCTCCAAAGCTTCCTCTGGCGTGTCGGAGGTCTTCTCCAGCACGGCCCTGGCGTCCGCGAGGCGACCCTTCATGACGAGCCACCGGGGCGACTCCGGCATGCCGAACACCATGAGCGCGAGCAGTGCCGACGGGGCCGCGCCGATGCCGAGCATGACGCGCCAGCCGAGGTGGAGCGGAAGGCGCGCAAACGCATAGTTGGAGACGTAGCCGAGGAGGATGCCGAAGTTGATGAACACCTCCGTGAAAGACGTGAGGAAACCGCGGGACGATGCCGGGGACACCTCGGCCGTGTACACCGGCGCGACCATGATCGCGTAGCCCACGCCGATGCCGGTCACGAAGCGGCCGACCATGAGCATGGCGTAGTTGACCGCGAAGCCCATGAGTAAGGAGCCTGTGAAGAATATAGCAGCCGCGAACACGACGGTGAAGCGGCGGCCGATCCAGTCGGACGTCCTCGCGGCGGCGAAGGATCCTATAAGCGCGTACACGCTCAGGATGCCCATCAGAATCTCCAACTGCACGTCCGTGATCTGCAGATCCTTCTTGATGTATAGTGACGCTCCGCTCATCACCCCAATGTCTGCACGGTCGGAACATCATACATGAACCATGCATAGCAAAAGAAAGAAATGTATTTGATATGAAAAACAAACGTACCATAGCCGAGGACGATGGTGGCCATGGAAGCGAGGATGGCGCAGGTGAAGGCGTACTTGAAACTGCTATTCTTCTTGGGTTCGACTGCCGCCGGGAGCGGGGCAGAAGCCATCCTCGATCCTTCCTTCTCTGCTCTCTGCTTTCGTTCCTTTTTTGGGAGTAATTTTGCTCTCTGCTTAGAGAGGTACTCCAGTCTAATGAACTGATGGCCTACTGATTAATGAAGTGTCGTATCGCATAGTAGGTAATAAGTACATATAGACACGGAGGATATGGCCTGATCATATGTATGATTCCAATTTTTGGTCGCTGATGACGTGCCGTGGACAGATAAGAACTGATTGCTCTGCTCCTCGGCTCGTTTCATCCACTGCGCGATGGTCAGTTGGTCACTGGTAGTGTGTAGACGTGTAGTTATCTCCTACCTCGCCGCAAGATACGTCTCCGGCTCTTTTGATCGCTCTGCCATGCCCGGATGTCCACCGGGCCTGTCAATTCGTTGGAAACTTGGGCCAATGATGCACTGTCGCTGTTTTCTTGATTAGCCGGATATCTTGGATGCGACTGCCTGTCTGGCGCACTTTCCGTGTCAAATAGGGTGCCTAGTTCTAGGCACGCTGAACTGCTGGTTGCTGAGTTTGGTTAAGGGAAAAGTGGAAATGCCTCGGATTTGTTTGGAGTACATAGATGAAAACTTCAACGATGTGTAGACAAACATAGAAAGTAGATAGGCATGTAGATACAAATGACATGAGTACCACATGGGTAAGGCCCATTTGGAGGCAAGAATTTCACAGGATTTTTAAGAAAATTTCACGAGAACTAGTTTAATTTTCGTAGGATTTAGAAAAACTTTCAGTGTTCCAAATGGTGCCTAAGCATTTGGAGAGGTTATAGGCAGAATATATAGAACTTCAAACGTGAGAGGGAGAGAGAGGCAGAGAGATAAAAAATAGAGATGAAAAATAGAGAGAGAGATGGAAAATCTAACTTAATTTGGTATTACTGTGGGTTACAGTCTCATTGCGTTCACGAGCTGCTTTTAGATAACTAGGTATTTGCTAACTGTTTGTCATTAGTCAAATTGGAAACGAATTATTGTTTTATGCTACACAACATGTGCGATGAAAGATGAGAAAACAACTATTTCATAACAAAGTCTATCTATATTTAATTTTATTTAACCAGCAAATTAATACATTTTTAAATTAATTTTTCCATGGCAGCTCAAAATAAGGACAGCATGACACAATTTGCAGTCACATACTGAGCCAGAGAAGGGGACTATATTGGAACTTTGTAAAGGAAATTGTCCATAAGCTCTCACCTGCTTTTGTTTTTCCTCCAAACCACATTTATATCTTAAAATAAATGTATGAGCCGATCCTCCACTCCAGACATTTACATCGATCTAGAAATAGGGTTTTATATTTTGTAGAAATGTAACAACTCTCGTGTGCATGTAGTCAATCCATTATAATCTTAACCAACCGGAATAAGGATTTATATTTCTTTTCTCTTTTGGTCCAAGAAAAACATTCTTTGATTAATACGGGATTCATAACCTCTCAGAGCGAAGCTGGCATCTCTCTTTAACATTGTTTTTTGTGAAATGCTAAAGTTATTCGAAATTGCTATATTTATATTTAAATGGCCCGTGCGTTAAGAGTGACAGTGTTTTTAAAGGCAAAGTGACAGTTCAAGTGTGGACTATGGGAGTTCCAAAGAAAGAGTATGGACTATGCAGTACGTAACATGTTTCGCTCCGACTGGGGTATTGATGGGCTGGCTAGGCTCATTTTAAAGCTAATCAGTGTGTCGTGCGAATATAGACCCGATTAGTCCTTACCGGTTGCCACAATGGTCGCGGCCCGCATCCGCCGGCAAATGTTACCCTGCGGGAGTACAGTTTTTCACACGTAGTATGATATCTACATATCATCTATATTGTTTAAAATGTTCTAAGATTCATACGTGATATTTTAACAGTCATTTTAAGTTACATCCTTTTATTCTTATAATTTTAATAATATATTCTTGATTATTTCAGACAGAGGAGAGATTGTAATTTTGTGCATCATTTATTCATGTATTTGTGCATTAATAAAATAAATCATGAACACAATATTTTGTCCATGAATATGAAATTTTTTGGTTCATAAACATGAAATAAACATTTTATTCTTGATTATTTCGTTCTTGAACATGGAAAAATTCACTAATATAATATTTTTTGTTTGAACATGAATACTATCAGATGAACTAAATCCCCACCGAATATTGCTAAATATGACAATAGTTTCATTGTTTATTGATTAGTTGGGTGCTCTCATGCTACGGAGAGAGGACTTGATAGATGAATAGATTGAGAGAGTGGAGGTCTTGAAAAATGAGAGGATTGATTGGAGGTATTTTATAAAACAAAAGGAGTTGAATAATGAAGAATGAATAAAGTTAAGTTATTTTTTTTAATAAAAACTGAGCACAAATTTTAAAGAAATTTATGTGATGTAGATAGTAGTGAACGTTCAACTATAAGTGAAATTACATTTCTCCGCTTTGTAGGAGGCACAAGTTCCACATTTCCACCGTCTGTGGCTTTGTGCAGAATTGCACCACCGATTTCTCTTCTTTGTTATGCTTGGGCTTGTGTTGAAAACTTGAAAGCCGACAAGGTTTATCTTGGATTACCAGTTTACATCACGATAAATAACACCAATCGAGCACGCACTTGCTGGAACCACTAGCAAGAAGCAGCAAACGGCACAACCAAGGCTTTGCTGATTCTTTTGGCACTTTGTCGAACTGCTGTGCCACAAGGCGCACCAGTCACGCATCTAGGCCGAAACTCATAATAGATTCGTTACCAGCTAGCAGTCATGCCAAGAGGGGAGTATGACCCATGTCTGAGGGAGTATATGCAGTCAATGCAAAGGTGCTGAGGTGAACAAAGTCTGCAAAGTAAATATGAACTTTTTTCTTTTACAAAAGGAAATAGTTGACTGATGTGTACACAGCCCCAAATATATCCATGTACAACTCAAACCCCAAGCGAAGAGCCCAAGAGTCTCGCCCTGCAGCTCGCGGTCTCTCTCGCGCGTGCAGTGTCTTCTGCCTCCGTGCCCGTGTCGGTGACGCCGAACAGATTGCCCATCTCCTCAAGCGTCCGGCCGCGCGTCTCCGGGAGGCAGTTGAAGAAGAACACCCACGCGAGCACGGCGATGCCGGCGTAGAGGAAGAAGCTGCCGCCGATCGTGATGGCGCTGGAAAGCGAGAGGAACGTCATGGAGATCACGCCGCTGATCACGCGGTTGCACGCCACCCCGACCGCGAAGCCCAGCGCGCGCACCCGCAGCGGGAAGATCTCCGAGGTGTACACGCCCGCCATGGGCCCCAGCCCGATGGAAAAGAATGAGACGTAGGCCATGATGGACGCTACGCATAGGCCTACGGCCCAATGGATCTCTGCGTCCGGGTTGTGGCCCACAACGGTGAGGCCCGTCGCGAGGCCGACGAGCGAGACGATCATCCCGCCGGTGCTGGTCAACAGCAGCGGCCGCCGGCCGATGCGGTCGAGAAGGAACGTGGCGACCAGGATGAAGAGCGTCTTGCTGACGCCCACGGCGCAGGTGGCGGCCAGGAGTTGGTCGTCTCCGGTGATGCCGGTGCTCTCGAACACGCGCGGGCTGTAGAGCACGACGGAGTCGGTGCCCGACGCCTGCTGGAAGAAGTGGAGGCCGAGCGCCGTGAGCAGTATGCGCCGCATGGCCGGGGTCGGGGACACGATGAGCTCCCTCCACACCTGCTTCTCCTCGCCGCCTCTCTTCTTCGGCACGGCGACCACGTCGCCGTCGTGGTCGTTCGGGATGCCAGCGGCCGTCTTGATGTCGTCAAGGCGCTCCTCGGCCTCCTCTGGCGTGTCGGCGATTTTCTCCAGCACGGCCCTGGCGTCCGCGAGGCGGCCCTTCATGACGAGCCACCGGGGAGACTCGGGCATTCCGAACACCATGAGCGCGAGCAGGACGGACGGCGCCGCGCCGATGCCGAGCATGAAGCGCCAGCCGAGGTGGAGCGGTAGGCGCGCGAATGCGTAGTTGGAGACGTAGCCGAGGAGGATACCGACGTTGATGAAGACCTCCGGGAAGGATGTGAGGAAGCCGCGCGCCGACTCCGGTGAGATCTCTGCCGTGTACACGGGCGCGATCATGAGCGCGTAGCCCACGCCGATGCCCGCGACGAAGCGGCCGAGCATGAGCATGGCATAGTCGCCGGCGAAGCCCATGAGCAAGGCGCCCGCAAAGAAGAAGGCGGCCGCGAAGACCACTGTGAAGCGGCGTCCGATCCAGTCCGACGTCCTGCCCGCGGCGAAGGAGCCGATGAGCGAGTAGATGTTCAGGATGCCCACCAGGATCTCCAGCTGCACGTCCGTGATCTTCAGGTCTTTCTTGATGTACAGCGATGCCCCGCTCATCACACCAATGTCTGCAAACTTAAAACTGTTCATACTGCAAGCCATGGTAAATACTTCATCTGCACGAGTCAGACGATGTGATCATGTCAATATATGTACCGTAGCCGAGGACGATGGAGGCCATGGAGGCGATGATGGCGCAGGTGAAGGCATACTTGAGGTTCCTCTTCTTCTTGGGTTCGACTGCATCTGGGAGCCCGGCAGAAGCCATCGCGAACGCTTGCTTCTCGGTTCCGTCCTTAGAGAGGAACGCTACAAATCATGGTCTTGTGATTAGTGAAGTGTTGCATCCTAATTAAACCTGGAGGTAGGGCCTGATGTATCGAACAAGTGATTGAAATGGTGGATGAGCGATGCATGTGTTCTTTATTTTGTATGCGTCTTGCGTGCAGGCAAAGTTCATAAATCCTGATCTTGTTTGACTTCTGGATTCCGTCAGATTTCCGGGCCCTTGTAAAACTACATTTAACCAAGGATTAAGGCATCTTTTAAAATGCCTTCTAATTGTCCTATTGACCAGCTTTGGATCAACCAAATATATTATTATTTCAGGACTTGCCTACCAATAGGTTTGTATGGGCTAACTTTTAATTCACGTAAAGAATTTGGAAATGCTACTAGCTAGATATAATATTTTCTCTCTTTTTTCTTGAGATGGTGCAAAAAGTTGGTTAACATATTCTTTTCCCATGGGTCTGGCCAGATCAAGTCTATTGAGATTTTTCTTAAATCCAACTCGATGAGATTAGCCATTGAATATCCATCCGATGCTTTAACAAAACGAGAAAAACGAAATAAAATAATCTTAAACCTACGTAAAAATAAAATGAGCTAGATTTAATGGCTAATCTTGACAGCTGAGATCGATGGTCGATGGACTGAGAGTTAGCATACCCTGACCAAGATGAGATTAATAGTCTTTCTGTTCTCAAATATAGGTCACTTTTTATTTTTCACAATCTTCGATACAAGATTTTGACTAAATTTTTTAATAATTATATTATAGAAAATAATAAAAAAGTATATAGTATGAAAAAAAATTATAAGACGGATATTGTCACATTATTTTTATAAAATGTATTAAAATATCTTCAGACATATTAATGGTCAAAATTTTAAAAAATTGACTGTATACATCAATCACCATGACTACTTGTCCCAACGAACTGCTCCCAAATTTCGTAACATTTTTCATTTCCCCTCTATCATCCTCGAGACCCCGACTGCTCTCCAGTTTTCCTCAACGCACGCAGAAGAAACGGAAAAGATCACGTCGCTCGAGTAATCGCGTTGGACCAAGCTCGCCTAGACGAGCGGACGCAGCGTGTTATTATTTGGAAACACCACCATGATCCTGGCTCACCTCCACCTCGCGCCAAGGAGGCAGGCCCAGAAGAGCAGCCACACGAGCACGCCTACCGCGGGGCAAACGAGCAGCAAGCTCCCGTGCACGGAGACGGAGACGGAGGTGGCGTCGTAAACTCACGCGAAGGTTGACAAGATCCCCACGCTGACCGCCCTGTTCACCACGGCCGCCGCCGTGCACAGTCACCGCGGGCAGCACCCGCAGGGCGACGCGTCCGCCCACTGCGCCGGCCCCAGCGCGATCCACACCAGCGCCATCAGCGACAGCAGCATGGTCGCGGACAGCCCCCTCGCTTGCTTTAGCTGCTCCTGCCGCCGGGTCATGCTGACGTTGCCGGCGCCGACCTGGCCGGCGCGGTATGATTGATGCGACGGCGCGCGCCTCAGGCAGCCGCCGGCGAGCGCTGTCACCAGTAGCCAGCCGAGCTCCACGAGGACCAGCGACACGGAGAAGGACATCACCACGACGAGCCCGAACGCCACTAGCGCCCTCGGCATCTGCTGGCGCGACTAGACGCCGACTCCGGGGAACGCGCGCTGCACGTACTAGGACATGGACCCGGTGCTGGACGCCTGCTGGAAGACCTTGGCGACCAGCACGATGACGACCGCGCGGCAGAGAGGCTCCATCGGCCTCGCCAGCAGCTCCCGCCATACCGCGCGCTCCTCCTTCCACCGTCTATGTGTCGCCGACGTCGCCACCGCCTCCTCGGAGACGTCGTGCGGTGCGCCGAGCTCGGTTTTTATCTCAAGCAAACGCAGCTCGGCCTCCTCCAGCGTTGCGGACGTCCTGGAGAGCACGCGACGGGCCTTGGTCACGTCGTCCTTGGACACGAGCCGTCGTGGCGAGTCTGGCATGAGCAGGACGGCGGAGCTGAGCAGTGCCGGAATGGCCGTGCCGGAGGCTATGGTCAGTCGCCAGGCGAGGTGCGCCGGGAGCTTCAAGAAGCCCGTGGAGTAGCAGAGGGATCCCAGGATGCAGGCATGCAGCCGAGATACACGAAGCCGTCGGGTGGGAGGTCAGGACACCGCGCGGCAAGGAGGCTGAGCTCGGCGGCGTAGGCCGGGACGATCATGAGCGCCAGGCCCATGCCGACGCCGTTGACGAAATGCCGCCCGTTAACGCCGCGAAGCTCGAGGCGAGGCCCCGGACGAGCGCGCCCGCGCAGAGCATCACCGCGGAGAGGAGGACGGTGCGGCGGTCCCCGATGAGGCACTGCGCCCCCAAGGCGGTGAGCGCGCCCAGGAGGGAGGAGAGCACGATGATGCACGCCAGCAGCTTCAGGTCGGCCTCCGCGAGCACGGCCGTGCTGCTCACCATGGCCAGGTCTGCATGCATCAACACGTACTTCAAAATGAATAACAAAAGCCATATATATGATCCGATTTCCACATGCACTCGTATGCATGCAAGGATGGAACTTGGTCCTCACATACCGTAGCCGAGGAAGAGAGGCGTGGCAGACGAGAGCATAGCAGTAGTGAAGGCATACTTGTTCAGAGGACGCCGCGAGAGCATAGCATAGCAGCAGCAATTCGATTCCTGGATGTGCAGATTGTTAATCGAACAACTCATTTGAGCAACCCGGGTTCGTGCCATCTGAATGCGACGGTGGACATCACTATACTACTACTACTCGATCCAAGGAAAGAGAGGCAAATGCTGATAATCATTTTTCTGCAACTTGAACAGGAACATTCAGATGCAAAAAGAAGGAAAGGAATTGCGGGACAAGCACATGAATGAACAATCCCAAGAAGATAGTTCAATCGGCAAGGGGAAACGTACCTGGCTCAAGCACGCAAAAATGATCTCTCAACTAGTCAACTGCGATCTGTTATCCTACTGATCTCTGCTGGGTAAATCTCTCTCCAAACTTTTTTTTTCCAAATGAGCAGACGATGCTCCCAATTTCAAATCTCTCCACACTAATTCAGCCACAGCATCACTCGCCGGACTCCTGGCGTACTCGTGACAGGAAGATGGAATTCGAATCTTTGTCATCTCCATAGGTAGTTCTCTATCTGTGGATGACGCAGCTGCAGTAACAATTCAGGCAACAAACTCCTCCTGAAACTAAGTACCACACCCCCAAGAAACTCTCTCTAGGCAGTTGACTAGTAACAGCTGACCTAATTACCAGGGTGCAAGTATAACCTGAGAACGTCGGGGACAACCCATACTAGCTCGGAGATAATTTCGTATGCTGTAAATAGTACTAGTACCCTACAGTTCGAAACAATGGAAATTTAGGAAGATGCCAGTGCAAAGTTTGCCGTTTTGACAAATATCATTGTATATCTCATTGGCACGTGTGACCTAGACCCACAGCTAGTCTCGCGGCCAATATCACTGTTCGAAACTACTATCTTTGCAGTGGCATCTATCCAATTTTCCCTTGAAGACATCTTGGTTGCTACTTCGGCGGTGGACCTTCTCATGTTGACCGGACTCAATATTGGCTTGATCAGGAATTCAGGATTCACGAGCATGCAGAAATGTAAAATGCATGATGTTGTATTTCTTATATTTCCCACATGTGCACCGTGCTTGATTTGCAGTTATGTACAGTGCTATTCTTATGGCATATATATAAGCAGCACCTGTAGAAAGAAGCTTGTTTGGCGAGACAGAAGCTTTACAACAGCTTCGAGCTCAACATGTATACTTGAATGAATTTGGGCAAATATCGGAATCTTTATATCTACCAGAGGACAGAGTACTATGGTCCATCATGAATTATTAGTGAACAGGTTGCAGAAGAAGATCAGAACTCAACATGAAAAAACTCAACTGAAGGGAGTAGTATCTTAGTTCTTTAAAGTAAAAACATATTAAGTAGTATCAAGGCACTGAGCAGCAATAATATTAATAATGATATAGAAGTTCTGAAAGATGAGAAGCGGATATAGTAATAGTATACAAGACCATACACGGAAATTGCATGGGCCAATTAATAGTCTGTCGACGTGTCAAAAGTATTCCAAAGTGGTAAGCACCATAAGCTTCATAAATAATAAAAGGAATCGGTAATAAAATTGCTTGATAATATTGACTAATCAAGATGACTACCCCACGCAAATGCACATTCAAACGATATAGTTCTTACAATAATAATAATAATGCAGATCAAGTGTTTACATGCAAAACTAATCCTGAATTGGCACAGATCATTCATAATTCACAAAATTCGACCCCTGGCTCACTAGTATTCTGAAGTCTAAACCTGAAAATTTGCTAGCCGATAATGAAAGGCATGGTACCACACAATTTTTTAAACCTTGCATGGGGAGAACGCATCAAACATTACACAAAAATCAACAATCTAAACTACAGGTCGCTAGGAACATCTTAGAACACAAACTACATATAACATAGACCTTCAAGCAATACTCGTATCCTTACAACATTTACACAGAGACAGTAGCAGGATTTCTTTGATGGATATTGGTGAAATATGTGCCAGGACTGCAAACACGAACAAGAGATATACAGAAACTCGCTAGAAAGTGTATCCTGCAGAAGTGCATATCCTTTTAAAAAGCTAGATTCTTCTAGAGAGAATGTTCTTCCATAAAAGAACTAGAGAATCTACAGGTACAATACAATATATTCATATCAGTCAGGTACTATCCACGAAAGGCAAACCCTCTTATCGGACGGATCAGCAAGAAAAACACGCGGATTTGGCGTTTGGAAAGAGCATCAGGATCGGACCGCACACGGATCTGCGAAGAACACTCTACGCCGACGACTCTCCGAGTAACGTTGAACAAGCAACGCAGATTCCTCTTAATAGAACCGAATAAGCGACGCTGGAGGATATGGTGCGGCAGGGGGACTAACCATGGCGACGTTGATGGGATCGTCGGCGGGTCGCCGACAATCGGGACGCGGCGGAAGACGGAGGAGTGGAGGAATTTGGGAGATGGAGACGGGTGTGAGGGAGGTTGAAATCGTGAGACCGGTCGGGCTTCATTTGTGTTTAGGCAGCCCGAACCCCGGTTGTGTTTTCCGTGAGCTATCTGCGGCGATCTCGTGAGCCGTGACGCGTCGTGAGGAGGTCGAAATGAACATGAAATACGACGTCTACGAAACTTGACTGTCTAATGTTAATGTGACAGTAGGAAAATGAACATATGATAATTTAAAAAATGAGTTCTAAAATTTTAATATATTTTTGAACAGTTAAATTTATACTACATCTATAACTATTATTAACAAAAACTGTTTTAAAGCTGAACATTTAATTGAGCTATAATATAATTTTTTTAATGAAAAGCTGCTAAAAAGCGCAGCTAAACAGGCCTCAACCGGTCCGGCCCAGTGAGCTTAAACCCCTCTCCTCCCTTAATTCCCGATTCCGCCGCTCCACGTACGCCACAGAAGATTCTTTCCTCGTCCTCATCCAAACCTCAACTGAATCAATCCATCCCCCACCTCCGCAGATAAAATTCCAAAATAATCGCAGGCCGCCGTACGCTCGCGGCTCGCCCCCCATGGCGCTGCCACCGCCGCTCGCCGCGCTCGGCCGCTCCGCGCTCCCGTCGTTCCTCTTCTACCCCGCCGCCACCGCGCGCCGCGCCCGCACCGCCGTCGCCTTCTCGCTCCAGACCAACGTGCGCCTCCTCAAGCCCAACCGCCGCTCCCGACGCTCCCGCTACCCCTACTACGACGTCGACGACGAGGAGGATGAGGAAGAAGAGGACGAACAGGGTGACGAGAGCGAGGTGGGCTCCCCCATTGCCAGTAACCTTTGCTAAATGCTAACTTGTTAACGTCAGAATAGGGTTTTGCTTCACTCCTCGATTCTCATGGAAGATATACAAACTGTGCTCCACTACTTGATATGAACACTACTCATAGTAGAAGTAAAAGCTATGTTATTCTACGGTCATATTAAGCTAGACGACCTCTTCTGCGATCAGTCGATCAACGCTTAAAAAATTGTACTATGCACCAGCTGATTTGGTTGTTAGATGTGCTTATAGCAGGATAGCTAAACGCATAAACATATTATAAGGATATCCATTGGATAGGCATACTTTAATCGAACAGTTGCCTAGTGTAATGTTAGATGGCTTTGTGCCTCTTCTGGATTTGCCATACACCAGTCAAGGGAATACCCTACTGTTCTGTAAAATCAGGTGCTTCTGTGCTTATTTATTCCTTTGAAGAACAGATGCTCTCCCAAACTCATGTTGCAAACAATAGATGCTTCAAAAGGATATTGTAATATGAAGTGATCAATTCCCACTTCTTGTACTAATGACATGAGGACATGACACCATATGAATGGCTCTGTTGTTTCACTAATTTGAAAAGTTTTCTGGGTTGCTTTATCAGGTTGATAATACCCACTTAGTTCTAATGTACAATGATTGATCAAAATCCAGTGTGCATATTGCGAATGATGTCCCTCAACAGTGTGTTCCAGGACCCAGATTTCCTAGGAAGGTGTACACCATATGTTGTTGAGTTACGACTAATATTATTAGGTGCTGAGTTTGAATTATACAGAATATTGAGTTTTGAAAAATACTTTCACTTTTGTTTATCTGCTCATAGAACAAAATATTAGAAACTCACAAATGCAGCATATCTTACTTCATATTGCACTACTCTTTTCAGGATGATCTATCAGGCTTGGAATATCCTGGTGTACTTTATACAAACAACCCTCGTGCTCTGAGCAAGAAAGCAGGTACTTTAAGCTATATAAAATCCTTGAAAAACATTGGTACCTTGTATTGAAACTCTATCTTCCAGGACGGCAAACACCACTGCTAAAAGAAAATTGGGAAGGAAGAGGGCCTAAAACTCGTGACAAACATGGTAGTCCAGATAATACTAATTCCCTGCAGCCCAGGAGTAAAGTAGGCAGATCATCAATAGATCTTATGGGCATGAACAGCAAAGTAGAGGTAGATTACTAAGGTTGATTCAGTATGTCCATGTTCCGTGCCCATATTTCAATATTTGAGGTATGCTGGCTAACAAAAATTTGTTGTTGCAGTTGAAAAATGAAAGTATCTCTTGGAGTTTATTTCAGAAACTGCAAGAAGAATATGACTTCGATGATAAATGGTTACCACTTATCGATTACTTGTGCTCATTTGGACTGAGGGAATCCCATTTTACTTACATCTACGAGAGACACATGGCCTGCTTTCAGATCAACCGGGCTTCTGCAGAAGAAAGGTTGGAGTTCCTGCTAAGTGCTGGTGTTAAAAGCAAGGATCTGAAGAGGATGCTAGTCAGACAACCACAAATTTTGGAGTACACTCTCAGCAATCTGAAGTCTCACGTTGCTTTTCTGGCTGGCATTGGTGTTCCAAATGCACGGATAGGGCAGATTATTTCTTCTGCTCCTTCATTTTTGTCTTACAGTATTGAGCAGTCCCTGAAGCCAACTATTAGGTATTTGATTGAGGAAGTGGGTATTGAGGAGAGTGATGTGGGCAAAGTTGTGCAGCTCAGCCCCCAGATTCTGGTGCAGCGAATTGATAGTGCGTGGAAATCTCGATTTCTTTTTCTCTCAAAAGAACTAGGGGCTCCCAAAGATAGCATTGTTAAGATGGTCACAAAGCACCCACAACTGCTTCATTACAGCATTGAGGAGGGAATCTTGCCTCGAATCAATTTCCTTAGAAGCATTGGCATGAGAAACTCTGATATTCTCAAAATATTGACAAGTCTTACTCAGGTATTACCATATTCATGTAATCATCTCCCATCCTTATCTTTGTTGTTCGATTTAAGCGTTTCTCGTGGTAAATGTATCCTACCATGTTTCTTTTCAGGTTTTATCTTTGTCTTTGGAGGAAAATCTCAAACCAAAGTATCTTTACTTGGTCAATGACCTTAAGAATGAGGCTCACTCCTTAACAAAGTACCCCATGTACTTGAGCTTGTCTCTTGAGCAAAGAATTCGTCCCCGTCACCGTTTTCTTGTTTCATTGAAGAAAGCTCCAAAGGGTCCATTTCCGCTTAGCTCCTTCGTGCCTACAGATGAGCATTTTTGCCAGCGGTGGGCTGGGACTACCTTAGAGAAGTACCATACATTTAGACAGAGCTTGCTGCTGACAGGTTTGCAGAGAAGACTGTAAGGAAATCATTAGCATCAAGACGGTAGATAGTTGACCTTCAGGGAGTGGGTTTGCTTTTGACTTCTGAGCTTGTTCTCCTCACTGTAAGAAAGCTCCAGAGGGTCCATTTCCTCTTAGCTCCTTTGTGCTTACAGATGAGCATTTTTGCCAACAATGAGCCGAGACTAGCTTAGGGAAGTACCATACATTTAGTTAGAGCTTGCTGCTGACAGGTTTTACAGAGAAATCTGGAAGGAAATCATTAGCATCAAGGCGGTAGATACTTAAACCTTCAGTGCATGATGGGTTGCTTTCGACTTTGATCCTCTCCTCCTCACTGTAAGATGATCATCTTACGCTGCATTTTCTGATAGTTTTTGTTTCTTCCGGTGGTTACTTTTCATTGTTATGATGATTGATTTACTGTTTTCAGGAAAAAAAATTAGGTTGCTGGTTGCTGGCCTGGTTACCCAATGATCATTGGGTTTATAATACAGATACATTGACAATTACAGCTTAAACACACACACACACACAGATATATATATATATATATATATATATATATATATATATATATATATATATATATATATATATATATTGCCTCCCTTTACAACATCATGTAAAGTCTTTGTCTGATCCTCCCGATCAACCACAAATGGATGATCCATCTGAGAGAACAGCATCCGCTGGAATGGTTGATTGAAGATTTTGTTATCTACTTCCCGGAGTAGCTACCTTGACTACTAGTTACTGTTAACCGCAACTTTTGAGCAAATATTATGTCTAGCAAAACTGCAGCCTAACCATCTTAGAGCTATTGTAGACAGCTTTCTGTGTCAATATATGCCTGTAACGTCGTTTTTGTTTTCAGGGTTGTAGTGATAGAAATTGTCGTACTTGTCCTGTTTGTACATCCTCGTTTTCAGGGTTGTTATGGTGAAAATCGCTTTTTTGTTTATTATTATACTGTAGTCTTATATGTGCATCTTTGGTTTCTTTGCCAGCCTTTTATTTTGAGCGGGCCAGCCTATTTACTATAGGGGAACTTCTGGATGTCATTCTGGAAATCGGTTGGCTATTTTTCAACTCAGACTTCGGCACTGCAGATGAGCTAGTGAAGTACACACTTTTGTTTCACCGGTGGTATTGGAGGGTGATTATCAAATTATTTCTGATTCCTTAAGGCAATATTTTGCCTCCAAGCTAGGTGACCTGCCCGATGAAAAGAGAGGTAAGGAGGAAAGAACAAACCTAAAATCTAACAAATTTATTGTGACGTTTCAAACCCAATTGCCCAGTCTTTCTGGCAATCAGAACTTTGTGAATGAGGAATCCTACATTGAACGAGCTTCTGTGTGCGAGATTGTCTTATCCAAACCAAGCAAAAACACCTGCTTTCGGTGGAGGAGCGAAATGGATGTGACAATGGCATTTTGGCAACATACTTGGCTAGATGATGGTGATCCCGGCGAGCTGAAACTTAGTCTGCCAATTTGCTAACTGATCATGAAGTCGTAGACTACGTGTTAAGTAGTACGAATCGACGGATCCCTCAGAGAAGACGCGACGGATGATCAATTAACAAACGTTGCTAATTATACTTTAAACAATAACTGTCGTCTTTTCCATTTATATATATATGTAATAGCATCAAAGAAAGAATAATAAGAATCACAATTCTCTGTGGAATCTCTGTCTCAATCTTTACTTCCTAAGTTTACTTATAACACGTCATCAGCACGTTGCTTTGCAAAGAGCACTCCAGCCACTACACAACAGAGAAGAAGCAAAGAATAGGGAAGAACACGAGAAGAAGGTGAGCAACAATGGCCGAACGTATTGTCCAGAGCATCCTCAAACTGCTCGCGACAATTGATGTCGCGATTTCTTCGCTTCTTCCTCAACCATCTTCTCCACCAAGATGATCCCGTCGCCGTCGTGCTCGTCGTCATCGTCGTCATAGCCGGGCCATCCATCCCCCAATGATGGCATCCCGCATCTCCGCGTCTTGTCGCCTCTTGGTGGATGCAACGACAAGGGCCGGTTGCACAGCAGCAACTTCATCTTCAACGGCGACGGCGGCCTCAACCGGAAGACGAGCTCGCCGCCTCGCCCTCACGACGGCAGCAGCAGCGGAGGTGGGCAACCGACCACATCGGCGCCCGTGGGGCCTCCTTCAACGCGCGCCACGTCACCTTGGCGCCCATGGCCCAGCCCGGCCGTGCCCTCCTCCGCCCCCTTAACGACCGGCGACGGTGGAGCCCCAGCGCCCGAGGCCGTCCCTCACCCCGGCGCAGCCCTCCTCCGTCGCTCCCCGCCCACCGGTGGTGCCCGCGGTGATTGGGTTTCCGACCCCGGCGGGCCACCCGCCCTCGGCGGGCTCTTCATCGGCATCACCGACCCGGCGCTCGCCGCACCCTCCCCCCGCCCCCCTCCCCCCCCCGCCACCCCCGCTCTCCAACGGCAAGCTCCCCAACGGTGGCGGCGGTGGTTGGGCTCCCCGCTCTGGCGCTCCTCTCGGCTTCAGAGGAGATCCCCCGGCGGCAAGCATGGCTCGGGTGGCGGCGGCGACCCCACCCGGCCACACCACGCAAGCACCAGCGGCGGTTAGGGGAAACCCTAACCACCCGGCCTAAATAACCGAAAACGGCTCGGATGGGCCAGCCGGCCGACCGGCAGGCCTGCTAGTTGGGCCAACAACCCAATCAAACGGGCCGATCGGCCGGTGCACCGCATGGGCCAGCCTACCAGCCCGCCAACAGACCCGAGCAGGCCAAACAGGCCACCGGCGGCAGCCTCTTGGGCCGACTCAACAGGCCCATCCGGCCAAATAAAAAAATAAAAAAAATCCTAGGGCCATATATTTGCTGTTTAGCCCCTGGATTTTGCTATATTTATGTAATTTTTAGCATCAGTTGAAAATAGTATTACAATTATGCAGTTTAACCCTCGGGATTACTGTTAATTGCATATTAGCCCTAGATTTTTACCAAATTGCATGTTAGCCCTCAGGCTTTATGTAATTTACATTTCAGACCCTCAGGTCATAGTATATTGCATATATCAATATGTAACCATGTATTAAGTGTGTATTACCTCCGTAATACTATAATATATTATAGTTTTATACTATGCATTTCTTTATTCATTTGTAATTACTTTATTTAACATTATTATTTCAAATGTTATCTTTTTCGCTTATAATTATTATTTAAAGCCTCACTTTGCTTTAAAATTGTGAAAAATTATGCAAGTTTTGTGATTATCTTCTAATTTTTTTTGGCAAATGCATAAGGTAATAGAGTCTATATCAATGGCTGTGATTGTAGTATCGCCCGTTCTTTAGAACAGAGTCCATGATAATAGCGGCGATTTATTTCGCCCATTACTACGAAGTCTATGCCGATATGCGGTGACTACCTTCAAAGTGCATAACTAAAATTCAAAAAGTATAGAGTCTATATTTTTGGCGGTGATTGTAGTATCACCCATTTCCTCATAAATGAAGTCCAAAAATATTAGTGACGATTTTATCGCCTATACTATATAGAAGATCTACACTTGGGTCACTAAAGAATCATCTTGCCACATTTCGCGCAATTTTAGCATCATTAAAATTTTCTTAATTTATTCTCAAGTAAATTAATATAAGCATGATCATTCATGCAGGACAATGGCAGACATATCCAAAAAGGACTTTGCCGAACTTGCCCTAGATGGGAGTAACTACCTAACATGGGCCATGGACCTTAAAATAAATCTATTAGGTCGTGGTCTTAGTGCTACCATAAATCCTCCTCAAGAAGGTGAGGAGGCTCTACCAGAAAGAACAAAATATACAGCTTTGCATTTCATACGGCATCACCTCCATCCCGATCTCAAAATTGAGTATCTCATGGAGGAAGATCCACTAGCCCTATGGACCTCCCTCAAGGAGCGTTATGACCAACAAAGAGCGGTCATGCTACCCGAAGCACAACACGAATGGTCCAACATTCGTTTTCAAGATTTTAAATCTGTGGCGGCTTACAACTCCGCTATTTATAAGATCAATGCTAAGTTGAAATTCTACAACAAAGTTATTTCAGACACCGATCTGATTGAGAAAACCTTGTGTACTTTTCACCCCTCAATGCGTATATTGCAACAGCAATATCGCCAACAAAAATACACCAAACATTCTGAGTTAATTTACACGCTTCTTCAAGCTGAGAAGCATGATGAGCTTCTTATAAAGAATCATCAAAGTCGCCCACGGGCGCTATGGCAATACCAGAAGTTCATGCCAATACTCAGAACAAATTCAATGGTCGCAAAAGGAACCGCAAAGAGTTCAAAGGAAAGTGGAAACAAAGCAACAAGCAGAAATACAACAAGTTTGATAAGGGCAAATGTCATTTTAAGATAAATGACTTCAAAGACAACTCTCAAGTTTGTCAAAGATGTGGATGTATGAATCATCATACAAAGAAATACCAAACTCCAAAGCACCTGGTTGAGTTGTATCTCCATTCCAAAGGCAAAGGCCAACAAGTCCAAGGGGCGAAATTCAAAGCTCACTTCAATGAACAACCAGATATCACCCTGGAGGCAGGATGTTCTCAAACTCTTTCTTAGAAGGAGAACCAAGAACATGCCAAGAAAGACGATGACCCCATGGACATTGACGACATACTTGTGAAATTCAATTCTCAAGACATGTATGGAGATCTCAATTAGTCTCCAATTTATCCATAAATTATGTCATTAGCCTATATTGTACGTACTAAGTTGTAAAAGACATACTATATTGTCCATGATTGTATTTGTATTATTATGCACCTCAGACATAATAAGTTAAAATATATGATGTATGTGTTCTATATAAATTAAGTTCGTAATGAATTTTCTTTTACTTTATATATTATTTTCAAGACAATCCAATGGAGGAGGAAATATATTTAGTGGATAGTTGCACCACTAACATAATTTTAAGGGAAATGAAATATTTTCAAACTCTAAAACAGAGTAAAAGGAATATTATGACTATCGCTGGACGCGATGCTATAATCATAGGCTCTGGTCAAGCCACAATCATTCTCCCTATGGGTACGAAAATAACAATAGAGGATGCACTCTTGTACCCCGATTCAACTCGTACCCTACTAAGTTTTAAAGATATCTGTAAAAATGGTTTTCACATTGAAACTTGTGTTGAGAGCAATGACAAAAGTCTCCTCATCACTAATAATGACGGATATGAAAAATGAATACTTGAGAAAATTCCTTCTTTAAAAACTAGATTATACTACACATACATTAGACCGATTAAACATGTTGCGTATAAAGTAATTTTTCAAAACCTTGACAAACTCAAGGTTTGGCATGATCGCCTTGGCCATCCTGGCATAGGGATGATGAGAAAAATTATTAAAAATTTTGTTGGTCATGACTTAAAGCTTGCAATAATTTTCAAATCCTCAGATTTTGTATGCACTGCATGTGCTACGGGAAAATTAATTTTAAGACCCTCTCATCTTAAGACAAGAAATGAACCACTTAATTTCCTTGAACGCATTCAAAGATATATATGTGGTCCAATTCAGCCATTATCTGGATCATTCAGATATTTCATGGTTTTAATCGACGCATCTACAAGATGGTCGCATGTGTGTCTATTATCCACAAGGAACCATGCATTCGCTAAAATAATCGCTCAAATTATCAAATTAAGAGCAAATTATCCTGAACATAGGATAAAAACCATTCGAATGGATAATGCCGCAGAATTCACTTCGCGAGCATTTAATGATTATTGCCTAACATTAGGCATAAATTTAGAGCACTCTGTACCTTACATACATACTCAAAATGGTTTGGCTGAATCTCTTATAAAAAGAGTCAAATTAATTGCTCGACCACTTTTACAGAATTCAAATCTACCAACATCTTGTTGGGGTCATGCGGTTTTACACACTGCAGAATTAATTCAAATTCATCCAACTGCATACCATACGGCTTCCCCGTTACAGTTAGTACGTGGAAATGAACCAAGTATTTCCCATCTGCGTCAATTTGGCTGCGCTGTATACGTGCCAATATCACCACCGCAGCGTTCACAAATGGGCCCTCAAAGAAAATTAGGGATCTATGTGGGGTATAATTCTCCGTCGATAATTAAATACCTCGAGCTCCTAACAGGGGACTTATTTACAGCCCGGTACGCTGATTGCATCTTCGATGAAGATCATTTCCCGGCATTAAGGGGAGATAAAGATAAGTATCACAAAGAATACCGAGAAATAGATTGGAACGTCATAGGCATTCAATCCTTAGACCCACGTATTAAAGAATCTGAATCTAAAGTTCAAAGAATAATAAATTTGCAATACATTGTAATAAATTTGCAACACATTGCAAATAACCTGTCAGATGCATTTACTGACCATAAAGGTGTAACAAAATCATATATTCCGGTGGTTAATGTGCCAGAAAGAGTGGAGGTACCTAATAAAACCACTCAACTTTCCAATTGATAGCAAGAGAGGGAGAATTTTTGTCACAAAGGATCCAGCTTCTCAAAAGCGTCCGCGGAAAGAAAGAACACTAAATCCTCAAACAGTAAATGCAAATCAATCTCAAAAGGAGAAACATTTGTCCGATGCTCAACATCCCACAACCCAGCAAAAGTGTGCACATAAATTTAAGTGCTGGGACATCGGAACAACCTAACTCAAATGTTGAGGGAAATCACAATGAGTTAGAAGATAATAATGAAATTTCCATCAACTATATTGATTCAGGAGAATCTTTTAACAGAAAGACTACAATTGCCGACATTTATTTCTCCTCAAAAATTGCTAACAACCTCCAATTGGATCCAGAACCTAAGTCCATGGCAGAGTGCCTCAAGCGCTCAGACTGGCCCAAATGGAAGGAGACAATCGAGGCAGAATTGCGCTCGCTCAAGAAAAGAGAGGTATTTACTTTAGTAATACTAACTCCTCAAAATATTTTCCCTGTGGGAGCAAAATGGGTTTTCGTTCGGAAAAGAAATAAAAATAATGAGGTAGTGAGATACAAAGCGAGACTTGTAGCACAAGGATTCACGTAGAGACCCGGCATCGATTATGATGAAACCTACTCTCCTGTTATGAGTGGAATAACGTTCTGGTATTTAATATCTTTGGCAGTACAAATGAAATTATCCATGCAGTTGATGGACGTAGTGACCGCATACTTATATGTGTCATTTGATTCGGATATTTACATGAAAGTCCCTGATGAACTTAAAATCTCGAATCTAAATGCAAATCGTAACATGTATTGTGTAAAATTACAAAAGTCACTCTATGGCTTAAAACAATCGGGAAGAATGTGATACAACCGACTAAGTGAATTCCTTCTTCAGAAGGGTTACTCAAATAATGATGATTGCCCTTGTGTATTCATAAAGAAATCCTCAAAATGATTTTGCATCATCTCAGTGTATGTCGATGATCTCAATATCATTGGAACTACACAAGACATACAAGAGGCAAGTAATCATCTAAAGGTAGAATTTGAGATGAAAGATTTGGGTAAAACCAAATTTTACTTAGGTTTACAACTTAAGCATTTTCCCTCAGGAATTCTGATACATCAGTCTGCATATATCCAGAAGATCTTGGAGAAATTCAATATGGATAAATCATATCCATCCAAGACTCCTATGGTCGTTCGATCTCTTGATAGAGACAAAGATCCATTTAGACCTAGGGCTGATGACGAAGAGATATTAGGACCTGAAACTCCTTATCTTAGTGCCATCGGAGCACTAATGTATCTAGCAAACTGCACCAGGCCTGATATTTCATTTGTAGTTAATCTATTGGCTAGACATAGTGCATCCCAAACTAAAAGGCATATGGTAGGTGTCAGGAATATTCTCAGATATCTCCAAGGCACAAAAGATCTTGGTTTATTCTATCAGAAAAATCAGGATATGACTATAGTAGGATATGCTGATGCTGGCTATTTATCTGATCCCCATAACGCTAGATCAGAGACTGGATTTGTATTTCTACATGGTGGAACAGCCATCTCTTGGAAGTCTTCAAAACAGACTTTAGTGGCTACTTCCACTAATCATTCTGAAATAATTGTATTATATGAAGCTTCACGTGAATGTGTATGGCTTCACAGAATAATTAACCACGTACAACGATCTTGTGGAATTTGTTCCTTAGAATTACCAACTATTATATACGAAGATAATTCTGCTTGTATTACACAAATACAATCAGGTTATATAAAGAGCAATATTACAAAGCACATTGCTCCTAAATTATTTTATCCCTATGAATTACAGAAAAGCAGGGAAATGTAAATCTTACAAACTAAATCTTGTGAAAATCTCGCAGATTTATTTACAAAGTCCCTACCAACATCTTTATTCTAGAAATATGTTCACGGAATTGGTATGAGGCGAATTCGAGATATGCAAGGTTCAGGGGGAGTAAACTCCTAAAATATAACCTGATAATGATCATCAGATCATATATATATTATACTCTTTTCCTTTATGAATTTTTCCTAAATGGTTTCTCATAAAAGATTTTTAATCAGGCAATATTAATACAAGCCCTATATGTTATATCATTTTCTCCTTATTTTTTCCATTAGGTTTTAAAGGAGTTTTCCATAACATATTCTTTAATATATACTTCTCCTCAGATTTTTTCTATAGGGTTTTGGAGGAGTTTTTCCAGATGCTTTCTATGTACAATAATTGATAAGGGGGAGTGTTACGAATCGACGCATCCCTCAGAGAAGACGCGACGGATGATCAATCGACAATTAGCGGTTGCTAATTATACTTCAAACAACATCTGTCGTCTCTTCCATTTGTATATATATGTAATAGCATCAAAGAAAGAATAACAAAAATCACAATTCTCTGTGAAATCTCTGTCTCAATCTTTACTTCCTAAGTTTACTTACAACAGTACGCACCCATCCTCCCCTCGAATGCTAGTGAAGTACCAACAGGTCGCATCAAGAGGAGGAAAGCCATATGAGCACATGGCACCGGCCGGCTACATGGTTGATAACAAACTGCTGTGTAACTTCTCATAGCAGACTTTTTTTTATAAATATTATTTTTAAAATTAGAAATTCCAAATCTGGACGTCTAGACTCAAAATTTATAAAACTATCACCCTGTCGGCCAACCGTTAGCCGACAACGCTCTTGTCGGCCAACCGTCGGCTAACAACGGCGTTGTCGGCCAACGGTTGGCGTTGTCGACCGACTTCGGTCAAACGTCGAGTCAGCCGCGCTGTCAACCCAAAAAGTTGGACGACAAGGCTAACGCCAGCCCCTCTGGCGTGTGACTACGAAGGCAAACGTCACTGTCAATGGCGTTTGCACTGCATGTCAAACGCCAGAGGCAGTGGCGTTTGGACTGCATTTTCATAAAACATCTAAAGATGAGCTTATTTTTGAGATTGTCCACCGAAATATAATTGACATGACGAGCTTTCTGGAGCAATAATTATGTTTCCCAACTTAACATTTGGTTTATTAAGATTTAATTATATGAACTTATTGTTTATTCTTTGAAGCATAAGAAAGTTAATTCCTATTAAATTTCAAGTTGATATTTCATAGAAAATTTAAATTTTTATGCTCCATAAAGATATCCGAAATATGTAATTGATTATTGTTTCATTTTTTGCAGGCCAACGCTTCTTGTTGCAGACACTTCATTATGGCGTTCTCAGTAGGAGTGGCCCTAATTGCATGGTTCGTCATCGTCCTTTAGAGTTGTTTAGCGTGGTACAAATTTGTTGACTATTTGATGTTTGTATTTACTTTGCAATATATGCCCTAATATCGAGAACTTTATTATAAGACTTCTATTTCTAACTGACAAATAATATTTCTGTAGTGTTTGCTTGCAGGTGGTTATTGGGTGTAAACATGAGCCAATAGTTGGTCCTTCTCTTAGAGATTGATATATGCTGTACTAGCTAGTTTAGTCTCTATTACCAGAAGATTTAAATTTTGTGGTGATTACTTACCGCTTTGAGAAGATTGAAATTTTCCAAACGCCACTGCTTCTGGCATTTGATATGCAATGCAAACACCATTGACAGTGGCGTTTGCCCTCGCAGTCACACGCCAGAGGGGCTGGCGTTTGACATGCAGTGCAAACGCCGTTGACGGTGGCGTTTGCCCCCGCAGTCACACGCCATAGGGGCTGGCGCTAGCCTTGTCGTCCAACTTTTTGGGCTGACAGCGCGGCTGACTCGACGTTTGGCCGAAGTCGGTCGACCATCGGCCGACAACGGCGTTGTCGGCCAACCGTTGGCCGACAACGCCGTTGTGAGCCAACGGTTGGCCGACAAGAGCGTTGTCGGCTAACGGTTGGCCGACAGGGTGATAGTTTTGTAAATTTTGAGTCTAGACGTCCAGATTTGGAATTTCTAATTTTAAAAATAATATTTATAAAAAAAAAGTCTCTCATAGCATGTAGGAATCATCACATCGTTTGTATTCTTTTTTTAGGAAGAAAAGGCAGGCGCTCTGCCATTCGTCAAATATCTTGTATTCTAAAGGGTTCTTAAATCAGTCAAAGCAGAAACACGTCCCCGTGTCCATTGTTCATGAGATCAAGATTCGGTCTAGCAAAACGTCTGGGAAACGAGTTTGTCTGCGTCGAGGAATCAACAGTTCCAGCACTGGAAGGATTAGCACCGAACAAATCATGGGTGTCTTCTGCAGCATTCAACAAAGGGCACTTGTCCCATATCATATGCCCTCCTCTTATCTTTCAACTGCATATTGCAAAAGGAGTTCACAAAATAAAGCCTGTGTATGGTGGGACATGTGTACTTTACAGTTCACATGCACAGTTTGGGAGCAGAGGAGCAACTTCGAGTCAGGTGCTGAGACTGAGAGTTTTCTAGCACTCTAGCACTGCACGCCTCCGCACTGCAGAAATTTCTGGCATTTGATCTCCAGATAATTCGAAGTGTATGTGCCTCTAGCCCTGAACTTAACCACATAATACAATGGTGTAACATAGGCCTAGCACTTCTTCCCGTCACCAGAACAATGCTGTACTCAATAGGTTAGCAAAATCCAAGAAACTAACAGAACAGAACAAATGGATAGCTCAGATATATTTCATTAGTTTCTCCGAAAGAGACATACATGTATGATCGTATGCATATACTCTCAATGCAATATGCACATCACTGTTTCTGCTTTGCTAGTAACTACAAAATAACCACTTCTGTAGAGTAGAGCTACAAGGATGCTTAGATGTATCAGCAGGTCATAACAGCCTCTGTACAACCCCAAAATCAATCGACTAAGGAAAATGCTTCCTTCCACTGTACAGCAACTTCCTTTTGTTGACTGCACTGCATCTGGAGTATGTGTATCTAATCTACAGTAAACCATAGAAGTGCTACCGGTCCCCTGTACTATGGTTCCAGCATTACTGTATTGAATTTTACTGCCTCTGAAGTATATGTATCTAATCTACAATATCTGAAGTATCTGTATCTAATCGACAACATCTGAAGGAAAATGCTTTTCCAGTCTACTCTACTTGCTCTGCTGATCGATATGAACAATGTACAATCTACTGGTCAGGTCGCTTCGTAGAAACAGTCGATATTTGGAAGACTGGCAAGGACGTCATCACTACAAAATAGCTCACATGGTTCAGATTAATTAACAGGGGAAAGACACAAAGAATGATATATCAAAATAGAAAATAATGATGGTTGTTGCAACTCAACATTACAAAATGTAAAATAATGCAGCAACATCTGAAGTGCTCCAATTCCAACATAATTTGGTTTGTCACGAGAATAATAAGATGAAAGTCCTATTTGCATTGCCTTCAGTATTTCTAGGTTGTATAACAGCTCAATAAAGCATCCTAGAAGTCAATAAAAGATAGCTGAATCTACTGACATAAATAGGAAAACTCACGTATGTTGATGTGGTGAAGCTTCATCCAGATCATCTGACACATGTTGTGATCTTGTCACATCTTTATCTAGAAGAATTACAAAACACAAGCTTACTAATAGAAGAACTGCGAAGGTGCAGCAAAATACAAGGACAACCATAGACTAGGGAAATTTCATATGGATACCTTCTAAAGAATTTGATTCCCTCTGAGAGTGAGAAGGGGGACAATGTGTTAGTGGTGGAGCCATTTCTGGTGCAATAGTAACACTGCTCTTCTCAGTAACAAGTCCTGGATTACACCCATTTTTGAGTGCATGTTTCTCAGCAGAGTTCCTGTATTTGCAACACTTCCAAACTTGAGCATTCAGAGTTTGCAAATATGAAAAAGAATATCCTTTTTTCCTGAACTTGTAAGGTATAACCTAACAAAATAAGTGCATCAAAACAAACAAATTCCAAGGATAGAATTAGTGAACGACTATCTTGCAGGGACTTAATAAGTATCCAGAATTCTGGGCATGAATATGCGATACCAAACATAAAATACTGTTTGAACAAAAATTATAGATGTAGGTTTACATGGCACGGTAGGACAACAGAGAAGCAAGCAAGAGAAAACAACCACGCAATCCATCCTTACCTTCGTTCGACAACAGAGAAGCAAGCAAGAGAAAACAACCACGCAATCCATCCTTACCTTCGTTCGGTTTCTTCCTTATAGCGCTTGATGAAAACTCTTGCCCGTAACTCAGGGGAACTCATTCCGATGAAGTGAGGGACCTGAGGGTTCCATTCTGATAAGAGCAGCCTTACTGTCTCAGGGTACAAGAAGCTCACGAAACCGAACGAGCGATAATGGGGAATTCGCACACTGGAGACAGGCCCGAACCAGCTGGAAGAAATATCATGACAATATTGTTCACAGTAACATAACAACATAGCACTTACAAGCTTCATTCAAAGGGCTCCTGGCACTGTAGTTAATAGACAATACCTGAAATAGTTATGAACATCTTGTTCAGTGAATCTGAGGCCCTGTTTGTTTGGGCTTTTTCTGGCTTCTGCGCTTTTGCTTCGAAGCCAGAAAAGCACCTATTTAGGTGCTTTTGGCTTTTGGCTTCGAAAAGCCTGAAACAACTTTCCAAAAGCACCTAAATAGGTGCTTTTCTGGCTTCGAAGCAAAAGCGCAGAAGCCAGAAAAAGCCCAAACAAACAGGGCCTGAATCTGCTGTCAGGAGAGAAGGTGAAATAAATCTGGTGAGCACCACTGCCAACATCCATCGCATTGCAGCTATCAGCAAAGTTACCCAGGTACGCAGGAGCATGTTCCAACAGGACTATATGGAGCTCTCCATAACTGCGTTGAAACATCAATGGTCATAATTAGAACGCTTAGAAAGATAAAAGAATTGTGTCATTGCTAATTCATGATACAAACATAATGCAAAGTGAAAGCAAACATCTTAAGTAGAGACAGCAGAAATGAGATCATAAGAAACCTGTTGGTAATTAATCTAGTTGTGTGAAGACGAAGGAGCAAACTTGTTAGGCTACCATGATTCCCATGCCATCCCTTGGCCTGCAGAGGCTTGCAATACCCTGCAACGTAAATCGTCTGCAAAGACGCTACACTGACTGCAGCTAGATTTATCAAGATCAACCTGATCTCCATCTCTAGCTCTCCTAATGAACCAAATCCATGAGAGAACCTACAAGGAAAATCCTGCAAAGCCTTCCTGCAAACAACAGTAGAGATGTAGGACCAGCACGGCTGGGGCCACGGCTTTGAGCTACTGGGAGGACATCCAACGACATTTAAGCACCCTGGCATTCCATCATCTGGGATGCGTTAAGACTGCAACTGTTCCTCCAAGCCAATGACATTTGAGCGCCCTGACAATCCATCATCTGGGATGGTTGAAGACTGCAACTGTTCCTCCAAGCCAATGCATTTATCAACTGGGATCTGAGAAGGTTCACTTTGACCAGGAGGGGCAATTGGAGCCTGAATTCCATCAGAACTGGTGCTTGGCTGAACCCGAGACTTCCAAGAGGGTATTGGGAAATCACGCCCCGGTGAACGTGCCTTGGGCTTCATGCACTTTTTCGCCTCATCAATCAGGAAGCGTATTTTCTCATCCGAGTCAGATGCATACTGCCTGTTCTGCAGAGGTGTATCTCTTGAGAGGATTTGGTGAACGATCTCTTTTGCAATCCATGGCTCAAACTTCCGAACTCTACTCAGCAGCACATTCCCACATTCTTTTGTATCCATTTCTTGATTCCTGTAACACAGAGAACATCGTGGAAAGTTACAAAAACAAGAAAGTGCAACAATGCAGAAGAGTAATCCAATAAAAAATAAATGTACGCATTTACTCGAATTCGAGTTTTCCCAGTTCGTACTTCCAAAATTTGAAGAACAAAAATCCAACCAAAGCCCACTGGAACCTCCTCCACCTATCTTACCATATAAACTAGCAATCTCCGCAAGAACACATCAAAAGAAAGATAGGTTAAAGTAACATATCCGCGACCAAGAACCATTCTAGCCAAGAACCTCCAGAATTTCACCAAAATTAGTACTTTCGTACCAGCTACTCCACAGATTAACCCCGCAAGAACTCATCAAGCCATGAAAGAGTCGGAATCATGCCTGTGCACTCCTAAGTCCTAATGTACAAACCTCGTCTTCCTCCGGGAAACAGACCAGCACAGGGGGGAAGAAGAAGAAGAAGAACCTTGTCTTCCTCCGGGAAGCAGACCAGCACACGGGAGAAGAAGAAGAGGAGGAGGAGGAGGAGGCGGGGGGCTATATGACGCCCGCGCAAGCTTGCTGTTTTGAAAGGATGGTTGAGGTGGGCAGGCCGGTATTACGCCCGAGGCACCAGAGGTGGGACTTGGACCCGATGGCCCACTAGCCCGGCGTGCTCACACTGTAGAGAGGGAGAGCGAGAGCCGGGGAGAGAGGGAGAGAGAGAGAGAGAGAGAGAGGGGGGGGAGGGGAGGCGGGCCCGCCGCTGCGGATCCCCATTCGCCGTCGTGGTGGCCGCCATGGAGGCCGCCCCCCATTGCCTTGGCCCGGAGGCGGCGGCGACCGAGCTCGGCGCGGAGTGGCGCAGTGGAGGCCCCCGGCATGGAGTGGCGCGCCGTGGAGGTGGTGGATGGTGGAGATGCCCCCCGGCCTGGAGCGGAGCAACGAAGCTTGGTGGAGAAGAGAGACGCGGTGGCGGGGAGGACGAGACATGGAGGTGGCGGTGGTGGCGCGCCACCAGTCCAGTCGTGTGTCATGTGAAGAAGAGTTCCGGGGGGTGTGTGTTCGGAGACATCAACTTGCTAGTACGGTAGGTTTGCTAAGGCATAGAAATCACTGCTGAGCAATTGCTTTGAACAAATATGCTAGAAGGCCTACGACTTGTATTTCTGGTATGCAAGTGTCGTTACGCGTTAAGATATTAGAAGAGTAATATGTAAAAGATTTGCAATTAATAGGTAAATTCTAGGATGAGGTGTGCACCGATTATCCTAATGTATCAATTGTGAAGCTTATGTATATCGATTTGTTATACATGATATTTACAGTAAAGGAGCCTGTGCCGCAACATAAGCTCTAGTCTTGTTGCTCCTAGCATGCTAGTGTTGTTTATATCTTCATTCTGTCATGATATCTTTATATGACAAGTTATCTATGGCGTATGATTCGTTGGAGCTTCACAAGTTGGCAAGAATTACTTTTAGTTTTCAAGTCAACTACAATGTAGTTCATCATACCTATTACACCAAAAAGAAATATGGAGAACAAAATACCATATAGATAACCTTAGTTGTAGTCACTCTCTGCATATTTTTTCTCTATTTTTCTCGATGTGAATGGAGACATGTACTCATACGATTGTATGTATATCTATATTTGTGTTTTGCTATGACATTTCATATGGTGAGTCACCTATAACATTTGGTTTGGTAGAGATCCACAAGTATGCAAGGACTACCTTCAGCACCTTAATCCTGACAATGTAGCACACCGGCACATCCTACTTATTATGAAAAAAAATATGAGAACAACAACACAATATAGACGTTATTCTCGCAAACTCTTGTCATGACCTGTGTTATAATTTTGTATATATTTTTTTCTTCTAGGAGGGCACCAAGAGATTACAATTATTAATTAATTTATTGCCCTTACTTGTAAATTCATTAGGTCATGTGTGTATGATATTTTGAGTGATTTGTTCCTAAATTTGGAGGGTAATGTAGACACCAATAGATTAAAGTTATTAATTAAATTCTTCCCCTTACTTGTAAATTCATAAGATCATGTGTGTACGATATTTTGAGTGATTTATTCCCAAATTCGAAGAGGAACGTAGACACCAATAGATTAAAATTATTAATTAAATTATTTCTCTTATTCGTTCATTAGATTGTATCATTTTTGTGTGATTTGTTCCTAACTTTGGAGGGAAATGTATTAAATAAAAAGATTTGAAATATTTCCCTTTAAAACCTAAGCCGGGCATACGAGCTCAGCCAGTCTAACTGGCCTAATAGGCTCAACTGGCTAGGGTTAACCCTTTCACCCTAGCTAGCTCGTTGTCACCCTCCTCACTCTATCCTAGTTCAGTCGTTGCCTCCTTGCACCTGACCCTCCTCTCTCTCTCTCTCTCTCATGGCGCCTCCTTTGCGCCTCTGTAGTCCTCCTCACACTCTCCTCCTAGTCCCCTTCCTATTTTAAGCTTCTCACACATAGCCTCCTTCTCCCACTCCTCTCATCTCACCCAGAGCCACCAATGCCACCTCCTCCACGCTGCCACTGCTGCTACCTCCTCACATCGCCTCTCTCACCACCTCCACACCGTCTTGTCATCCTAGTAAGTGGGTCGCCTGCTAGGGCCTCCCTCCACCATGTCCACCTTCACCGCCCTAGCTGCCTCGACCTCCCTCTCCTCCGCCACCCGTTGTCTGATGAGGACATCCCTACTTCAATTAACCCGCGCCCGCAACCCCTACATCCACACATGATGATGGTACTCCTCAAGGACAGATGACTTGAGCCAATGCACGACATCTTAATTATCAAGTACTCTCATTTCTTGGTACTTCACATAATATACATATAAATATGATGCCGCCTAAATCAGATGTGCTCTTGTTATTAAGGAACCAAGGACCAAGCATGGCTATGGAGGACAAGTCTTGGAGCATGAAGATCAAGAATGGAGTTGAAGGTAGCTATCAATCAAGGATGGAATCCCTGATGACTTCAGGATGTTGAAAGCCCCATGATGACATGAAGATGGAGACCAAAGAAACTCAATTGAAGATCTACCGAAGCTTTTGTCATTATTCCGAAAAAATACAAGCTAAACAAGTCTTAGGAAATAAAGTAGTTGTCCGAGGTCTGTCGCTGCACCAACTGTGTTGGGTGGTTTAAACCACCCTCAAGGCCAGTTTAAGCCACGCATGGCCAATTTGAACTGCCCCAGGGACAGTTTAAGCCAACCCCGCCAACTTAGGTTAAATCAACTCCGTTTCAATCCAGGGTTATGAATCCATCTTTAACCCCCCCCCCACCCCCCATCGCCTCTATTTTCATCAGGTTTTGTTTAGTTAAGAGTTTGCCACTTGTAACTTCAAGTCTATCGATTGTGTTCAACCACCAGTTGTTGAGACCGCTTATCGAAACCCCACTTTGCTGAATTGATTATTTATATTCAGAATTTCAGATCGCTTCTTCATAATTCTTACTTGTTTTTCGGTTGCTCGCAGAGATTAAAACCTCATGTTTAGGTTGGCCGTGATTCCCGCATTGTCAACAACCTACCGAAGTTGGTTTGGCGATTGCTAAGGTGCATCTTCGTCATACGATGTAGTTGGGTCGTCAAAATTGTCTCCACATAAATTGATATGTGTTCTCCTCGAAAGATCGAGACATCTTGAGTGCTATCAGGTGGTATTAGAGCAAACCAGGTTGCTCATCGAGAACTTTACCTATCATACGATGTAGTTTCCATCTTTTTTTCTTATCATCCACATACAACAAAAGATCAAAAAAAATCTTTGTCCAAACCAGTTTGAGCCTATAATTTTCAATCTAGTACTTTGCATTGTGGAATTTTTGCTGCATTAATCATGCTAAGTTGTTGGTCCTAGATTGATCCGTGCTAGAATTTTTGTACTAGGTTAAACTTATTTTTGTGCTTCTTTCATCCCGTTTCATCCAAGAAAAAATCAAAAAGAAAATTAGAGTACTCGTGTTTGTGTTTGTTCCCAACCTGATCTGCTGCAGATTCCCCATTGAAGTGCCACCGGTCAGACCGCTCCCCGCAGCCGATCTGACCGCCCGTATGTGACTGCACATGCCGCTGAATCTGGTTGCTGCCTCCAACAACTTCTTGCCACCGTCAAGTTCAACATCACTCTCCTCGTCCGTGCCACCACTTTCACCACCACTACCATCATTGATTCTTCGTGCACATCAACAACCGCCGTTGCGAAAAAAAAGTCATCACCGGCACCGTGGTCACAAGGCGATGATGCCGAAAGCTATCCAAGGTGTAATGTGGAAAGAAGACATCTCCAAGCAACTCTAGAAGGTGATCGGGTCACAAGGTCCAGAAGAAATAGGAGCCCGATCACAATTGCGACTTGGAGTCGGATCCGAGTCCGACTCGCACAGCCAGTCAAACCACCTGCTCGAGACTTCATGGCAAAATGTCACCCGTGCATTTGAGGTCAGTGCTTGCTCCCGTGACTATTTTGCCCTCTGTTCGCTCAGACCATGACTATTCTCCCCTCACTCTCAGAGGGTACACGAGGACCTTCAAGTTGTGGGTCCAATAATGCTCAAGAGATCAACACCAGGATGGCCGGTGCCTTGGACCACGTCCATGGGGTGGAGGAAAGTGTGCACGAGCCATCCACCAAGTTCGACGAGCTCTTTGCCCACTTGGATGGTGCACTGCAACAGCCGCCACCCCTTCATGTCCTCGTGCTCCTGCTCCCCCTACACAACAGCGAGCACACGGAGTGATGCACGATACGACAGCCGCTATTTCTGGCGCTTCAGTGCATCTTCGCACCAACCACATGGCTTTAGCACTTACAACCATAGGGAATGTCGAGGAGGACGACTGCCACGACTACGCTGGTGGTTTCGAGGATGAGGACGCCATCAACACCAACAATGATCGACTCCATCAATGGCTGTGACACAACCGACATGGTATGGATCCACGACGGCAGGTACATGTTTATGATGATACTCCTAAATTAAAATTAAAAATTCCACTATTTGAGGGTCGTTATAATCCTGATGCTTATCTTACTTGGGAATTGGAGGTAGAATAAAAAATTTCATACCATAATTATCCTGAGGATCGCCGAGTTGGGGTTGCTGTTTGCGAATTTACTAGTTTTGCTTCTATTTGGTGGAGTGAGCATTGTCAATGTATGCTGATAATATACTGTAACACCCTGATTTCTCATAACCCGAAAATTAGGGTTTACAAAAAAATCTGTTGTTGCTAATAAGTTAAAATAAGTGAACCGAACTAAAACGTTTTGTCGAAAAGTTGTGTGTGCCAAATCATATAAATAATACTGCTTAAAAATCTTTACCTTGTACTGTCCACCTTACCGGTAGGTTGGTAATTCCAAACCCTACCCCTTTTCTCTCAACTCCTATCTCACCGTAAACCTAATCTTTCCCATACCCTAAACACCGAGGTATGCAACCATACCTGGGCATGGTCACTCGCGCCTACACTCCTCACTTGAGAAATTCATTAACACTAACCCTAGATCATTGCCACCTTTTCTCTCTCCTAGAGGCTTAACCCTAATCTACTTCTCCGATGCCCCGACATCCTCTTCTCTCTCGCGCATGTGATCATGCCCCTTCTTTTCACCTCCGTTCCACTTTTGGGACCTTGGGACATCGAGACCCTAACTCCTTGGCACCTTTCCCTTCATGTTGTCGATGTAACCCTAGACCGCCATCCGAAGATAAGTGGTAGCGAACTGCTCCTACAATATTAAAGCATATATATATGTGGCATAACCACTTTTCTCATGTCATACTTCTCCCCCATGATTTTCCCCATACCATAATATGGAGATGTGCACATATTTACACTACACCCAACCATATACGTGTATATGCAACCTTGAATTCATTTTTTTTATCTATGGGGTTGAACCCTAAATCCAGTTGACCATATGTTCCTAAAATTTTATGGGGCATCCATATTCCCACATTGCCCATATTGCATGTCATCCTTGTGGAATATCTGCACGTTGGATCTTTGCTCTATTTCTCAAATCTTATTCTCTCAAGACAAAACCCTAATTCCACCTATCCATGATTTTTCCTCAACTCTAAAAATCAAAAAAATCCCTCAAAATAGCTGGAGTATATTCTAAACCCATTTTTATAGGAATATGGTGAAGTGCAATTCGAAAACTTCGAACCATTTCAAATTTGAGATTTTGACAAATTTGATCCTTCGGCTACAAACCCTAGAAATAATCTTCAGAAAAATCCAAAAAAATTTCCCAATAATCTTTGTACCTATATTAGACCAAATATGTAAAAATATGATTAAAAAACCAGTTCAAAAATCTTAAAATATTTCAAATGACATTTTGAGCTTTTTTTGAAGTTCAGGCGAAACTCTCATCTTTAGACCCCGTAAATTTTTTGAAAAATTATGGGAGATATATTTTATTATATAAATCTCAAATCCATGCTCAATTCCCTTCGACCAACTAAAACTTTTAATTTTTTTTGACAATTGGTTTTGACAGATTCTAAAAGTAGCTCTTCTCCCTCTGATGAAAACCACCAAAAAATTCTTAATTTTTGTGGAGCATCACATATACATATGTGATCCATTTTTGACAAGAAACGCTATGGCTCATGTGCAATTTTTTTTACCCACGAGAACTCAAGCAAAGATCCTGCAAAAATGCACTGTTATTCCCTGTTCTTCTCTGAAAAGCTTTCCCTTATTTTTGCTAAAGCCACACAACACCTACCAGTCAACCGGCCCCTACTCCTTTCCACGTGGCCCCGGACCCACTTGTCATCACTCTCCTTGCCACCTTCTTATCTCCTTCCTTCCACCTTCTCTCTCCCTCCTTTTCTTTGAGTACAGCAACCGAGCGCCCACGCCACATCCGGCCACCCGCATCGTGACAGCAATGGTGCCAGGCCTCCCCGCTGACACCGGCTAACGTGTTTGAGCCCCATACGCAAACACGTACTCTCCACTATTGCCACCTGCTATTAACAAAGGCATATTCCTACGAGACTATCTCCAATTCCCATTTTCCAGAGTTGAAAGAGCACTCCCTCGATACGTATTTGACGTCACCTCCCCTTTCCGGCAGATTTTCCCCTTCTCTATTTCTCTCCTGGCAGAAGCTTCGAGAGCCCGATTCTCTCTCGATATAATTCCGATTGAGCTGATTCTTCTTCCTATATTCTTCTAAAATAATAATCTATCCAACCATACCAGTTTTATAAATTTTGAAATTATTTTGAATTTTAGATTTGAATTCGATTCAAATTTGAATATTTGTATCTCTCTCAAGATAGCTCCTTTGGAGTTATTTATTCCTCTGAGCCTCATATTAAGTTGTATATAACTGATTGGGTCAAGTACCCATTTAAATTTCAAATCTATCACCCTCAAAAATCAGTACACTAAATGAAACCCTAATAGGAACATCTACACTCCCTTAATAGATAATCTTTGCTATATGCTCGCAAACCTGTGACCACGATACCTAAAAAGTTGGTAGTACATGCCTTACACCCACTGGTCCAAATGAATGCACTATCATAAAAAATAATCAAAACCCTAGAAGCAACGTATTTTCTAGTACAAGAGCATGTCATGATCCATACCATACCATGATCCACCATTGGTTCTTATGTTAGTCGTATTTACACCCTAGCTTTGCAGGTGATCAGTATACCCTCCCTTCTCGTCTTAGGAATAATTCATCTAATGGTATGGTAATGCCAGCAGAAACTTAGGTTGTAGTAGCTTATACTAGAGCAACAGTAGGAAAAACCAACTTTTGACAAAGGTATGAAATACTTGTTCACTTGTGAAATGGACCCTCGCGAAGGTATCCATTGTGCAAGGGGAAGTATTGGTGAAAATGATTTTGTGAAAAAAACCCTAAAACAAAACAGAATTGAGTTCGATCCAGTTAGGAGATATAATGTAGTGTTGTGAAGGAAGGTTGTCGAAATAAGGATGTCTTATGTGGCATTGTTAGTATCCAATCACTGGGGGCTTAGAAATTATATGGAGTCTTACTCGAATCAATTAAGGACCGAATCTAAGTGCCACTCGGCCAAGTTCACATTGTACGTCCACATGTCCTTTATGGGAAGGACTTGACTTAGTATTCTGTGTAGTACTAGCGTACGAACCCGTAGGTGATAGTTGGAAAGTGCAAAAGAGTGGGATGACTTCAGAGATGCTTCTTGTGGTTTAACGTATGAAGTTGTTTGACACAAAAGTGGGTCTACATTGTGTCGTGGTTAAACAAGCAGTGCGGAAATTGCTCATCTGGCGGGTTCGTCGTTGGGGCTAAGTGGAAGAAGAGTCTCGTTGTGATATCCCTGGCGGTACACCTTGTGAAGTGTACTTATGTGGCCATGGCAACAAGGGAGAAACACATCTTGTGGGTAAAGCCGTACAACCTCTGCAGAGTGTTAAAAATCTGTTATAATAGTTGTGTCCACGGTCATGGACACACTTGGTTAAGCCACACCATGGTTGGGCTATGCTTTTGGTTATAAAACGTGGAACATGGGTTTAAGGGTGTAAGCATGATGTGCTTACAGAATGTTTTGTGAATTCCACGTGTGGGACGGGAGTCATGCAGATAAGGAGAAAGGTTTGAAGTGGTGATGAGCCGTTACCCGTCATGGTCGGCATGTTGAAGCATAAGACGTTAGCATATGCTACTGTCACGGAAGATGTTGCTCGTCGAGAACGAGTTTGATTACAAAAATGCATTGAAATCCATTACTCGCATATTTGAATGAAAACTTATTTTTCCACCCAACGTGCAATTTTTAATAAATTACAACGATTAAAACAAGGCATTAACTCTATCGAAGATTATTATCAATAATTGCAAACTGGTTTAATTTATTGTGCTTTAGTTGGAGATAATGAGGCTATGATGGCTAGGTTCTTTGGTGGATTAAATCATGAAAGTTAAACTATTTTGGATTATAAGGAGTACAATTCTATTACTCGATTATTTCATCTTGCTTGCAAAGTTGAACATGAAGTGCAGAATCGACGACCGAGGACAAGAGCTAATTTTTCTGTAGGTCGTACGTCGTTGTGGGTGCCACGCACTCCCGTTGCCCCATCTACTCGACCCTGCCCCGGCCACCCCAGCCACCAAGACAAGCTCATCTACCCCTACAATAGCCCCTCACGTGCCCCCGCCATCAACACGTGCCCCGACTGCTCTAGCAAAAAGTTCTACTTCTTCTAAGATTTTCACGGCAAGGGCAAAGGATACACAATGTCATCGTTGCAAAGGTCTGGTCATATGCAGTGGGAATGCCCCGCCAAATGTGTGTTGATCATCCGTAAAGACGATGAGTACAACTCTGCAAGTGATTACGATGAAAACACCTATGCTCTCACTATGCAACAAGAGCAAAATGGACAAGATTCTGGTAAGAAATGGCATTAATGCGTGCCGATGATGCGGATAAGTACTTGAGCTTGATTACACAGCGGGTGTTGAGTGTGCAAATGAGCTATGCCGAGAACAATCAGCAACATGATCTTTTTCACACAAAAGGCGTTGCGAAAGAACATGTTATTCGTATTGTTATTGATAGAGGAAGTTGCAACAGCTTGACTAGTTCAAAGATGGTGGAGAAGCTCTCACTCACCACTTGGCCGCACCCTCATCCTTACTGCATCCAATGGTTCAACAACAACGACAAACTTAAGGTAACTCAAACGGTTCACGTTCATTTCACTATTGCTGCATATGCTGATTTTGTTGATTGTGATGTGGTTAATGGGATTCGTAGCATAGAAAACAAAAAATTTTCCTACGAGATGCAGACGAAAACCTAGATCCAATCTAGAAAACCAAGATCCAATCTAGAAGAAGCTTGCAACGAGAGACAGATCATATCTACATACCCTCGACGAACACGTCAACGCAGCGGAGAATTTGACCGTTGTCGATGAAGCCCGCAGCCTCCCGCAGCTAGGTTATACCTCCCAGCCGCGAGAGAGATCTCCTCGTGTTCCAATCCAATCAAGCACCGCAACGAGCGGCAC
Organism: Stipa capillata; assembly: GCA_019208055.1. Lineage (NCBI taxonomy): Eukaryota > Viridiplantae > Streptophyta > Magnoliopsida > Poales > Poaceae > Stipa > Stipa capillata. The sequence goes on from JAGXJF010005317.1 coordinate 437,826, forward strand.
CTCCGAGATGTGCACACGTACGGCTCGAAGACGTCACCTCCTTCTTGATCTAGCAAGGCGGGAGATGAGGTAGATGAGATCAACTCCGGTAGCACGACGGCATGGTGGGTGGAGGTGGTGGGGTTTCTCCGCGGACAGGGCTTCGCCAAGCGCTGCGCACGAGAGAGAGGAGATGGGAGAGAGGGAGGCGGCGGCTGGGATGGATCTACCCGGAGGGCTGCCCCTCCCCTCCTTTATATAGAGGAGGAAACTTGGAGGAGGAGGAATAGTATCCGTGAACAGTACACGCGTGAACAGTACGTGCGTGAACAGTACCCTCCCCCAAGTAAAGCCTCCACTTTCGATCTTATCTCCTATTTTTAAGGGATTTGATCTTATCCCTTGGGGGGTTACTGTTCACGTGACACTATTCACGTGTGTACTGTTCATGCAGTACCCTTGGTCCATGTGGACCCCTCCGGGATAAGTGGGCCCCACCCGGGGACCCCCGGAACCATCTAAACCTTCCCGGTACGATACCAGAAAAATCCCGAACTTTTCCGGAACCCTAAAAATACTTTCCCATATATGAATCTTTATCTCGGACCATTCCGGAGCTCCTCGTGACGTCCTGGATCCCATCCGAGACTCCGAACAAAAATTTCGGTCTCACATATTAATATCTCATTCTCTACCCTAGCATCAACGAACCTTAAGTGTGTGACCCTACGGGTTCGGGAATATGCGGACATGATCGAGACACCTCTCCGATCAATAATCAATAGCGGGACCATGGATGTCCATATTGATTCCCACATATTCAACGAATATTATTTATCGGTTTGAACCACGATGTCGAATATTCCATTCCCTTTGTCTCGCGATATTTTACTTGCCCGAGATTCGATCGTCGGTATCACCATACTAGTTCAATCTCGTTACCCGGCAAGTACTCTTTACTCGTTCCATAATGCCACATCCTCTGTGACCAACGCTTTAGTCACGTGATTGCAAGCGATACAGAATGTGCTTTACCGAGTGGGCCCAGAGTATATCTCTCTGTCACATGGATGGACAAATCCCACTCTCGATACATGCAACCCAACAAGTACTTTCCGAAATACCTGAAAGACACCTTTATGATCACCCTGTTACGGCGTGACGGTTGATGCCCCCAAGCATTCTTCCGGTACCAGGGAGTGGCATTATCTCATGGTCTAAGGATCGGAACATTTAACAATGGAAAGCTATGCAATATGAACTTTGTGACGTGATCGAATTGCTAACTTAATTTGGGTCTGTCCATCATGTCATTCTCCTAATGACATGACCCCGTTATTAACCGACATCACATGTCCATGATTAGGAAACCTTAACCATCATTTAATCAACGAGCTAGCCAGATAGAGGCATTGCTAGGGACACGGTGTTGTTTATAAAAACCACACATGTATTATGTTTCCGGTTAATACAATTATAGCATGGAGTATAAACATTTATCATGAACAAGAAATATGATAATAACAACTTATTATTGCCTCTAGGGCATATTTCCAACAGTCTCCCACTTGCACTAGAGTCAATAATCTAGTCAATAAGTAAGCACTTAACACCTATGGCATTCCGGTGTTATTCATATGCTTTGCATGTGGTAAACTTTATCAATGGATCTGACATGTTCAGGTCCATGTATTTACAAATCTTTTGCGTCTCCACGCATCACTCATTCTCGAATGAGTTGGCATTGTATATGTTTGGTCACTTGGTGAGACCTTAATTCCTCGTCCTGATTATGTTGCCACCATTGTCGCACAATAGAGCTTCATAGTACTGGCTCACTTGGAACTACACCAAGTTCGATAACGAACTTCTTGACTCAAACATCCTCCTTTATCGTTGTTAAAACAACGATATACTCAGCCTTCGTTTGTGGAATCCATCAAAATGTTTAACTTTGGAATTCATCCAAATCCAGCATGGAACCTCCTTCCAGCCCATTGTGCCACCTTTTATTAAACACATAGCCTAATTGAGATAATTGTTTGTATCTGTAACAAAACTAGCACCGATGTAACACCTTACAATGGACCGTTTGTCACCTCTGCATACAAAACATATCCTTAGTTCTTCCAAAGTACTTAAGGATATACATAGTATTGTTCAAAGATCAACATGTGATCATTCTGGTATATGCCCGTAACACTCAGAGCATACGACATATCTGGTTTGTGTGCATAGCATGGCGTACATGATTAAAAAAAAATGCTCATGCGTTTAGCTCATCAAGTGTTTGTAAACACTGAGTCTTGCATCAACCTCTTCCATGCGACAAGAACCCTTTCTTGGCGTTTCTATACTGAACCAACTCAATATCTCATCTATGCACCTGGCTTAACCATATTCGGTGCCTCAATCTATCTCCATAGATTTTGATGCCCAATATGCTGTTTAGCCTAAATCTTTCATCAAAATCTAATTTTAATGAAATCTCAACCGTATCAAGAAAAGACACATAATTTCCAATCAACTATATGTCGTCTACATAAAGTATTAGAAATATGTCTTAGCGCTCCCACTTACTTTCTTGTAAATATACAAGCATCTTCACCGTCCCTGATGAAACCAAACTCTTTTGACAATTTCATCAGTGAAAATTCCAACTCCGTGATGCTTGCTTCAGTCCTCAAATAGAACGCTGAAGTTTGCATACCCTTTCTAGCATTCTCTGGATCGACAAAACCCTTGGTTGTATCTCACATACATCCTCGGTTAGCTTCCTGTTAAGGAACTTAGTTTTGACATCCAGCTGCCATATCTCTTAATTGAAATATGCAGTGATTGCTAGAATAATCCTTACAGACTTAAGTATCGCTACGGGAGATCCAATCTCATCGTAGTCAACTATTTGAACTTAGTCGAAAACACTTTGCGATAAGTCGAGCCTTTTAATGGATGGACACATCCACGTCTGTCTATTTTATAGATCCATTTACGTCCGATAGGCTTCATGCCTTCCGGAGAGTCTACCAAGTTCCAAACTTGATTTTCGCACATGGACTCTATCACGGAATTTATGGCGTCCAGCCATTCAGCGGAGTCAGGGCCCATCATTTGCTTCCTTGTAAGTTGCAGATCCATCGTTGTCACAACAACAATACTTCATCCTCAAACCACACGCTGGTTTAGTACAAAGTCTGCTTAACCTACGCGGTTCAGCTGCAATCTCGACCGAAATCTCTACAACACATGTAGTGGCTTCCATTTCAGTCATAATAGGAAACTCCAGAACAACTTCCGGTGTTGCGCTACTCTGACCTAATGACAAGATTCTCCAATCTTGCCGAGCTGCACTGTCCTCCTACTCACCTTTTCGCAAGAAACACTTTCTCGTGAAATCCACCTTTTGTGACAAACACTTTTGTCTTCAGTTCGGTGATAGGAGAAATACCCAAAAGTTTCTTTGGGATAACCTTTGAAGAATCTTTAATCCAATTTTGGTTGTAAACACTTTACATATGTTATGCATACCAAAATTTAAGAAAAGACAATTTGGGTTCCTACCCATGCCATAACTCATATGGTGTCATTTTAACGGATTATGATGGCACTCTATTCAGTGTAAAAGCGGTAGTCTCTTAAAGCATAATCCGCAAAAATATAACGGCAGTTTTATTTAATTACATCATCGATCTAACCATGTCTAACAGGTTTGATTACATCTCTCGGACACTCCATCACTCTATAGCGTTCCGGGATGCGCAAGTTGTGGAACAATTCCATAACTCTTCAGATGTTCGCTAAACTCGTAACTCAAATATTCTCCTCTACAATCCAATCATAGACATTTGATTTTCTCGTTACGATGATTTTCTACTTCACGCTGAATTTTGAACCTTTTCAAATATTTCATACTTCTTTCTCATCAAATAGATATATCCATATATATCCACTCAAATCATCGGTGAAAGTTTATGAAGTAGAGGAATCCACCATACACGGCTACACATATCGTACTTCATACATCATTATGTATAATTTCCAAAAAGTTAGTCGTCCGTTCAACTTTGGCCTATAAACGGATTTTTAGTCATCTTCCTTCCAGACAAGATTTGCAAGTGTCAAATGATTTAAAATCACATGACTCCAAAAATCCATCAACATGGAGTTTCTTCATGCATCTCTTTCCATATGACTTAAACACAGGTGTCACAAATAGTGAAATTCAAATCATTAGCCTCGCGGCGTTTTAGCGTCAGTGTTATGGATGTTGGTATTACCATCAAGATTTAAATGATCCATCCATTATGGAGCATGGCCATAATTTGAACAACCATTGTTCTCATAAAGCCGAAACAAAATAACAATTACTAAGCACTTATAATCAATCTCAAAGGCTCGAAAGGATGCAGACGGTGAACATAATAAACCCTTTTATTTAGTTCCCAATGTGCATCACTACCACATCTTTTGCTAGTCTTTTAGGCCATTGTAGTTCTTGTATCGTGTTGCATTGTATGGCACTCATACCAACCGATCTAGTATCACATACCCAAGAATTACATTGTTTACTAGCAAAGAATACATCTACAACTTGTATATCATCTATATACCTGAGCTGGACTTTTCCAGTCTTTTCTTTTCCTGCCAAATATTTTTCAGATCCTCTTTCAGCGTCCCCTCATCCTTTTAGAAGAATCTATCAACATCAACAATGGCACCAGTCACATTGGCACATAGTCTTAGGATTTTAGTCAAGTACTAGCACCCTTAGACTTGCACTTTGAAATTGATCACCATCATCACATGATTGGCGTTCTTTCGGATTCCACTTTTAGCTATCTTTAAGTATGGTAAATAAATTACCCATACACTTTATCCATCCCATCATAACATTTTATGATGAAGCTACTATAGCTCGTAGGGAAGTATGCGAGAATAATTTCAGTGCAAACTATTTAGAATCAAGACGCCTAGCGTCTTCAATCTTTGCATATACTCATACAATATGAGCACACGCTTTCTCACTAGATTATACTCAGTCATCTTGCAGCAAAACAAGGTTTTAGATATCACATATCTGTTACTCCTTGCTCACTTCTGAAATAATCCTTTCAGCTCCTAGATTATCTCATAATCTCCTCAATTCTCAAAACAATTTTGTAGATCAAGTTTCACGGAGACAAACATGACTTTAGACACTAAATTGGAATCATTGCTCTTGGATTAATACAACTTATTAAATCACATGGAGCTAGGTCAGGTTACCGAAAGTTTGCAATAGGACTTTATCTTAACTTGGCACTAATATGGTACCATTCCGTATCATTACTACCAGATCAATTCAGTTTTCTATCTCAATTAACAAGCTAAGTGTAAGGTAGATAACGGATGCCAATGACTACTACGAACTATGCAAATTCACTTTGATTAGTTGTTCATGATAATAAACTCCCACTAAATTCAACATCCCTCATAGTTGTTTTAGTGGTACATGATCCAAATCCACTACACCAAGTCCGATCATCACGTGAGATGCTGTAGTTTCAATGGTGAACATCAACATGTTGATCATATCGTCCATACGACTCATGTTTAACCTTTTGGTTCGCTGTGTTTCGAGGCCATGTCTGTACATGCTAGGCTCGTCAAGACAACCCCAGTATTCTGCATGTGCTCCGAGGTCATGTCTGTACATGCTAAGCTCGTCGAGACACCCGTCGTATGTGAACGTAGAGTCTATCACACCCGATCATCACGTGGTGCTTCGAAACGGCGAACTTTCACGACGGTGCATACTAAGGGAGAACACGAACATGATATTACTTTGTGAGGGATCATCTTATATGCTACCGTCGTCATACAAGCAAAATAAGAAGCATAAAAAGGATAAACATCACATGCATAGATAATGTGACATGGTATAGCCTTTTCTTCTTGTGCCTTTGATCTCCATCTCTAAAGCACCGGCATGATCTCCATCACCACCAGCATGGCGCCTAGGTCCTTGGGCGCCGCACATGATTGTCACCACCACGCGTTGCAACTACAACTATTGCTAACCATAGCGATAAAGTAATGCAATTACATGGCGTTTGGAGTTGACACGCAGGTCATACAAAAATATTAAAGACAACCATATGGCTCCTGCCAGTTGCCGTACTCATCGACATGCAAGCCGTGAAATATTACAAAACATGATCATCTCATACATCACATATATCACATCACATCTTTGGCTATACCACATCACATGCCCCTGCAAAAACAAGTTAGACGCCTCTACTTATTGTTTGCAAGTTTTACGTGGCTTCTAGGGGCTGCATACAAGAACCGTTCTTTACCTACGCAAAGCCACAACGTGGATTCAAGTATTGCTATTAACTTCTTCAAGCCTCCCGTTGCAATTTAGATCTCACTATAGCAAGAGAGACAGACACCCGCCAGCTGCTTATGCAATAGAAGTTGCATGTTGACCGCAGAACCGGTCTCATGTGCGAGGACATGTAAAGTTGGTCCGGGCCGCTTCATCTTACTATCCCGCAAGATCCAAAGTGCACGAAAAGAGGTAGCAACAAGAGAATCAACGCCCATAATCCAATTGTGTTCTACTCGTACAAAGCATCTACGCATAGATCTAGCTCTGATACCACTGATGGGATTCGTAGCATAGAAAACAAAAAAATTTCCTACGAGATGCAGACGAAAACCTAGATCCAATCTAGAAAACCAAGATCCAATCTAGAAGAAGCTTGCAACGAGAGACAGATCATATCTACATACCCTCGACGAACACGTCAACGCAGCGGAGAATTTGACCGTTGTCGATGAAGCCCGCAGCCTCCCGCAGCTAGGTTATACCTCCCAGCCGCGAGAGGGATCTCCTCGTGTTCCAATCCGATCAAGCACCGCAACGAGCGGCACCTCCGAGATGTGCACACGTACGGCTCGAAGACGTCACCTCCTTCTTGATCCAGCAAGGCGGGAGATGAGGTAGATGAGATCAACTCCGGTAGCACGACGGCATGGTGGTGGAGGTGTGGGGTTTCTCCCGCGGACAGGGCTTCGCCAAGCGCTGCGCACGAGAGAGAGGAGATGGGAGAGAGGGAGGCGGCGGCTGGGATGGATCTACCCGGAGGGCTGCCCCTCCCCTCCTTTATATAGAGGAGGAAACTTGGAGGAGGAGGAATAGTACCCGTGAACAGTACACGCGTGAACAGTACGTGCGTGAACAGTACCTTCCCCCAAGTAAAGCCTCCACTTTCGATCTTATCTCCTATTTTTAAGGGATTTGATCTTATCCCTTGGGGGGTTACTGTTCACGCGACACTATTCACGTGTGTACTGTTCATGCAGTACCCTTGGTCCATGTGGACCCCTCCGGGATAAGTGGGCCCCACCCGGGGACCCCCGGAACCTTCTAAAACCTTCCCGGTACGATACCGAAAAATCCCGAACTTTTCCGGAACCCTAAAAATACTTTCCCATATATGAATCTTTATCTCCGGACCATTCCGGAGCTCCTCGTGACGTCCTGGATCCCATCCGAGACTCCGAACAAAATTTCGGTCTCACCATATTAATATCTCATTCTCTACCCTAGCATCAACGAACCTTAAGTGTGTGACCCTACGGGTTCGGGAATATGCGGACATGATCGAGACACCTCTCCGATCAATAATCAATAGCGGGACCATGGATGTCCATATTGATTCCCACATATTCAACGAATATCATTTATCGGTTTGAACCACGATGTCGAATATTCCATTCCCTTTGTCTCGCGATATTTTACTTGCCCGAGATTCGATCGTCGGTATCACCATACCTAGTTCAATCTCGTTACCGGCAAGTACTCTTTACTCGTTCCGTAATGCCACATCCTCTGTGACCAACTCTTTAGTCACGTGCTTGCAAGCGATACAGAATGTGCTTTACCGAGTGGGCCCAGAGTATATCTCTCTGTCACATGGATGGACAAATCCCACTCTCGATACATGCAACCCAACAAGTGCTTTTCGAAATACCTGAAAGACACCTTTATGATCACCCTGTTACGGCGTGACGGTTGATGCCCCCAAAGCATTCTTCTGGTACCAGGGAGTGGCATTATCTCATGGTCTAAGGATCGGAACATTTAACAATGGAAAGCTATGCAATATGAACTTTGTGACGTGATCGAATTGCCTAACTTAATTTGGGTCTGTCCATCATGTCATTCTCCTAATGACATGATCCCGTTATTAACCGACATCACATGTCCATGATTAGGAAACCTTAACCATCATTTAATCAACGAGCTAGCCAGATAGAGGCATTGCTAGGGACACGGTGTTGTTTATAAAACCACACATGTATTATGTTTCCGGTTAATACAATTATAGCATGGAGTATAAACATTTATCATGAACAAGAAATATGATAATAACAATTTATTATTGCCTCTAGGGCATATTTCCAACAGTGGTTCCTATTCAATCATGCTCTATGTTACTTGGTAGACCATGGCAATATGATATAGAATCAATTCATAATGGTAGAAGTAATCAATATTCTCTCATAAATAAAGATAAGAAAATTGGTTTACTTTCTATGTCACCTGAACAAACTTTGAAAGATGATCTTGCTAGAGCTAGTTGAGCTAAGAATCAGGAGCAAAACAAAAGTGAAAATCAGATTGTGGCTAGAAAACTATAGCAACATAAGAATAAGAGCAAATCTAAACCGCAACAAGTTAATGAAATAAAATTGAAAGGTATAAGTTTGCTTGCTAGTAAATCTGATATTTCTACTTTAGATGCTAGTAATTCGGTTCGCTATGATTTGTTTGCTAAGAGGCATTGTTAATACTTGAGGACTTGCCTCCGTCTTTGCCCCCTGTCGTTACTAACATTTTGAATGAGTTAGTCGATGTCTTTCCACAAGATATATGTATTTCCACAAGATATACTATCGGGATTACTACTTATCCGAGGGATAAAGCATCAAATTAATTTAATTCCCGGTGCCTCACTCCCCGAATATGCGTCATACCATACCAACCCGAAGGAGACAAAGGAAATTCAATGACGAGTCCAAGAACTGCTCAACAAAGTTTATGTTCACGAATCTCTTAGTTCATATGTTGTTCCTATTATTTTGGTACCCAAGAAAGATGGATTATAACATATGTGTGTTGATTGTAGAGCCATCAATAATATTATCACTTGATATTATCATCCTATCCCTAGTTAGATGATATGCTTGATGAATTAAGTGGCTCTACAGTGTTATCTAAAGTTGATTTGTGTAGTGGTTATCACCAAATTCATATGAAATTAAGAGATGAATAGAAAACAATGTTTAAAACTAAGTTTAGACTTTATGAGTGGTTAGTCATGTTTTTTAGTTTAACTAATGCACATAGTACCTTCATGTGACTGATGGACCAAGTTTTATGTGCTTTTATTGGACGATTTGTGGTGGTTTATTTTGATGATATACTGATTTCTAGCAAATTTTTAAAGGATCATATTGATCATTTATGTGTTGTTTTTAATACTTTACGTGATGCACATTTGTTTGATAATCTTAGAAAGTGCACATTTTTCCACCAACTAAATATCGTTTCTTGGTTATGTTGTTACTTCATAGGGTATTGAAGTTGATAAAGCCAAGATCAATGTCATACAGAGTTGGCCGCCTCCTAAAACGGTCACACAGATGTGGAGTTTCCTAGGACTTGCTTCATTTTATTAGTGCTTCGTTAAAGATTTCAGCACCATTGTCGCACCATTGAATGAGCTTACAAAAAAAGATGTACCATTTGTTTGGAGCAATGCACAAAAGGCAGCATTCACAGTATTGAAAGATAAGTTAAAACGTGCACCTTTACTTCAGCTTCCTAATTTTAATAGGATGTTTGAGTTTGAATGTGATGCTAGTGGAATTGGTTTAGGAGGCGTGTTATTACAAGAGGGTAGACCTGTTGCATATTTTAGTGAGAAATTGAGTGGGTCTAGTTTGAATTATTATACTTATGATAAGGAATTATGTGCACTTGTTCGGACTTTAGAAACTTGGTAACATTATTGATGGTCCAAAGAACTTGTCATATACTCTGATCATGAATCTTTGAAATATATTTGAAGTCAAGCAAAACTAAATCGTAGACATGCTAAGCACAAGAAGGGTAAAGAAAATATTAAGAGATAACCCATTGCTTCTAATGATAATTTTTCGTGTAGAGCCAACTTAAGAGATAACTATTTTTAATATCAACTTTAGATGACATGAAGTGGTTGAAGAGTCAGTCGCATCCTTATATAACCAGATCAAACGTGGTTGAGCAACCGTGGCAAAGCGATTTTTTTTCTTTGAAAAGGGATAGTGGCAAAGAGATAGGTTACAACGATGTTATCTGGTAAAACAAGCTTCGAACATGGATTTTTCATATGACTGTTCTCAAACAGGATAAGTGTCAAAGAGAAATAGAACAATGCGATCTAAAATAACACAAAATTCTCAAAATATTCCTACAAATTCAAACTACAAAGTGCTAGAAACTCGTAAATATGCAACAATAGGACTGATTTGTAACGTTGTTCAAGGAGTTCTAAATTTGCTTGATCATGGTCATACACTGTCAAACCCGTTAAGGCAAAAGTAGAGCGTAGGGCAAGAAAACCGATACGTAGTTCCACTTCGATACCCAGAATTGTTTTATGTTTGTTTTATCTTAACGACGTGACAAAGCAACGAAGGAAAACTGTACACATTCACCGTGTTTCATACTAGTGCAGAATACATTCAGGAAAACACGCGATGGGTAGCAGGTGGCAACTGGAACAAGGAGAAAAGCCATGTGGCTCTCTCCATTCCTAATCCATCTCTGTCTATTACTCTCTGTGGTATTAGTCCTCGAAGCCCCGATCCAAGAAAGGAAGCACACATCCTTGCAGATTCCTAATCGATAAAAACTGAGATGACAGGTTAAGTAAAGCTGCAAATTAATTCTCCAGTGTCATCTGAAATACAAATTACCAAACACTGGAAGACCAGAACAAAAAAGATCTAGATTGAGAATTGTGATGTACTAACTTCATAAAATAAGCAAGCAATAGCTAGAATACAGGGAAGAGGATCGAGGGATTGAACCGAATTATTGTATTATTATTTTTCCTAACGACTGTACCAGCCAGTGCAAGTTGTCGTGTAGCCTAACGAAGCGAGGGTTGTGCGTGTTAATATAGAACTTTGGAGGCTCCGCATCTGCAGCAGATCTGTCTTTCGGGAGGGGAAGCTCGTGCCAGACGGCATCACCGACCCTAAGGATCCGGAAGATAGCCGGGTAAACCAGGTGATCACCGTCAGTTTTGCCGGAGGCCTGCAGGAGGTGGAAGCGCCTCGTCTCCAGGTGCGCGTAGCCGCCGATGATGTGGCCCCGGTGGGCCGGCGTATCAACGGTGGCGCAGGCCATGGTGAGCGGGTTCCAGAGCACATATGGGCGTGGAAGTGGCTGGTATGATGTGGCCAGTTCCCGCGCTCTAGGCACACCACTCCGTCCTAGGAGCCGATGACGATCGTAAAGAAAGACGGGGTAAACCAGAGGGCCCGGGGGAACGGCGTTCGTCTCCTGCGGACATTCTCGCGGTGCCGGATGCCGCCGCGGAAGAAGTCGAAGAAGACGACTCTGGTCACTCTAGGAAGCAGTGACCTTGTACCTTCGATGCCATGGTAGTAGATCTCGTGATGAGCCGTGACCTGGGCGACGGCGGTAGGGCATTCGGCGTGGGCGCGGTGGAAGGTCGGCTGGGATATGGCGGCGCCAGGCCCTGCACACGGCGCGGCAGCGGGCGATGTAGCGGGCTGGCAGGCCGATGAGGATCTTCACGAGCACGTCGTCCGGCAGCTGCTGCACGGGGGCATGCATGGTTAAGGTGAGCGAGAAACAAATCGTTAGGGGAACGGGGCTGGGGTACTGTTTGTTCTACGAGCTTCTATATATCCCTTGTTACGTCTTATGTTTCGGTTAGAAAGTTACTTAATATATGATCCGCACGTTGCTATGCTTTCTACCTCTCCCGGTCACCTCACGGGTTTGAGTTGTAATGTCTTTTTCTAAAGATAATGTCCTTCTGTGTGCTAACTGCTACCTCGATATAGGAAGCCGAATCGGGGTATATAGTAAAATATATATCCTTGAATACTTTAAAAAAATAGTTTTGGGTATATTTCCATTGATATATATATATACATATTTGAGGCTATATGAATATGTATATATATATATACATATGTATGTGTGCGTATATATAGCACTTCGTATATGTTGCTTTTTGAGAATGTACCTTCGGTGGTCTCCTGTCAAGCGATTCCAAGGTCTAAACCCTAGCCGCTGCCATCCCTCCCTCGCCGCTGCCAAGGGCTATTCCCTTGACTATTCCTGGTGGCACGGTGGAGGGCACAACCCCCTTGCCGCTTAGCATTCAGTTCCGAGAGGAGATTGGCAAACTGCAGACAACGTGTTCGGAACTTGTGCGTTGCTCGGCTCCGATCATGATCTACGAGTCGTGGCTTGCTGACGCATGGATTTACGTGTGACGACGTGTCGAAGTGGTGGTGACGCCCGAAATCTTCCTGCCATTGATGGCTGTCAGCTGCCGCCGTGAGGACGCGACTACACGGGTGGAGAATCAAATCGTAGATGTGTTTTTCGTACCTCTCCCAGTCACCTTACGGATTTGAGTTGTAATTTCTTTTTCCTAAAGATAATGTCCTACTAACTGCTAACTCGATATAGGAAGCCGAATTAGGGCCATATAGTATATAAATATATACCTTTCAATACTTTTTTTGAAAATTTTAGTTTTGAGGTATATATATAAACCAATTATGTTTCGACATGGAGTGACGGTCACGACTATGTAATTTCTGAGTTTTGATAAGTTGATTTTTATGTAGTATGTTATTTTGTTTTCATGTGTAATGTCATCCTATCTGTATAACTAAACAGTTACGTCCTACTGCTTTATTTTTGCTACTCTGTGGTGAAGCCACGTCGTCCTCGAAATCGTAGCGATCCGATCCTCTCACTTCAGCATTCTAACCGTCCGTTTCTTGCTCCAGTCTACAATGGTGAGTGAAGAATGTCTTCTCCCCTCCCCTCCCCTCCCCACCACATATCCCTCGCTAATCCCCTCCACATCCCACTCCAATATACTCCACATTAATTTTTGCACAGGTGAGCGTCGCCTACACTCCCCCTTCAATACGTTTCCTTCTCCTCCCATCTCCAGGTTCCTCCATATTTTCTTCGTTGGTATGGTGATCGTGCTCATTACAGAAGCTACCGGTCAACAGTTTCAGATGACAAGATCACTGACGAGCGCACCGCAAAGTCCAAATTCCCACCGATCCAGTTCGGTCAGCAACTTCATCATCACGGCCCTCATCATCAGTCCCCCGCAGCTAGGCCGCATATGGTGTCCCGGTCTCTTCTCTACCAGCGCAGCCCCCTTCAACCAGGTTCTCTCCCTGCATGTGTATGGTCATCTTCGTTGACGCATCCTCCTACATGATCAAACAAGTCTTCCTTATTTTACTAGAAATGTTCTTTTTTTTACGAATGCCACGTACAGACTTAATACTCCTAGAGGCTGACCAAATGAAAACTGAAAGATAGTAGGATGTGCTTTAAAATAAATAAAATAAAGGATGATGTCTTTATTTATGACTACAGACTGCAGTTTAGGCTTCCGGCGCCATCCGAAGGTTACCAGCTGCGAATTTATACGAGTCTCTTCAGTTCTCATCTACACACTGCATATGCATCTACAACTGAAGTAACTTGATTACGTACACGGACATTAGCATATAAAATATGAAATACTATCCTTGTGCTGTTGGTTTGTGCAGAATCTTAGATATCATTTAATCAATGGTTACTTCGCTTCCTAGCAAAAACAAAAAAAGGGTTACTTCGCTGCTTTTAGCAGAAAATTGGGATTCAATGTGGTAGTTATGAATTTCCATTCTTAAATTAAATCAATAGCTTCTACAGATCTATAACAATTCCCAATAGCTTTTTACCTTCCTTCCTCTATTCCCGGTAGACTCTATTACCTTCCTTCCTCTATTCCTGGTTGTCGTAGGGACGAGGGCTCTGCTCGTTCTACTTCACCTCCCTGATAGTACGGAAAAAAAGTTTCAACTTTAAGTCATAGCGGCAACGCCGGGGACATCACCTAGTTTGGTAACCGACTTTGTAAACATTTTATAGTTACGTTCATCATCTAGATGTAGAGACCGAAGGTGTAATAAAACTCTTCATTTTTTCATTAAAAAAAAAGAGAAGAAGCTACGTTTACATCTTGCTTCTCGCTATTCTACAAACCAAGTCTTGCTTGACAGTAGTGGCAAAGCTAGGAAATTTTCAAAGCCTAGACAAGCTTCGAACCTAAGTATTAAATTACGGTCTATTGTTCATCAAAAATAAAAAAAACTACAATCTATTAAGAATGTACTTAGATATACTACCTTCGTGTCATAATGTAGATCGATTTAGATATTGATACGGTTTCTAAGATATTGCCTTGACCAGCGATTTCTATAAAAATCGTATAAAACTAAGTATACATTATAAAAGGATATTTTGATAAATTATTCTATACTTATTGTCAAATCTAAAAATATTTAACTTTCACAACTTCTAAAATGATCTATATTGCATATCTAAATATAAGCAACAAAGTTGAGAGCTGAAAACCCACAGATGTAAATGAACGGAATTGATACACATCACGAGTAAGTTCCCATATATGGAAATAAAAACGTCATATTAGGGTTTTAGGTTTGGAAATTGGGAATTGGGATGTGAGAGCGTGCAGCGGCCTAAGGGGGAATCTGGTGCCTGATGCCTTGATTGTTTTCGTTAGGCACGAGCGGGCCTGGCAACGGGCGAGCATGGGGCCTAGGCAGGAGCTCGGGCGGGTGGTGGGTGGTTGGTTTGGTGGACGGCCTAGCAGGTGTTGGTCTGGGTGGCGCAGGCCAGAAGCTGCGAGACGCGTCCCAGGAGCTGTGCTGCCCGGGCAAAACGCGGTACATAAGGATTTACTACTGAGACGCATGGGCGTGGAATTATTATGACCCATCGAGCTTCTGGCAGGCCGGTCCGCGAAGCGGGTCGCTGCTAGCCGTGCGTCCGTCGCGGGTACGCTGTGCGCGGCGCACGGAAGGACGCACTTTCGTTCAGCCACGCGGCGGAGGCGTTCTGCTGGGCCGCCGCTGCAGCGGAGGACTGTGGTGACTGGACGGTTGGACCATTGAGGTAACTCCACTCCATGCTAGGCTGCCGCTCCAGCGAGAGCCGAGAGATCATCGGGGCGAAGCCTGAAGCTGCATCGAAATCGTCAGAACAGGCCACAGCCCCATGCTAATGCCCAATGGCAAAGCCGCTCAAGCAGCAGTCTCGTACACCCCGTGACGACCTATCTGTTTCGCCGCACGGGTTCGAGCGTGAACAGCACAGTACCCGCCGGCGAGGTCGGCACGGACGCAGCGCGGCCGCGCCGTCGACCTCACGACCGGTGAACACGTGTGAACCTCCAGGCGATGGCTGCCGCTGCCACTGCACCACTGCCCGACACAGCGAGGAATCTCCAGGGGACAAGCAAACAAAACGGCGGGCCCGAGAACGCGTCGATGCGACCGAGTGTACCGGGTAATCGCGACACCACGCATCGCATACCATGCCTTCCATGGCAAAATAAGAAAAGGCTTCCCTTGGTTTCACGCTGCCGTGTCATGTGTGTCCGGACGCTGGAACCCAGATGGATAGCAACAGCAGTGCTGGGGCCGAGTCACGCGTGACTCGTATGGCAGTCGCTTTTCCATCGTAGTCTTTGATTTCTTGTTAAAGAAAAAAAAAGTCAGTCAGGCCGAAAGGTCATGTATATAAATCCAACTGGGAGGAATAATCCAACATGCATTGCTGGGACATGGAGAATCGAGAAAGATCTAGCTTAGAGAAGTAATATATATACTCCTTGGTAAACCCTGTCAAACTCGAAGCAAGATCAAGGGCGCTACTACTACTGCATGCTACTAATGTGCTCAAGCTAGTTGCACATTTGCAATATCAATCTTATATTCTGTGGATTCTTTTGATGAACTTGCCAATAAATTCAATTCATGTTTGATAAATGACTATTTAGCAAACACTTGTCGTAGACTAAAGGGACTCGCCGTAGCCTACCTACTAGCTCATTACTATCTCGTACAGCATCGTACGGTTTGGGTCAAACCACTCGTCACATTGACCACACCATCAATTCTTAAGAACAAACAAGAAAAGGTTGACAAACCATCGCCACAACTACTCAGCAACCACTCTCGATCGGCTTCAGGCTTTTCAGTCCCTGGTTCTTCTTTGGCACTGAGCGACTGACCAATTGACGGGTACATTTTCTTAAGACGACTATTTTGGACTATCTGCCATGACGAATAGCTTAGCAGTTTCTGCGCTTCTACGCTACGTAAATGGATGCATAATTGTTTGATGATCAGGTGCAAAAAAGTCTGGATGGACTTTGCAGGGAGAAAAATGCTCATCAGTACTTTCGTACAGCTAGCCATCCCAGACCATAGAAGGATAAAAAAAAAGTATGTGATTAGTCTTATCACATGAGTTTTTATGAAATTGCACATTGCAGATGATGTTTAGAAAAAAGGTTCGTAATAATTTTCTCATCAAAAACGGTTTAATAAAATCGTCTGTGATGTACATCATAGATAGTATGTTTTAAAAAAAGATCGTGATACCAAACTTATACTAGATGGTCTGTGCTCACAAACCCTTAAAAACTGCATCGAAACGAAAAACCACACATCCAAAACCCTCCCGAACTCTCCTGAGCAAAACCATCCTCACCGGCTCGCCTTCTCAATTTCTCCTCTTACCCCTCTACAGCAACTGCCACGCTCGACCCTTATTCCTCTCCTCCTCCCCTTAATCCCCTCTGCCGATTTACACGGCCTCCCTCCATGTGAGCTCGCAAGCGGCTGTGCGAGACGGCGCTCCAGATTCGGGTGGCAGGCTGGAGGTGCGTGATGGGGCAAGCAGTGCACGTCGCAAGCGTGCGGCATGGTTCTCATCCAGACCTAGTAGGGATTGGATGGTCACCGGCTGTGACGGTGCGAGACAGGTCGCGCCCCTCTTTCTCCTCCTTATTCGCGTCATCGCCATCCACACGTCTTCCTCCTCGTCCTCGGCCATGTTCTCAGCGGGTCCTTCATTGCCCGCCACTCTGAGATATGTGAGTCATCGCCCGCCGCTCGAGATCTGCCCCATCCTTCCCATCCTCCTAGCTACGCAATTGCCGCATCCGTCTTCGACCACGGCGATAGCGACTTGAAACCCATGGAAGAGCACAAACCGAGGGCCGCCCGCCACCTCCTTCAGTAGGCCCGCAGGACGCTCAAGTAGCTCGTCATACCGGTGAGCTAGACAATGCAGGAGGGCCTAGCAGTGGCCGACACCGTTGAGCCGCTCCCTATCGCCGACATTGCCACTGAGCTCGGCATCCTCTAGAGCCATCGAACTACAAGGTTAAGGTAAAGATGTACTTCTTGATTGATTGGTGCTTCTACAAGGTCAAGGTGAAGATGTACTACTTGATTGATTGGTGCTTCTTGGTTAGAGAAAATCCCATGATTTGGTGTAAGAATCTTGTTTGGGTTAATAAATTAGAAGTGATTGGAGTTTTTTTATGCAATTTGGACTGGAATACAATCTTTTGTTGTTGTCTCTTGATCTGTTAATTGGGTTGATCTATTTGTGTGATGCAAATTAGAAAGGATCCGGTGGTCAGGGTGCTGTCATTTTTTTCCTTTTTCATAATTTCTTGTCACATACGGTTTTTATTGAACCAACTGTGATTCTTATTTTCACATCACAGACCTTAAACCACATATGTTTCAGAAAACCATTTGTAATGGCTGTTTTGAACCGACTATGATGAAGGTTCGTGTAGTAGCGTGTGTGGAATTACATGGATGATAAGAGACAGTTTAATTATGTTTTGAAGAAAGATAAGAGATGGTTTAATCAGAAAAAAGAAATTTTACATCAATTTCACATGAAAATAGTGCAACCTACATCAATATACGGAAGTTTTTTCAAGACATACCTAAGTGGAGATAGATCATGAGAATATGAGATGGGGATAATAACAAGGAAAGGATGCTGTTTTTTTCCATTTCCAGAGAAATTTCAACCGCGTAAATGTTTTTTTTTCTTAATCCTACCTGCATGGCTGCATATGAGGGTGTTTTTTTTGCGAGGATGCATATGAGGGTGTTAGCATGACCAATTATTGGAACAACAGTTGCTGCACATGAATTAATTTTCTAAGCAAGACAGGACCTTGTTGCATGTTAGTGTATATGCTTCACTTCGTAAACAAAATGATATATATCCTCTTTTCAGATAGCAAACGTCTTTCTTTTCATGTTGCCCTAGCTCCCCCGCAACCTAATAGTCTACTACCTTGCTTTCCTGCTGGTCTCGTAAGATTAAAGATACCATCCAAATCGCATCCACCCCGATGTATATCAGCAGACCTCTTTTAATACGCTCCACTTACCTCCTAAGAAGTAAGATAAATATTTAATCCTGGCCATCCATTTATCAATGTAAGATAAATATTTAATCCTGGCCATCCATTTATCAATGGCAAACTTAACATGTTGGCACTTAATTTATAGCAAGTTACGGGCTTTTCCTAAGGAAGGCTTAAATTGGATTAGGTATACCTTTCCGATATAAAGTTCCTTAATTATTTCCATATATACAAATAGAAAGATTTCCGAATTCGTTACAAATTTGACTGAAACTTTGTTGGTGGGATTTCATTATGAATTTGTTACTACTTTTTCTCTACTAAGTTTATTAGAAAATGATATTCTAAACGTGGGTACATAGGAACTTATCTTGTGAAAAAACAGAAAACACGAATAATAACTTTAAAAAAAATCTGAAAATATTCATACGCATAGGATATAATATGAAGTATATACCTAAAGAGTTTGGTTAAACCTATGACCATTTGTGATACGTGGGAAAAAGTTAAGTTAGAGTGTCATTGAAGATGTTACCATTCACGTTTGTGCAGTAACCTATTTTCTTTTTTCTTTTTAAATGTATCACACTTTCTAACCAAAATTTATAAGTATATATTTCACCCAATATTGCATATATGTAGATTTCCAGAGTTTTTTAAAGACTTATAAGTAACATTTTATTTGTGTTTTTAATTTCGGGTTCATATGTATCTAGGTTCTAAAATCCCCTCTAGCTTATACATCCATTAATTAAGGCCCATAACATGATGAAACATAGTGCAACACCGATGTTTCATTACGTTGTAGTCAGAAAAGATATGGAGTACTCATGTCGTTCTCTAATTTAAATTGCAGTAGCGTTATCGTCTTATCAGTAGCTAGGGTGTGCTCCACTCCACGGGACCCTCCATGCGATCCGTGGGCGAAAAAAGAAGTATAAAAAGTTTGCTAAAAGGATAGCCAAGATGGACAAAGGAGGGATGTGGATGACATTTCGTCGTGACAGATTGGAGATGATGCCACTGGAAAGGAAAAATGATAGAGATTACAAGATGATTAGGACCTCTTAACTTTTTATCTGTGTAAACAGAAAAGATCTAGTGGTTATGTGCTGGAAAAGCTAAGAAACGCATAAATAAATCTTATAAACCAAATACTGGAGATGCTCTGCATGTGGAAGAGTTGTGCCGATCCGGTACTCTATGAAAGTTTCACACACTCTCAAAACCATGAGCTCTTGGTTTTAATTTAACACCGACATACATGTATAAAGGTAGAAAGATAATTCAAAAGTAGTAGAAAGCAACAGAGGGGTGTCAGATGCATATGTCGCCTACACCAGGAGGCCGCTGGTCATCAGCTGCTGTTCACTTTACCTTATCAAGGATTAAGTTGCATCACTTTACCTTATCAAGGATTAAGTTGCAGATTTGTGCATCATTTTTCGGATTTGACTGCATCTCAACCAGAGCAAAATATCTATATATTTTCTGAAAAAGAGGGGATCCCTCTGATTTCCGTCACAAGAAATCAGCGCCGTTTATACAAGGTCCAGAACAAAAAGGAAAACTCGTAAGCTTGTCTGCGAACAGCCTTGGACAGACATCTTTAGTTCTATCATCCAGCAAGTCTTAACAGACAGAACAGATGGTGGCATCAGAAGAAGCACCGCACCGCTACAAAAACTACAAACGACACCAAACATCAGGGAGAGTTCATTTGCAGACGAGTTCATCAGGGAGCAAAATATCCATTGGAAAACACTTCGACCCGTCCAAGTGAAGCTACGATTCAGACACGTGATCGATCTCTTGCACGAGAGCGACGCTTGACAAGCATAGCATCGTCATATCACATCAAAATTACCCCGAACAAGATCTGGCGCTCACATCAAAATTACCCCGAACAAGATCTGGCGCTCGATCGGGCCTCGAGTTTTACGCTCCAACCCCTCCCACAGGCCACAGTTCACCTGTCGAGCGAGCGCGTCAAGAACTTGATGCACGTGCGACTCTCGACAGCAAGTGACTGAGCACTAGCAGCAGCGGTAGCAGGTTGGGTTGCGCAGGCAGGGCAACTCGAGATTTTTCATCCCCGTGCGCGGTGGTGTGCCCCACGCACAACGCAATTTTTTTTTGCACTTTTAACCTCTTATTTAGTGGATTACCAAATTTAACCTCCTTTAAAACATAATAATAAAATTTATCCATGTAACAGATTAGACATACAACACATGACACACATCATGTCTGACGAGCATAATGGACACCTATCATGGGTTGAAAGCGCGATAGAGCTTCAAAACTGGAACAAAAGCCAACATGTGACCTGTCGTGGCGTGGAGACGCAGTCTAGATCCGCGATAGACCACGTGTTACACCTTCAGACCGTGATTGGTATCCTATTGCATCTTCTATCACTGTTGCGATATCCTCTCGCGCCTTCAGCCTACGATAGGGACCCATCGCACTCTCTAAGGCTCTGTTTGGTTGGGCTTCTGGGGGGCTTTCCATTGGAAAAAGCCCCAACCCAACCAAATAGGGTGCTTTTGGCTGGCTTTTTCCAATGGAGGCAAGCAGCTTCGCAGTACAAATCGGGTCACTGTGAGAAGCCCCTCATACTCAGCTTCCCGCAATCCCTAGTCACTGTGCGCTTAACTCTCCACCGAGTTGCCCTTCAAGTTGTAAGAAATAACAGCCATTTGCCCTTTCCCGATCCCCTTTCCCTTCTCCACGAACGCAGAGCAACAGCGGGGCGGAGCTGACGCAGCGCCAGGGGAGGGGGTCGCCGGGGAAGGAGGAAGAGCGCTAGGGGAGGAAGCAGCCGCCGGTGGGAGGGAGCTCGGGGGGAGAGAGAAGACCGTCGGCGGAGAGGTGAAGGGGATCTCCGCATACCGGGGCTCGCTCCCCACCTTCCTCACGCCGTCCTCGACCTCCGCAGCGGCCCCGGTCTCCTCCACTTCAAGCGAGCGGCGACAACCTTGAGGCCGTCCGGCCGAGCTCCGGTGATGGAGGCAAGCAGCGGCTCCTGGGTGAAGTGGATCTGGCGGGAGGTGATGGGGGAGGGAGCTCGGGGGGAGGGGCTCGGGGGGAGGGAGAAGCGGCCGGGGGGAGGGAGAAGCACGCCGCCAGTGGGGGGAGGGAGCTCGGTGGGAGGGAGGTGCCGCCGGTGGGAGGGAGCTCGGGGGGAGAGAGAAGCGACCGGGGGAGGGGGAGGGAGGGGAGGGACCGGCGGCAGCTGGGACCGAGGAGGAGGCGGCGGCGGGGACCGAGGAGGGAGGCGGCGGTGGATTTGGGCCGGTGGGAGGGCGGAGGCCGAGTGGGGGCTGTGCCATGGTGGGCTGGTCGGAGGGGACATTCGCCGGCGGCAACTCAAGCCCGGCGGCGAAGGGACCGAGGGGGAGCTCAAGCCCGGCGACGAAGGTTCTAGGGGCGCGGTGGCGGCGAAAACAAGGGGCTGGGGAGGCAGCCCGATGCCCCCTCCCCCCTTTTTTGTGTTCTTTTAATTTTTTTATTTTTTTGTATTTTTTAGTAATTTTAGTTTAATCAATTATTTATACTTGTGTTTATATTTATTCTTTTATGTAAATCTTTTAATTTAAAGTAGGTTGAAAGCCTTTTTATTTAGATTTTTAATTAAATTTGTAAAGAGTTGGAATTAAAACTTCGAAAAACTAGTTAGGGTTCGTGAGAAATCATTGAACCGAATCTTGGACAGTGTATACTTCTAAATTTTGTTCAAGTTGATTTCAGGGGTATTTCAAACATTTCTTCCATACACAGCCACCAGCCACAGCCCAACTAAACACCTTGTACCACAGGCTCAGGTGCCAACAGCCACAGCAGCTTTCCTAAATAGTTAGCTAACAGTTGCTTTTATAACAGCCACAGTCCAACCAAATAGGACCCAACTATGGTCCGTGTGTTATCTACCTGCTATGTTATTGGGGTAAATTTATCTATACGTTCTAGAGAGGGAGCTAATACAGAGGGAAAAAATTGCACCCGCGGTCTGAACGCGAGCGGGGCGCACCCCCGCGCGTCACGCCTCACGATAACACAAACCGCGGACGACGCGCACGGGCAGGGGCCCCGGCGCGGGTAGAAATACCAGCGCCCACCCGAAAATCCCCAGCTCCCCGTACCGGAAACATCCCACTACCCCCAGGGCCACCACCAGTCACCACCACCTCCCCTCTCTCCCTCTTCTAGTGCCAGCTACCTCCTCTCTGCTCTCGGTAATCTTCCGCATCACCCGTACGATCTCCTCCCTCTCCCCTCTCCTGGTACGGCCTGAGCTGAGGGGTGGAACAGCACCGGCCGGAGCTAGCTAGCGCGGAGAGGTACGTGCTTCCTTCTCGCGCGCCTGCCTTCTTGGTAGCTGGTAGTTCAGGCTTGCGTTTCTTAGCACTCTTGCTGATTTCAAGTCACAGTTAGCTACGGAGTTCTTGATGTTTGGCCGTGGCTAGGTGTTTGCGTGAATCGATGCTCGGTTCGCTAATATTCTTGCGAGATTGGCAGTTGCATAAGAGAAAAGAAGCTGCTTTTATAGGTTTTTTTGGTAGTTCAATGATTGTATCTCTGCATATTTTGCGAGCCTAGGGACATGGCACTCGTACGGCCTCAGTACTAGGACATGTCCATACTTGCGAAGCCATGGAGATTTTTCTTTTCTTTTCCCTTTTTTTTGACCGCGTCAAGTGGTTAGTAGCACGGAGCACACGAGTGGTGTTCAGTAGATTTCTCGATTTGTGCCAAAACCATGACGAAAACAAGTAGATCTGGAAGCTGTTGACTACTGACTTCTGTGATTTATTTATTTATTTAAGTGGGTGTTAATTAATCTTGTGCCTGGAGTAGTTGAACCGACTGGTCAAACTGCCTGTGGAGGCGGTCTGGTGTAGGAAATGAGATGGGGATACTTTATGACTCATCTACAATCCTCTGCTTTGTCTGCACGCTGGCTGGTCATACTTGTCTAGTACGTCTGTCTATGAAGGTTTTGCGATGTCAATCATGACGCTGTTCTTTGGTCAGCATTACAACATGCTCCTTCCTCCACCTTCTATACTGTTTCAGGACAGCAACATATGTACTCTGTGTGACGTAAGTTCAGGACTTGAGGATTTTTGTTTGATCTACATCAGGGGCTTTTGCTAACTACTCAAAGTGCTTTTTGTAGACTAACTTCATTCGTTTAGGCCTTGTATTTCAACTTTTAATGTTACTCCTTTTCATTGGTACAATGATGATCCTTTATAATTGCTATGCTCTTGCTGGTTTTGAAAGAACATGTACAAGATTTGGTCCCAGTTTTGGTTACCGTAGTTCTTTCTTTCTTTGGATACAGTATATTGTTTCTTAGTGTCTGAGATTGAGATGTTGATTCCATGTATACAATGGAAATTGTGGATTTTTCCAACATGGAATGGTTGGGCAATTGTCTTCGTGAAGAGCTCTGAACGAAAGCTAATACACCAAATTTATTTCTGTAGCTGAAAGTCAAGCTTGACTACCAGTTTTACTATTCGAATTGGTAACTCAATATGTTTTTGTTCTTACAGTCTGACTCTCTTGTTACAGATTTTGTTTCATCTGAATTTCTGGACTAGAAGATATATCAGCAGACTACAAGATTTTGCTTATCAAAAGCACTTGATAACATGGAGTAACTAGTGCGGCAGGCTCTTTACTGAACCAGAATGTCTGATACTCCAACCTCCAGAATGATGCACCCCTTTAGCAATATATCACGGCAGAATCCGAAGCAGTACCAATATTCTGACAATCCACAGCTCCCTTCTCACCCTTATCAGTCACCTCCAGACACCCATGTTGTACCACAACAGCATTATAGCCCCAAGTATCATTCACCAGATGCTGGTTATGAAAACCAGGTTACTCATATGAAGTATACTTTGGACTCGTCGGTGGCAGCTGGTTGTATGAGCCATGATTCACCCTCCAGCCATAGTTTCACTCCCAGGAGTGGTAGTGGCAGCCCTTCATCTCAGGAAGACAGTCACTCCGATTGCACAAATGAATCTCCTGTAAGTGCTTCGTGTGTCACTGAGGATCCTAATGATCTGAAGCAAAAACTGAAGGATCTTGAGGCTGTAATGCTTGGGCCAGACTCTGAGATAGTCAGTCTTGAGAGCTCCGTCACAAACCAGCTTTCACTGGAACCGGAGAAGTGGGTGCGGATGATGGGCTTTCCCAGAGGCAACTTGAAAGAGCTACTAATTGCTTGTGCTAGAGCTGTGGAAGAGAAGGACGGCTTCGCAATCGATATGATGGTTCCAGAGTTGAGGAAAATGGTTTCGGTGTCTGGTGAGCCACTCCAGAGGTTGGGAGCCTACATGGTGGAAGGGCTTGTTGCCAGGCTTGCCTCCTCTGGGCACTCAATCTACAAAGCTTTGAAGTGCAAAGAACCAAAGAGTTCTGACCTCCTGTCCTACATGCATTTCCTGTATGAGGCCTGCCCCTATTTCAAGTTCGGCTACATGTCAGCAAATGGTGCAATTGCGGAGGCTGTCAAGGGAGAAGACAGGATTCATATAATTGACTTCCATATCTCTCAAGGGGCTCAGTGGATTTCTCTCCTCCAAGCCCTTGCAGCCAGGCCTGGTGGACCACCAACTGTAAGGATCACGGGCATTGACGATACAGTGTCAGCTTATGCGCGAGGTGGTGGGCTAGAGTTAGTTGGGAGGAGGCTGTCACACATTGCTGGCCTGTGCAAGGTACCATTTGAATTCCATGCAGTTGCTATCTCTGGAGACGAAGTGGAAGAGGGACATCTTGGAGTCGTCCCTGGGGAAGCTCTTGCAGTAAACTTCACCCTGGAGCTGCACCACATTCCAGATGAGACCGTGAGCACGGCGAACCACCGAGACCGGATCCTGAGGCTGGTGAAAAGCTTGTCACCAAAGGTGCTCACCCTTGTAGAGCAGGAGTCCAACACGAACACTGCACCTTTCCCCCAGAGGTTCGCAGAGACGCTGGATTACTACACTGCCATCTTCGAGTCCATCGACCTGACGCTCCCAAGGGATGACAAAGAGAGGATCAACATGGAGCAGCACTGCCTGGCAAGGGAGATTGTGAACCTCATCGCCTGCGAGGGCGCGGAGAGGGTGGAACGCC
This sequence comes from Stipa capillata, assembly GCA_019208055.1. NCBI lineage: Eukaryota > Viridiplantae > Streptophyta > Magnoliopsida > Poales > Poaceae > Stipa > Stipa capillata. The sequence continues at coordinate 463,547 of JAGXJF010005317.1, forward strand.
ATGAGCTCTTCGGCAAGTGGAAGGCGCGCCTAATGATGGCTGGCTTCAAGCCATCTCCGCTCAGCTCACTGGTGAATGCCACCATCAGGACGCTGCTGCAGAGCTACTCGGTGAACTACCAGCTCGCCGAGAGGGACGGAGTGCTCTATCTCGGATGGAAGAGCAAGCCCCTGGTGGTTTCGTCCGCATGGCATTAGTGTTATCATGTGCTCTGACGATGAACTTCCGTAGTTCCCTGTAACCTTGTTTTCCATAGTCAATTTAGATGTATGTTTGGTTGGACTATAGGACGACCTGGTGATACTGGTATGTAGAAGAATAGCTATAACCTGCTGTTGCAATGCCAAACTTAGCATGTAGGCCAAGCCTGAATAAGGATGATGAGGTGTAGTACAAGTTTGAGGGTATATGTTTAAGTTTCAGACGTCTAATGATAATGTTGTTTCAGTCAGCTTTACTATGTACCATGTAACTAAAATCATTTAAGATGGTGGTGTTGGTAAGGACTGAAAATGAATAGAAAAAACATCTAATCTAACAGGTGCAAATCCAATCGCGCGAGCATTCGCAAATGCATCATTCATACGCATGGAGATACAAAGCCTTGCCACAAAAGAAGACAAGACAAGACAATTCAGGAAACCAAATTATCATAATCTATACTCTTACCAATATTCCAGTAGAGAAGAGAAAACAGTTCACAAAACCAAATTCTCATAATCTAATTAATCATAACAGGTTCGCTGTACAACGAATGTAGGGCTGCAATGCTACATACAACAAAGGCTTTTCCCGCTCCGAAAGAGCCATGTGTATTTGCTGCAGCCCGCAGGTATGCTTACTTGCCTCCGGTCGAACTGATTTGTAAATGATACACAATTGAGAATCTTGATGAAGAGATTGTCATTACATAAGCACTGTTGGTAATATATGATCCTTGGAGCTATAGGCGCTAGTAGACACTCTCATGGACCCATGACTAAATTTCCAGCACTGCTATAGCATAAGTTAGCTGAATGGTCCATCGGTGTGGCTTTGAACGTAAATCCATCATTACTTTTTTCTTCTCTGGAACCATATATACTGCTAGATGCATTTCCTTGTACTGTTGGCACTGCCATTGATGGAAGCCTCATGTTACCGTACATTGAAGCCATGGGTTGCATTTGATACTGCATCTGATCAGGAACTGAAGACTGCATTAGGTTTGTGGCATCACTGTGGTTCGGACTAATTCCAACACCAAGGTCAAGACTGATGGTGTCACTTTCAGGCGCTTGAGAATATTGGTTCGCGAAGGTCCTGGCTTCACATGCTCTCATCATGCCGCCAAGGCCAGGCATATTACTGTTAATCGGATGTGCAGCAGTCTTCATGGGAGGTTGGGACATCTCATGGCTTGCATTCCTAGCAGCAGGGACTTCATGGTTATGTTTTCCTTCATATGTTGTTATCACTGATTTAGGATCATGTGATGCTCTCTCAACATGCTTCCTGACAGGGCATCCTGTGCTTGTGCACTTGTAGTAACTCCTGCAATCAAGAACAAAAATGAATATATGAGTGCACTGTCAGACATGTGCCACCACAAATAATAAATGGAGCTGCTGCTTGTCTAAATATGGAACACATCTATCCATTCAGAAAGTGATGGCAAATAATCCCTCCATCCACAAATGTAGGCCACCGTGGGATCCATGTGGACCTTTTGAAACTCTGACCAGCAGTATAGTGCAAGTATACAGACTGAGTAGTGAGAATAATGTCATTGGACTTGTCTTGAAAATTCATAATATGTATTTCTTTGGTAGCATATTATGATTGAAAATCACAGTTGAAGTCTTGCAGTGCAGACTGCAAAATAAAAAATGGCCTACATTCGTGGACAAAGGGAGTATGAAACACTTAAAATCCCGACTCCGCGGCATTATTACACTGACAAAATTTCTGATTAAAAGCTGCATGTTTTTGTGGCTTCCAACTAAAGACCTCACCATTTCACAGCTACAACTAGCAACCAAACCAATTAATTGCTTCCATTTGGTGTACTTATGAATAGTATTTTATATGGTACAATATAACAGTGCAACACTGCTTTCTAACTTCCTTACAAGCATAAATGCATAATAATTGAAAGGCCAGGACATATATATGCATAAGCACAACAATATAGCATGTTTGGTTGTGCGAAAGTTTGTCCTGCACTAATGTTTGTCAAAAATTTGGGTTACCAAATTTTGGTCACGCCCATGAATATTTGGAACAAAATAAACTAGGATGCCAATGCCAAAATTTAGATAGCAAACCAAATGTGTGCCTAACACGGTCAACACTAGCAATTTTTAGCAACTGTTAGCTTCAACCAAATACCGATTTGTCTTGCCCCCTCATGGAAAGTGCATCATGCCTAGCTAGCAACTCAAATCCAAGGGAGTATTTTAAAGCCTTGCGGCCCATGCATTAATAAAAACATGTTATGATAAAAAATTGTGCGCCCATGGGGCTTCGACCCAAAGACCACCCCCTCAGATAGGTACACACATACCGATCAACCAATTGACTTCACTTGTATGCATAGGAACATTACTTTCTAGTTTCTATTTTCTCTACGGAGTGATCTTGCAGGGCTGGACCATATACATGCATACATACATCAATATAATCTTGTACCACAGACACGAATGAAGTGTATAATGCCTTTTTTTCTTCTTTTTCTTAATATCTTATTTCATGAGCAGTTAGATGTGATCTTTACCAAGAGGGGAAAAGACTCATCATAACAATACTAAATTACTTACGGCTGGTAGTTGTGTCTGCCCAAATAAAAAAAATAGTACAGAATGGTGAAACTATATGACAAGAGTAAACACAGTCAGCTTTGAGGGGTCTTCAAGGACACATGGGCTGATCATAAATACGGAGTAGGAATTCTTCCATCTCTGCATTTGATCACCAACAGTGATAAATGTGAGGTAGCAGACCTTTCGTCTTCCTCAACCACATCTTTCACGGCTCTATCCACTTAATTTGTTCTAATTCAACCTCGAGCATAGATGTGAAAGTAGAACAATTACTTGTTCCATGGCCATTTACTTTTGTTTCGATTAGGCCTCTACAATGAATTTAAGTTTTCAGATATTAGATTTAACCAGCATAATAATCACAGGTCTTCTGGGGGAAGGAATATAATTTGATGTATACATGAATGATAAGTATATAAAAATAAGTTATGCGTGGACATGTTGCAAAATACGTGGAATGCAGAAGTTCCTTAGTAACTGAACTAGAGAACATAACCTGAGTAGATAGTTTAACATTACTTTAAAACATCTGTTCGCGTGCTAGACAATAAAAAGAGAAAATTTAACAGGAGTAGTTAATGAAGAAAATAAGTACCGACCGCGGATTAGGGTTTCCTTTGACTACTTTTTGCCCATACTTGCGCCAACGATATCCATCATCCAAGATGTCAACCTCACTAACAGTTTGTACAACAACACGAGGCTCACGGTTAGGTTTACCCATCAGAGCAGCATCAATACCAGCAGACTCCATTTTCCTGTTTCCACAGTTGACAGTTGCAGACAACAAGATTAGCAATTGACAGGAGTGATTCTTTAGAGTGTACCAAGTCCAAACCATGTGTACCTGCGTTTCGACTCTAAATCATCATCCTCCGTAGCATCATCCCCAGGATAGGGCCTTCCACCTCCAGCATCGATGTCATCATCACTAACTGAACCTGGAACCGGCTCACCCATACCAGCTGAATGTACTGGATTAGCAAGGTTGCTAAGAACATTTGAAGGTTTGTCTGCATATTAGCGGCACAATCTTAGATACCGACAAAAAGATGACTAGAAAAATATTAAAACCCATCTTTACCACAACTACAACTGAGGGAAACATATCAAGTTGAGCTTTGTAAGTCTAAAGAATTCCTTTTCAAGAATTTTTAGAAATTTGAAGTATTGAGTTGTTACTACTATAAGGCATTCATGAAAAAGAATAGCAAACGACTCAGGAAAAAAAGATCAACAAAATGCTGCAATTTAATCATAGATGCCGATATACTTCAATTTCCAAAACCAATATGAGTATGCAGGATGCCAAGCTGCCAATAGAAATCATTTTTTTTCCAAAACCTTGATAAACTACTCACCTTCAGCAGCTGCCACACTATCATATCTTTCTTCACCCTGGTTCGAAGGAACTGCACCACCAGCTAACCTCCTATTGGGCTGGGGCTTAGGATGGTTGTGACGCCCTTTATAAACAACTTCAGTAATCTGACCATCAACCGCACGTTCCAATAGCTTTTTTACTTCACAATTAGGATGCGTGCACTTGTAATAACTTCTAGGATTTTCACTTCCCTTAACGTGCTTCTGTCCATATTTGCGCCAGTTATAGCCATCTTCTGCCGACTTGTCAGCTACATTTTCAGACTGTGTCTCTTGCACGGCATTCTCAGAGCTATTCATCTGATGCAACTCAGATGTACCAACTTCAGCAGGCATGCTGTCAGTCAAACCAACCATTCTGACAGGTTGGTTCGGAGCACTTGAAACATTCACTGTGAGAGTTGACTCACGTGAACAGAGAGGTCCGTTTTCAATCACCATGCTGCTAGACGATGAGGCAGGATTCAGGCTTTGATTTTGCATAGAATGCTCATGACTTTTCAGATCATGCATAGCAGGAGCCTGCAGTGCAAAATGTGAGCATTACAAATGTTACACAGTGCAAAACTAATCTGTACAAAAGTCAACAAGAATTAAGAAAGAACGTGACCAAGCAAGCAACAATAGATAGATCAACTAAATCCGTAATAGGTTTTTCTTCAAACTCTATCACTTAATGTTTTTCTTCAAACTCTACCATTTATACAAGAAACTTTTGCAGTACCTGTGAGAGAAGTAATGCAGCATATGGAGTAGACTAACTAGGTTAATAGAATAATTCAGGAGAATATAATACGTTACGACTTTCCTTTTATGTTAGAATTAAGCACGATTCCCATTTGACAATGCCAATCGAAAGCCACAGAACTCACCCACAAAAATCCTTCATATTCTTTTCCATGAAAACTGAAGACAAAATTGGGACTTGTCTCTTTATATTCTAATTTTTGCAAACAAATGTAAATGTTTACAGCACTAGCAACCTCTCAAATCTCACCTAGCAAGAAAATGTTTTGTCACTGTACTTAGGGCCTGTTTGGTTAGGTTGTGGCTGTTGACAAAACTGCTAGTAGCTGGCTGTCTGAGAAAGCCGTTGTGGCTATGAAAAGTGAACATATGGCTTTGAGTTGATGCAAGCCATCTATAGTGTTTTAGAAAATGAGCCCGAAGCTTCAGCACATTGCAAAAAGCTAGGGCAAGGCAGCTTTTCCAAACAGTTGAATTTGCACTGCAAAGCCCACAGCCACTATTGGCAAAAGCTGCTCAAAAGTTGGCCGTTTGGTTGGGCTGCAACTTTTTCCAGCGAAAAGCTGTTGAAAAGCTCAGCCAAACAGGGCCTTATGCATAGCACAATCACGTATTATAGCCAATTCTAATCACAAGGATCTCATTTCTTATTTTCCACTAAAAGCTTTATTTATTTATTTTAGGCTGTGAAGCCTTGCTGTAACCAAAACCTACAGTAGGGGCCTGTTTGGTTGGACTATGGTTGTTGACAAATCTGCTGTTGATTGACTTTGGAAAAGCTGATGCAACTGCGGGAAAGTGAACATATGGTTTTTGGTTGATCCAAACCATCTACAATATTTTTGGAAAATGAGCACTGAAGCTTCAACACATTGCAAAAAGCTGGCAAAAGACAGCTTTTTTAAATAACTGAATTTGCACTATAGAGCCCACGGCTACCATTGACAAAAGCTGCTGAAAAACTAGTTGATTGGTTGGGCTACAGCTTTTTCCAGTGAAAAGCTGTTGAAAAGTCCAACCAAACTCCCCCTAAACTTGATATACATATCATATTTGAATTTGTAGCCATATCCCCTCCAATATTGGCATTAACATTTCCAACCACCGAACCCTGGAGGCGTGGACTACCATCAATGCGCACTACACCCAAAATAGTATTGACTTAATGAGCTTCCTGCTGAGATTTGCGATGCATCTGGGACAGCACTCACTTCCTATCCTCCAAAAAATACCAGGGGAAAATGGGTAATTTCATAGATGCATTTGCACAAGAGAGGCAAAGAGCACAAATTTTTAGTGTACAGGACAACAATTTTCAACATGACATCTATTAAATTGATTAAAATATCAATCCACTAACTTCCCGACAACATAAAGATGGTTAACAATTATGCAACAACTCAAGAATGTTGCTAAATTATGACTGTAATATAATTGCTACTTTAGTAAAAAACATGCACATCAAGGGGATAAAGAGGTCAAAGGGAAATTAAATTTTTGGATTCAAGAACCTAACTAAAATTGAATTTCAAAAACTGGATTCCAAAATAGAGCTGCTAACTAAAATGCAATATGGTGGACCCAGTAGGTGGCAAGCAGCATACTAATAAGTTCAGGTTCAACAGCTTCAGGTCACTAAAACGAAAGTGATGTAAAAGTAGAGAAGATGTTAAGAAATAAGAACATTAACTTCATTTTGCAGTTCTCCAAGATAAAGTCCAATTTATTTTGTGGGTTAATATATAAAAAATGCCTAAATTTATTTTTGCTGTTCTACAAGATAAAGACAATTAATTTATATATGCCACATATAAATAAAAAAATCATTAAGCTCTTAAGTCCAGTACATGCTGCTAAAGAATTGTAGAAGTAACCATTAAATGAAAGACTATGTACCACTGACTGAGAAGACGAATTGAGATGGGGCTTGAATTCAAAGTCATGAGAACCCCCATCTTCATGGGCACTACGACCAGATTTATCCCGAGGTGAAGGCAGTATGTCCGGATGAGTGTTCTTGTTCATAATTGCAGCCATGCTCAAAGTACCAGTTGTGGGTGAGGGTTCAACCTGAACAGAAAATTTTGTTAACTTTATCTCGAAGCCAGGTAATCTCTATATACTTATGAACATCAAATAATGTACAACAATATTATAGCCTGCAGATTGCACAGAATTTGTAGAGTACTTCTATAAATTTAATACGGTACTTAAGCTCTCTGAAATAAATGTTTTCTAGAAACACCTGTCAGAGAATGTTACCTTCATAAATTCTTCCTTTGAACGAACCTGTTTGCCAAGCATTCTATCCTATGCTCGAAAAAGGAAACATGGAGAAGAGGGCCGACGAGAACAACAAAGCGAGACAAAGAAGTAGTAATGATGCCGCAAACAAGTCACCATGCTCAGCAAGCAAGGGTATTTCAGTTTGCGGGTTGCCAGCAAGAGGAATCCAAAAAACTAATACCACATCTAGAACCAATCCCGAGGAAGAACAAGAATACAATGACCTGCAAAAAAAATCCGGCACCCAAATTACTTGGTGATTTTCTTACGGAAGAGCACCATCTCTTAGCACACCCCAGTACGATACCAGCCAGAGACGAGGGGAAGTTTCCTTAAATAAGGCCCTATAAAGTCCCCATAAAAGGAATGCCAAATGATGATTTGCTCCCCGAGCCACCAAGTGTGTGCATAACAGAATAATTCCCCCGAGACGCACAAGCAACAGCTCCCACCTCACTCCACAGCAAATAGACGGCGCAGGGACGCCCCAAAAGGAGAAACAGAGGGAAAACAACCATATCACCGAGAACCCCGCGAAAAGGAAGTTCCAGAAGCCTCATGGCACCGCCGGAAATGCGAAAGCGCACAGCAAAGCGCATTATTCCGAGACCACGAGCCAATCCCCGGTGCAATTGTCTCATAAACTACAGCATAAAGCTAATGCGCACCGGAATCCCTCCTTTCCCCAGCTCAAATTAACCTCAGCATGACATGGACGCCGTAGAATTCGCAGATCCCGCGGTAATATGTAATAACGAGTGGAGAGGCGATAGGTACAGCAAGGTAGCAATCACCTTGAAGTTGGTGAGGAGGACGGGCGACTCGAGGAGGGCGGAGGGGCTGAAGCCGGCGGGGATGGTGAGGCAGGGCTCGCGCGAGATCGGCAGCCGCGCGGGGGACATCGCCTTGTACCTCGCGCCGGCGCCCGAGAGCACCGCCACGCGCCGATCCGCCGGGTACGGCTTCTCCGGCGAGCTCCCGGCGCCTACGGGGAGGTCCCCGGAGCTAGGGTTTGGCGAATCGGACATTGGTGCGGGCGGGGTGTGCAGAGGTCTGAGTGAGCAGGAAGGAGGTGGTTTTGGAGGCGATGGTGAGAGGGGCAGTTTGGGGAAAGTGGCCTCGTGCCGTAGCGAAGGTAGCGTGGGGTGCGAGGCTGCGACTCGTGTGGACTTGATTAATGAGGAGGCATGAAATGACCTTCTCGCCCCTGGATGTTGCGCGAAATTGCCGGGCAGGGTACGCGAGTTCAGTCAGAGAGGGGGAGAAGCGAAGCAATCGTGGTGTGATGTTGGGCAACCGCGGCACGAAAACCGGATGGTGGGATCCGGAGGCAGGGAGTGGCGACAGCGACCCGGCTGGCTGCGGGGTTGGAGGTCTGGGGCACCGAGGCATCGCCCTTTGTGTGTCCCTAAATACCGGGCCCGCGGTAGCGGCGGGTCCACTGTCAGTGAATGTTTTGAGGCGTGTGTGTGGGCCGTCGTCCGTGACGCTGGAAATGTTGTAGAAGGTGATATGAATGTGGTGTTTTAAAATTCGGCATGGGATGCCTGTCAGAGTGCCCCCATGATCCACTTAGGGTCCGTTTGGTTCAATGGCAAGGTGGGATGGGATGGGGCCATCCTTTTTTTCTTAATGGGATGATCCATTGTGTTGTTTGGTTGAGTGGATTGAGAAGTGGATGGAATGACCCGGTCCGGTGTTTGGTTGAAATGGGATGGATCCAACTGGATGAGCAGCTGACATGCAGGGTCCACATGTCATTGACCCAATAGCATTTCCCTAACCTCCCTCTCTCTCTCTCTTCATCCTCTCTCTCTCACCACCGGCGGTGGGCTCGGTGTGGACGCAGGGGAGCTCAGGGCGGGGGCCGGCGGGGCTGCGGGGACCGGCGGGCGCTGCGGGGGCCGGCGGACCGACCTCGAGCAAGGGGCGGTGGGAGCTCGGCGGGGCGGCGGACGGAGCTAGGGGGGGCGGGCAGCGGACCGAGCTCGGGGGGCGGCGGACCGAGCTCGGGCGGGCGGGCGGACCGAGTTCGAGTGGGGGGCGGAGCTCGGGCCGGGCGCGGCGGCCGGAGCTCGGGCGGAGGGGGCGTGGCGGGAGCTCGGGCGGAGGGGGCGCGGCCGGAGCTCGGGCGGCGGGGCGCGGCCGGAGCTCGGGCGGGCAGGAGCGGCGAGGCGGGGGCCGGGGAGCGGCCAGCGGGGGGCGGCGGCCGGCGGGGGGCTGCGGTCGGCGGCGAGCTCGGGATCCAAACCGTGATTAGAAAAAAAAAGCACAATTAAGCTAGCTCTAAACGCGATTAGAAAATGTTGGCTCAGCTCATCCGCCTTTTTTGGCTGGACAGCCCCATCCAGCATCTGCAAGGAATATTCCTTTGGGTGGATATCCCTGTCCAACCTCATCCAGCAAACCAAACACGGGATATCTAAAAAAAATAGGATGGGATGGCCCCATCCAACCTCATCCAGCAAACCAAACACACCCTTAAAATTGAACGCGAACGATAAGGTAAATCGAACCATGGAATTTAATGCTAGAGGGAAACGTTGGCTAATGTTTCTACCGCGGTTATTTTTGTAGTAACAGATCGACACTCAATACAGAAATATCAACCATTACGTGGCGCGACAAAAATTTCGCCCATGCGACGAAAACTGTTTGTCCGCGCTACAAAAGTTGACAGAGACGCACCGATGAGTACGATGGTTGCACAAATACGGCGAATCATCACAGTTAGTCGTATAAATATATGTCAATCGGTGACGATAGCTCATTTATCTTTGGATCGTACGAACCATTAGATATGGGTCAAATAGCTTTATCTCACTTTCACCCTTCTCAGTAAAATCTGCATCGATAGGTGGGCCCATGTGTGAACAGCCCATCGCACCAATTCGTTTCTCTCCATTTCGGCGTATCACTTTCCCTCGATGCTTTATGGAATAAATTATTATTTTCTAGCAATTTGCGAACAGTAATGCTAATATGACGAGATGTTGTAACATCCTGAACACCTGATTTCGACAAGGAAAGGTTGACTTCTAGAGATGTTTGGTCTATGACTAAAATATACCCTGCCAACTTTTTGGTTATGACCAATAAATTGATCCTTGTTTGGAGTTTTTTTTTGAGAAATCCTTGTTTGGAGTTGTTTATATTCTTAGCACGCATATGTCATTTTGTCCACTCTAATAAATTTTTCTTATCAAAACTGGTCAAATTATAGATAAGTGTCAAGACCCTGAAATTACTTATGGATAGAGGGACGAATGATCACTAAAAACCAAAAGCAACCAGTCGTGCACATCAGATGAAGTGGTCCGACACCTGATCAATGTACTATACGCTTACCAGAGTCGTATGCCTTCATCGCTAGTCAAGCCGGCCAGAAGTGATTAACTTCCCAAAGGCACATATAATTCCCAAAGTCCTGTAAAGATTTCAAGTCACTCCTAAATCCACTGAGCGAAATAAGATCGAAGGAGCCCCGCGATGACACCTTCACCCTAACCTGATCCTGAGGTCAGTGAGTCACCCGAAGGCCCGCTATCATCACCCACACTCTGCCTAGCTAACACAACATATCAACCAGTAGGTCACTCAACCAATACATGTCCCACTTAGTGAAAAAAAGAGCAACCGTAACTCTTCACGGCTAACTCATACACTTCAAAACCATACATGCATGGTGTACGAGCAGCCAAGTAAACAACTTGTATATCACAACAAAACACTAAAGAGAAGGAGTACTAGATACATATATCACATCCCATACTTGGGACAGTATTTAACTTACATCCAAACTCAACTCGAAGGTTGATCAACACCAAAACAAGAGTAAGGACAACAACATAAAACACATAAAAACAGCTGAGATGGTACACATATCCATCTCCAAAAGAGAACCCATAACCCCTACATGACCTAGGGCAAATACCAAAGCAAGCTAATCATCAACGTGAGCATTTTCATCGTCAAAGTACTTTCCTATGGTAGGATCACTTGCAACAATTAGGAATCGAATTCCTTTAATACTTTCGTACTGGCAAGATACTTTGTAGGCTCATCCCAACACACTAAAGCATGGCAATGATTAAGCTTTAACATAACAAGTAAGTATGGCATCATTGACCGATTGAACATGGCATGAATATGAATGAGTAGAACAATAACAAGTCATGAGCATGATAAACGAATCATTTCATATTAGCGAGCATAAGTAAATCATCCATGTATCATCCATAACAATCATCACAAATCAACAAGATTCAAAGCCAACATCTAGCTAGTCAACCAAGACCTAGCCAATTGACAGAACTATAGCTTGATTCGACTAGAGGGCGACTAGGGTAGGACCTCTACCTTGACCTTGAACCAAGACAACACCATGGCCATAGGTAGTATCACGCCTAGAATAGACTGGGGGTACGACTAGGGTACATATGCCACCTCGTCTTCGACCCTGCAGGAATCGACTAGAGACGACTGGGATGCATATTACCTCAACCCTTGAATCATCCGTGAAACACCATCCCAATTTCAACTCGAATATATGGATCAACCATCAACCCTACTCGTGCTAGTATGACCAACATCACAACCATGAGCAAGAAGTAAACAGTCAACACATCACTTATTCAAAACCAAAACTTAAGTAATTAGGAATCTTAGTAAGTTTTTGCAGAGCTTGCCTTGTTGGTTGAACCCTTGATTGAATTGAGGTTCACCTTCGTGATACTCCTCGTTGCCCGAGTCTACCGATAAGAGCACCGAAAAGTAGAAAAAGACTAAAAAGGAAGGTTCAATCACACCAGCAATGAAAGATATGAAATCATGGATGAAGTGCATCTTAATATGTAGTAAATATTATTACGAAGCTAATGCAACTTGAATCGGTTGATTTGGACTTCTACAGCTCAAGTTATCGCGATTTCAAGTGTCCAACGCACAAATTTGAGAATGATTTTGTAAATTTCAGAATTATACATAACGGGGCATGTTAGAACATGATGACCTGTTTACATACTGATTTTTAGGTTAATTATGATACTAAGCATCTTTATTTTGACTGTTAAGCTAGATTCTCTAATATGCGTATTTCAACATTAAGCATAAAAGGGTAATTTGGGCATTTTTGAATTTTTCAACTATAATATCACGAAAAACAGTAGCATCATAAAGTTCTGCAAGTAAAAGGTGAATTTAGGAAGAATAATCATCTCATTCGAAGATCGTATGAATTTTCTGCGAGTTCTGAAAGTTTAATCAAATTTTAGCATTTCCTGTCTTCTTTTCGATAAAAGAAAATATTTCAAATGTTGTTATTCTCAGATGAAGTCCACTTAGTGAATAGGACATTTGTGGTTAAACTGATATATCTTTTCTTTTTCCTATTTCTATTTCCTTAGTATTGTAAAGTGGGTCCGGGCTGTCATGCATTCAAGGTGCAATTTGCAGTTTTAAAAGAATTGGTATATGGTGAGTGTCTCACTGTCATAGCTAGAAAATTTGCTACATCAGTGCGTTAACGAGTTGGCCAACAACTAGTTTTGATCAACCGGATTAGTTACTGCTAATTCTACTCATTATGCTAGGGAGTAAGCACTTGAATATTTCAGGTGTCTTAACAGGAATAATCTGATTATATAGCAACCGAAATTAGCAAAGTATCCAGTTCAAAGTCAGTGAGGTTGTAATACACAGTCTTATCCGCTAATAACATTGAGGGACCTGTGGTCCTCCTCGATGCAATCCGCAACATCCAACGTGCTGCCGATCTCTGTTTCAACGCGCGAGTCCATCGGTGTTTCGCTGCTCCTGTTTCGGCGTCGACACACCAGCTCGTTTGCATCAACCCAGCAGCCGGCGCACGTCGTGTAGCTACTGCACATACCACACACGACCACGTCAAACATGCTGAGGACAAATCGCTGGCTGTTTCTACCTTCTGATGGTGTGCAAACCATGTCCAACGCAAGCATACGTTACAAGGTTTCTTTGATTTGCAAGAATGTTACAGGAAATTCACGTCAGGTAGTTCAATTCTTGCAGAAAAGAGATTCTTTTTTTCACAAATCAAAGAGGCCTACGTGCTCGACTCAAGTGAGGGTCAACCGGTCAAGACCATCATCTTGGTAATGTACTAAGAATTAATCGAGCAAAACCAAGTAATAGTACTATCAGGCTATGAGCACCGTCTCTCTCTACTTCGCCAGCTGTAGAAAGCTGACGTCTGCGAACTCTCACGAGTGAACCAAGAAACTGGTATGAACAAGATTTCAGAGGCCAACCGAGCAAGAATAACAGCGGGTGTCGCAGACACATTTCGCAAATGCATTTTCATGTGATGGCCCTCGCCAGCATAATCAATATTCAGGAAATTAGTAACAAACAATATTCTGCAGCACTAAACGCAGTTGCAAATGTCTGCTTTTGCAGACTTACAGATCAATTTTGTTTTCCGGCTAACGTCCTTCTTTGAGCATCATGTTCTTCTCTAATATATATTTGCCTTCTTTGTACTTCTGGTCTTCATTGTAGCTTTCGCCTGCATATTGTTCAATGAGTAGGTAAGTCATCGTAACAATCAAGAAAATATGTTGACAGGCCTGTCTTGAACGCAGGAATTTCACACAAAACAGTGCAATTCTGGTAAGATTTAAATAAAAAGGGAAAATTACGGCGCTCCAAAAGGACCTAAGCGAGTATCTGGAGGTACTTGTTTGTTCCTTTGTGTCTTGTGTGCTCGCAGTTGATGCCAATAGGGTCAAATGTTCATACGTGCATAAGCCAGGCTTGGTCTGGCCATGGCAGGCTCAAGGGAACATGCAACCCATGGCCTCGACGACTGGAGGGAACCTTTGTACTAGTATAACCACAACCAGAGAATAACAACGTCCTGATAAGCTAACGATCTGCACTCAATGGAAAATGCAGCAAAACCAGGACATGAAAGGTAGACATTAATGACAAGCTATGAAAATCAGGTGGAATTTGCTGTGCTTTCATTAAAAAATTTGGAAGAACAAGTTGGACATATATCCTTTGCTATTACTACTACTATAAACTAGCCCAGAGCAAATCACCAAAGTACATAATGATGGAAATAACTCATTTGTATGCTACCTCATGTACTTTGTATATCAAGCGCGGAACTGAAGGATGAGATTGCAAAATCTCCATACAAATCAAGCTCTTGACTAGCCCAAGTTTTCGCTACAGATTGAACACTGCGAACAGTGCCCGTTTTGTGCACAGCAAAATTCTTGTGTGTAAAAACACTAGACATTCTGATGGAGTTCATTACACATGATTCAAATTTCAAGATAAAACTAAAAAAATCATAAAACCTAGATGAATTGTGATGGAGAGAGATCCAATTTTTGGCCTTCTACAAATAACACATTGATTATCATTTATCCGCTCAACTATGACATTGATATGAACTTCCTCTTAACTGGTGGCCTCAAGTTATGAGCTTTCGATAGGAGAGGAAAAAGATCAGGTATGCAGGCAGAGCACAACATCCTTGTGCATCAATTTCACATGTTGAGTGCAGCTGGTGTATTCGGAGGTTCCCTATAAGCAGAAGGTATAGCTACATTTGATTCCCATTTTCCCTTGACAACTCTAAATTAGGGGATGCAAATGAGTATATGTTTTGCAAAGAAAAGAGGGTAACACAAAGAAGATACTCTAGGAAATAAAGACCTATAACCACTTGCCCATGAACAAGTCTACAGATGAAATATGTGCTCGTTAAACTATGCAACCTATACTCTATAGCCAATGGAATTATGAATAAAGTGGTCCTCCAGAAATGCAGAGGTCAGCGCTTCCCATGCATTATGCAACGGTATCTATTTATCCTGTTCGTTTCACAAGGCATCTATGATATCACTAAGTTGTTCTAAGCGAACATCAAGTCATACTTTTTTACAGGATTGTGTTAGGATGCTTGTCCTCCTAGATGCATTCAATTTTAACAGCTTGACCAACTTGCATGCTTTAACTAAACTACATTAGTTTTCAAATGAATTCTTCACTAATTAAAATGAAAATTGGAAACTTACATATTTCCCAGCCAAGGCGTCGTTGGCAGCAGCTACAGTATATATCGTTCACCGTGTGCAATCCAGTCAAGAGATAGCGATCCTCGTCAGGACCAAAACTCACATTCACCCTGGATGTCACATTCACCCATTAACATGTCAACAAGAATTGGCAGAGGTTTGGTAGTTCAAATGTTCAATGGTCAATTACTCAGTTTATATAAGATACTTGACTCACTGTGATAATAGCTGATGTGATGCTAATACCATAATTATATTTGTTTGCTAGATCAGATGAAACTATTGTCTGATTGCATAGTTCCTCGAATTAACTCATGAAGAAAATGCACAACACTTCTTTAACAGATTCTATTGATTTCACAAAATATGACCTCAACCTGTCATTGGCATTTGATAGTTGGTCATCATCAAAAATTTGAAAAATGGACCAAGAAGCATTTCATAATCACAAGCAACTGACCCTGATCAAGCTTTCTCAATTGATAACTTGGGTTGCTTATCTCCATTCTTTATGAATCATGATCTTGTCATCGAGTGATATCTAACGCACAATTTTGGCTACGTAGTCCTCAAATTTTAAGCTGTAACTAAGATCAACATTACCTCACCATGTTGACCATAAGGTCCGTAACAGTACAGTACAATTTTGCCTTAACCGTTTTTAAAAAAATAGGGTTAACAAACTCATTTTTGATCCATATCCATCGTGATTGAGGTGACTCATCACTGCTCGAATTGAACAACCATATCAGATCCACCATCACATTCTTGCAATCAAGCTTGATTGCATTCAGCATGATTTAATAATAACCATCATGATTCTTCACGCTCAAGGCCTCAACCCCCTTGAGGAAGCAACACTACTGGAAAACAATTATCGTGCAACTATGACGAACTTAAACCAGTGTGGCTACCAACAGTTCATATTAACTCTGCAAAGCAAAACTTAAGAACTATCTCTTATCTATAGCTCGCAATGCCCGTGGCTAAAAGACGCTAAGCATTTCCAGGTTAGCTGCATCGCAACGATCGCACAATTCACGCGCAGAAAACCGCAACAATCAAAAGGGGGGAAAGAGAGGGATAGCCCAGCTCACACGCTGTCGAAGAGGTAGGCGCGGCCGTGGCGGCCGCGAAATTCCTTGGACACGATGTCGTCCGGCGACGCCGAGTCCACCCTGCAGAACTTGCACTTGAACACCTTCGGCCCCGGGAGCGACTGCACGAACAGCATCCCCATCCCCCCTCCGCAAACCGACCACCCAACCCAACCAAACAACAGCAGCAGCGACAACACGAGATTCCCCTGACCAAATCAGCAACCGAGCCGCACAAAAGCTGTGCGAGGCCAGTAAACCTTTTCAAATCCCAAATCGACCGAATGGGAATTCGGGGATGCGGCTATAGGGCCCGATCGCCATGGATTGGGGAGGGATCGGCGCCTGCGTAGTGGATTTGCGGCGGATTTGGTGGGGGAGCGAGGGTTGGGAAAGCGGAGGCGACGAGGAAGGAAGAAATGGCCCTTGTCCTTTCGCGTCTGTTTCTGTTTTCCTGTAGTTTTTGCACTTCTTTTTGCTCGCGTCGCCTCTTTCCTCCTCTCCGAATTTATAGGGAGTGATGATGGCTTGGTTTGGTGGTGCACGACTTAAATTTTCGCTTCCATTCGTCGTGGTGGATTGGGTAGGTGGATCGCCTCTTGCCGTTGCGGGGAGCACCGGGCGAAGCTATCTGTGGGAAAGCAACGAGCGTACAGCGAAGTAGCAAGATTCGGGCAAAATGGCATGGCACTTGGCGACGATGATCATCGATCGATTGCGAGTTTTCTGAGCGGAACAACACAGCGACGTAATTTTGTTAGACTTAACCAACGACTTCTAGTAAATAAAAAATAAAAATATAGTGCTCTCGCTAAAAATACACGAAATAGTATCGTTCCATGCATTGCACTGTCTAAAAAATACATCTCGAGTCAGCACAAAGAAAACATGGCTTAGTTTACATGCCATGTACTACAGTACAGAAAAGTTAATGTCATCTGAGATTCTCTTAAATTCAAATTTAAAATATTTTATCTCTTAAACCATTAGTTTGACTGACAATCCGTTTTCACTATTGGGTTAGTTGTGACGAGAGTTTAAAAACTAGATCCCATGTTGATATGTTTGGACGATATTTTTTCAGCTCAATAGTTATCACATTATAATGAAGAGATATCATATTAGCAGTTATAAGTTTCAGATTATTGTGTTACCAAATTATTGAACATCTCTTCGACACTTCTAAAACTACATTACAATGCTCTAGTGGTCTGATAATACCAATCGCTACTTGATAACAGTCCATATTTTTCTCTCTAAACTAACATAGTTATGCGACAATGCCTCAATTAGTTCAACTATTACGTGATAACCATTCACTAATACTCTGTTAAGTGCTCACTCTTAACTTGATAGGCAGCATACAGTAACTTGGCACCTAGTGACGACAAAGAATATTTCGTTGAAACATACCATAATGGGATCTAGTTTGAAGCCCTCATCAAGACAAACCTAATGATGAAAATGGATCGCGAATCAGATTAAAGGTTTCAGCGCTATTGCATTTATAAATTTTGATTTTGAATTTTTTTTGTTGATGTCATTTTTTTTGGACGAACTTGCATGTGAATTAGCAATTCTTGGTAAACTATTGACGTGCATGTAGCAATTTTGTGCTAATTTTTTTTGGTATACCTAGTAATCTATAGAAATGCATGTGGTGATATTTCAATACAGCGTCACACGATAAAACTAACCAGGGCACATGCCCTAGTTAGATTTCATGTTCAATGCTTGTACTACTTTACGAGAATAATATAATTTATGTTATTAGGAAAAATTTATTTTTGATCCCTCTACTATTGACCACGTCTAGTTTGGTTTTAAAATCAGACAAAACTTGATCCTTAACTTTTAAAATCAGACAAGTTTAGTCCCTCACCACACTTAATGCAGTTTGACCAATGACATAGCACATGGCAACTCAATCATTCAAAATATCCAAAAAATTATTCAAAATAGTTTGATAATACAAAAATCTAAAAGAGTATTTAATAATTCAAAAATACGAAAATAAAAAACAGAGATATTCCATAACTGTTACTAAAAATAAGCTGGGAACTAAAAATGGTGAAAAATCAAAGAATGTAGAAAAAAGAAAAATATGTAGTGTTCTGGAAAACCATGTGAGAAGACACACAAATATCTTTTAATATTCATTAAAACAC
The DNA here is from genome assembly GCA_019208055.1 of Stipa capillata. Taxonomy (NCBI): domain Eukaryota; kingdom Viridiplantae; phylum Streptophyta; class Magnoliopsida; order Poales; family Poaceae; genus Stipa; species Stipa capillata. Next base: position 482,098 of record JAGXJF010005317.1, read on the forward strand.
CATATTTCATGAATTTTCCTAACTTATTTGTGAATTTTCTCAAAATGCTTCGTTTTCAAGATTACTCTGTTTTTTAAATTATTTATTTTTTCCATTTATAAAAAATTATGTATTTTTAAATATTGTTTCTTCAATTTTTTTAAATTTTTTTATAATTTTCTTTTTTCTCTGATATTTTGTGTTGACTATGCTACCATGTGTGTAAAACCAATAACACATCATCGGTCAAACCTCTTTAAGTGGAACGAGGGACCAAAATTATCTGATTTGAAAGTTAAAAGTCAATTTGTCTAGTTTTAGAGTTTAGACCACAAATAGATTAGCCAATAGTTAAGTAACAAAAAGGTACATTTCTTTTATATTGTTGCTGTACTGTTGTACGGTACCATAGAATGAGTTCGGAGGAGAACCGTTTAATGGTTGTGAAGAATTCTGCAGATATCCATCTACTTCAGAGCCGATAGATTTCAATTTAATAGGTTACACTCGTGCTTCTTTGGCCCCCTTCTAGACAGCTTATGGGGTGGCTTATGGTCCCAGGAAGCCATAAGCTGTCTAGAAGGCATAGCTTAGTTTAAGCTTAAAATTTAAGTACCTGATTTTCCTATTGGTGGGAGGAAATCCAGTTTTAAGGTTTTCCGAGCTTCTATTAGCAAAATTTACCACGAATGACCATTTTATCCATGCTAGTTCACGTTATTTACCCACCACTGCCACTGGGTATATAAAAAAACTTCCCAATTTTTTTCTCCCTAACCCGCACTCCCTCCTGCCAAGCCCGCCCCCATCGCCCCCATCGCCCCGCCTCCCGCCCCCGACCCCGCCCCTCCGGTCGCCCCCGGCCCCGCCCCCACCCCCGCTGCCCCCGTCGCCTCCCGCCACCGCCGGCCCCGCCTCCCGCGGCCGCCAGCCCCGCCTCCTGCCCCGACCCCGCCCCTCCCGTCGCCCTCGGCCCCGCCCCCACCCCCGCCGGCCCCGGTCGCCTCCCGTGGCCGCCGGCCCCGCCTCCCGCCCCTGACCCCGCCCCTCCCGTCGCCCCCGGCCCCGCCCCCACCCCCGCCGGCCCCGGTCGCCTCCCGCCGCCGCCGGCCCCGCCTCCCGCCCCGCGCCCACCCCCGCCGGCCCCGGTCGCCTCCCGCCGCCGCCGGCCCCGCCTCATGCCGCAAGCCGCCCAACTCCTCCGCCTCCCGCCGCCGCCGGCCCCGCCTCCCGCCGCCGGCCCCGCCCCTCCCGTCGCACAGCTTGTTCTTCGGTAAAAGGAAGGGATTGCTTTTCAGGTGAAAGCTGCTTTGTTAACTTGTAAGAGCATCCTGACTCCTATGCAAACTTTGTTGTCCGATTATTGTAATAGACGTATGCATGTCTGTTGTTCACTAAAATGGTAGTGCACCTTTCCATTCATGTGGTCTTTGACACAGCAACACTATTTCAAGGGCTCTTGTTTTACACCTCATTGAGGATTTTGTGAATACAGCATTTCTGCCCTTGTGAAAATTAATATGAAGGCGCCTTTGTTTTTCACTCTATACAATGTCTTGTAATCCAATGCTTTTCTTTTGTCGAGTTGCATGGATTGTTCTCCCCAATAATATATTTCTTGTTTTTCTTTGAGTAATAACAGCAGTTTCCGTTTTTAGGACGTCCTAATCTTATTTACCAATTGTCCTGCACTCCTGCGATACTTGCTATCTATTGGCTGATAATTGGAGTCCTCTTATGACATATTTGTTTATGATAGTGTAAAACTGCTCATCTTACACTGAATTAGTATAGTCTGAAGTGTAATTGGTTCTGCAAAAAATTAACGATGACAAAGTTTTCGAAATACTTCCGTTCATTAAATAGTTTATTTCTGATGCGAGGCAGTGCTCTCTTAAAGTATAAACAGCTGACTGCTCAGTGAATGGTGAACCACCCATTCGCTTAAGCAAAACTGTTAGTGCATTATTTTTCCTGTATGCAGTGTCTACTGCAGGTAAAGAGGTATGACATGATGTATAGATTGTATGCTGACCTGCAAAGCAATCAGCCACTAGGTGCAAATAAATCAATGGTAGTATTTTTATATGAGTTGGCACTTCGAGAATATAGAGTCAGCTACATCATACTTTGGAGATTAAGGGGAAAGTCATAAATTTTTTTTAAAATGTGCCAGACTAAATAAAAGAAATTAATCCACAGAAAAATATGATTTCCAGTTTAGTATATGTATATTTGAAATGATTTCCAGTTTAGTATATGTTAACGTGATGACTAGGTAGCTGTCCAATTCATGCAGATATTGACAAGCTTTAATTTTACCATGTCGCAGGTTAATTCATCATCGTCGAACCGCGTAAAGAGGCTAGTTCCTCTGCTCTTTTTTTGTTCCTCTTCCTGACGTCGGACGCGGACATCAACGCCGACGCCGACAGCCTCCCCACCAGTGACACAGACGCACACCGACCGCAGTGCCCGCCTTGTCCTCAACGCCGCTTGCGTTGACAGAAATTTGAAAGTAATTTTTTCGTTCTTTTTTCCATTCAATGTGATGCAAGATGTGTATGATATGAACTTTTATGTAACATTTTTTATATTTGAATATTTTGTATCAACATGGTATTGCATCAAGAGATGGAACTCGAATATTTTGTCAAGCATATGAACTCTTCTCAGTTATGTGCAGGAGAACATGCAATTATATTATTTGAGATGTATTAATACGTTGTGCTTGGCATAATTTTACATGTCTTTATAGATGGATAAAGGAAAAACTGGTAAAGCAACTTGGGATGCCGTTGCTCATAGGGTTTTCCTTGGCGTATGTGTGGAGGAAGTGCAAGCAAACAATCGGCCGACCCAATGTTTGAATAATGTTGGGTATGCCAATTTGATAACCAAATTCAATGAGCGGACTAAAAGGAAGTATGAGCGCAAACAATTCAAGAATCGATGGGAGACACTAAAAAAAGACTATAACATATGGAAGACATTGAACCAACATGCCTCCGGTCTAGGAAGAGATCCTGTCACGGGTACCATTGAGGCTAGCGATGATTGGTGGGAGACAGAAATTAAGGTATGCATATTTTTGTAGTACTTCTATTATTTCTTCGTTAATTAGAAAACTCATGTGGTCTTGTATTAAATTGCAGAGATGTCCAGAAGCAGCCAAGTTTCGGGTTGCTCCACTTGATAGCGAGGATAAGATGAGAATACTTTTTGATGCTCATAGTGTCACGAATGAACATGCAAGGGTACCAGGTGCAGCATCTCAACCTTCACCAGTAACTGTTGAAATTGAGGAAGAGGATGCAGGATCAGACTGTGAATGATTAGGTTTTGATACCACACCTGTGGGTAGCAAGAGTGGGAAGAAGAGGACAACTGGATATTCACCTAGTCCTGGACCATCAAAAAAGAGAGTTGACAATGATACTTCTAGTGTTATGCATCGCCTGTTAGACATATATGAAAAGAAGAGTCAAAAATCTGTGACATCTAGTGCTCAAGTGACTGCTGATCCTGTGAGAGTGGAGATTGCAGAGATGATGGCATTGGTGGAGAAGGATGGAGCTGAGGAAGGCAGTGATGAGCATTTCTATGCTACACAACTCTTAAGACATAAAAAATGGCGTGATTTATTCATCACTTTGAAGACGCCACGTGGAAGGCTAGCATGGCTCAAGAGGACATGGGAGGCGGAGCAAAAGAAGCATTAGTTCCATTATTTGATTTGAACCCTTGTTGGTTATGACTATAATATTATTTGCTTTAGACCTATATTATTATTTGTAATGTCATTTGCTTTGGACCTATATTATTATTTGTAATGTCATTTGCTTTGGACCTATATTGTTATTTGTATTGTCAATTTCTTGTGAGTGATGCTATTTTGATTGTTATGGATATGTCATTGCTTGTTATGGACTTATGTTATTCTACTTTGTTGAAAAAGGCAGATGACAGAAGATTTAGATGATGAATTCATCCCACTTCTTGCAATAGCGTACATGTTAGAAACTAGCAATCCAGCTCCAAGAAGGCCAAGGAGACTACCTTTCATGACAGGGATCCAGTGGGTTGAGTTGAAAATACAGGATCCAAAAGAGCTCTACGATATGTTCAGAATGAGGAGGTCAGTGTTTCACATGTTGCATGAGACCTTAGTGAACAACTATCAGTTAGAGTCAACTCCTTTCATGAGCTCTAGAGAAGCATTAGCACTCTTTTTATGGACATGTGGGTCACCTCAATCTAATAGTAATGGCGCTGATAGATTTGAACATAGTGCATCTACTATTAGTGTCAAATTTGGTGAGGTTTTGAAGTGCGTGGACCGCATGGCTAGTGATTATATTAAACCAAAAGATCCTGCTTTCATTGAAGTTCATCATAGCCATCTAGAAGGGGAAGGTGGGGCTTATCAGGCTTCCCCACACCGTAGCTTCCCCACACCATTAAGCTTAAGCCGGCTTATGCACAAGCCGAAGCCGTCTAGAAGGGGGCCTTTATTGTGTTGAAGTTACGTACATCTACGTGATTTCCTCTACGCAATAGCTGGTACAGAAATGTTTCCACAAACTTTCAATTTGACTTGTAAACTATACCGTGTAGCTCACGGAACAAATGTCTGTGCATTTTTTAAAGCACAACACTAGTGGGCATTACTTCTGTTCAGTTTATTTTCAGTTTCCTGCGACCTCAATCGTGATCCAAAGGGCAAAATTCCTATGGAGAATTTCTACTATTTTTTTGTAAATCCTTCGATCGCCCTGAATTGACGAATGGATCAAGCAACCATGGAAAGGATTGCGATATGAACGTCGACTTTGGCCCATACGCATACGAGCACTACAAAGTTATGGCCTAAAACTATAAGTGTGTAGTGTTTGGTTTGAATCGCCTACTAAAATTTGACTAAAATTTAGCTTGCTGTAGTGACCCTATTCTTAAAACACGAGATCAGTGAGGATCATCGTGTATAAAATGATTTCTTTTCATCACATACATACATCTAGGCTATTTAAATTGGCTTCACTTGGAAACCTTAGGAAACATGATATAAAAACAACCTCAACTAAACCAGCGTAACCAACTTCACCAAAACATAACCCTAATAATTTTCTTAAGTTCTATATACATTTAAGAAACCTCGCCAAAGTTTTTTGAGCCAATGAAGTCGAGATGCACAATTGAGCTTAATACTTCTTCCTTTTGAGCAAAGTCGAAATGAGTCAATCACATGAACACCCTTTTCTCCAAGTTTTGCAAAATTCTATATTTAAGTTTTATCTATGTTGTCAAGCTAAAATATGAACTTCTAAAAAATATTGTAAAACTATTTAAGGTATTTACAGTTAACTACTCCATTCGGTCAATAAAGTTTAATCCTTAATGAGCGCCATAGCTACACCGTTTGATTTAATGGCTGGTGTGTGAGGCTGATGTTTGGCTTCGGACACACTTAATAAGCGGCAGGTCAAGTCAATCAGCTTGGTTAGTACTACTTGGTTAGTAATACATCGGCAACATCGGCACCAAGCTGAACTCCCCCTCTGATGATGACATGGCACCCGGGTATCGTCAAGGAGGACAATACCGGCTCTATGGACATAGGGTGGGCCGAGCCGACTACTCGGAGTCCGACTTTTACTCGGGGGCACCTCATCAACTTGAAGTACAAGACAGGGATAAACACACATCCGGCAATCCCGGATTCTGTTGTAACTAATTAGGAAACCAATCTATAAGCCGATCGGGACTCTTGTAACCCTACCCAGGTCATCTATATAAGGCCAGGTAGGGATCCATTGATCGGCAAGCTCTTAGGTTTTTCCATAAGCTCTCTAGCTCTCATATTCTCATACGGGATTCAAGCAATACCAATCCACCAAACACAGGACGTAGGGTATTACCTCTCCTCGAGGGTCTGAACCTGTCTAAACATTGTGTCCCGTGTGCACCCGTCTAGATCTTCTGTGCATACGCCGCCCCATATTCGTTATTGCCGGATCAGTAAACCAACAGTTGGCGCGCCAGATAGGGGCTGTGCATAGATCCATCCACACAGATCCAGATGGGTTTCTTCAACGTCAGCGGCGACTTCGTCCCGGGCTTGGTCGTCAATTTTGGCCCCCAGGATCCTCTCGCCTATCCAGGACAGGCTTTCCGATTTGGAAAGCTGGACTTCATCACTGACTACTTCGGCAAGCTTCACCTTCACGACTCGGCTTCCAGCCAGTCGGCAGACACCTCGACGCCACCCTCAATCGGACTCTCGTCCGAGTCGAGAGCTCCAACAACCACCCTTGAGGGTACGGCCACACCAAGGCCAGAAGTATCGCTTCAATACGGGTCTTCACCCGTCGAGCTGGGAACCGACTCATCGGCATGATCGAGTCGCCAGGCTCGGCAAACTTCACTTCTACGACTCGGCTTCCAGCCAGTCTGCGGAGGCTTCACCGCCTTCACCACTCGGGCTCTCATCTGAGTTGATGGCCTCGGCGACCATCTCCAAGGATGAGGTCACGCAAAAGTCAGATCTACTGCTTGGACACGGGTATTCACCCGTCGAGCAGGGATCCCGACTGGTCGTCACGATCGAGTCCCTTTCGTCCATCCTCGACTACAATTCGGACGGCTTCGAGAACTCGGAAAGCCGCCATCCTTCTCGGGAGGTCTTCATGGCTGACTCGGACACGCCCGGGGGCTTACCGGCTGAAGGATAAGGACGGCAACCTCATCACCAACGCCTGGAACATTGAATAGCTAAGTCGCTTTTATGCTTAAGCATTGTACTTCCATACTTTAAGCATGAACAAATGAATAAAAACATTTTATTTGGTCCATCCGAGTAACTTTTCGGGTTTCCCGACTTACCTGCTATGCACGCTCACGGCTACACATAGCGGACACTCGGGAGCTACACCACACCGGGTGCACCCAGGCGCAGTCGTGCTCTTCTCTTTCAATAATTATTTTAGTATTGTGTAAAACGCTCGGTGTTAACTCTTCGTCTTCGATCGCCGATCTACGCCACAACCCTGCGCTACATGGGAAACAGGCCACGGCTAATCTCTACGTAATGGGGGCTACGACGGGTCGGCAAGAGCACACACAAAGGGCTAACTTACACACGAACGAATTTTTACGAAAGAAGGGGTTAATAAACACATAATAAGTTAACCAAAACATGCATAAGCAAGTTGCACTCGGCCTTTCCGAGTACTTCACATGTATATGGAGCGGTTCACGTGTTTGCTGCCTGCCTTTACAGGACAACGCCGTCAGCAATGGTGTTCGCCGTAGACTGGACCTCCTCCATCGGACTCAAGCGGGGTTTCCTTCATGATCACTTGCTCCTGTATCGCGCAGAGGGTGCCCTCCAGGTTATCCCACTCGGCCTTGCGCTGGCCGAGTCGGTTGAAGGCGGGAAGAATCATCAAGACCCTCCGCTCGGCTCCTTGAACCGAGTGGAGGCTCGGGGGCTACACCCACTGGGTGCACTGTTCGTGCCCCCAGTGTGGAATCTACAAACCAAAACAACCTCCGCCTGACTGTTTCAGTCGGCCGGAGGCTCGGGGGTTATACCCTCTGGGTGCACTGTTCGTGCCCCTAGAGTGAAATCTATAGGTTAACAAAGAACCTCCGTCCGACTGCTCCAGTCGGCCGGAGGCTTGGGGGATGCACCCAAATAAAAAGCAGCTGTAGCGCGCCTCCATCGGGCCGCTAGTCGGATACCGAGCAACTCTGGACCGAAGTGCTACAATTTAAAGGGTTTCAATGGTCGACCTCCAGGGGGTCCACGACCACTTGAATACAGCCGAGTGAAGGTCGGCTGTAGTGCTCCTCCAGTGGGCCACTAGTTGGACACCGAACGACTCGGGACCGAAGCGCTACAACATATGTTCTGGTTCTGACGCGAATTTCGAGGCATTCCTTCAGAGGGACACTAGCTGGACCCGAACTACTTGGAAAACCAGGTGCTACTCGGGAATTCAGTTGGGATTCGTGGTATGTCCCATGCTGGGCTATCAGCCGGTCACCATCCGTTGGACCTGACCGGATACCACCAGGACTTACCCGCTATTAGCTCACCCGCCATGATATTCCAGCCCTACGAGTGAATGTCACTTGGCTTATTGTCCCTACTTTACAGGAGTTCTATAAGTCCCTCACAATCTCCCTGCAATCGATAAAGTGGCGCGCTCAGGCAGGTGACACTTGGGAAAAGGGAGAAGGCAAAAGCACTCCGCTTGGGTATTACCCCAACAAGCTGCAGCCAGATCGTGAAGGACTCGGGGGCTACTGACGATGACATGGCACCCGGATATCGTCAAGGAGGACAATACCGGCCCTATGGACATAGGGTGGTGACGGCGGGATCCCCCTGGGGTAGGCCCAAGACGAGGACTCGTCTGGCATGGCCAAGGGTGGCCCAAGCCGAGTCCATGAAGTCCACTCAGCTGGGCCGTCCGCGTGTCGTCAAGATAGGCGTGGCCACGACGTGGTCAAACCCATGACGCGTTCAACCAACGGCGCGCGAGCAATGCGCCGTTACCAGGAGCGACGTGCACAGCCAATGCGCCGTGATATCAGGAGTTACTCCGCACGACCTGCGCTGGTAACCGACTCGGCAGTTGTAGATTCTAGCCTCATCAGCCCTATATAAGGCGAGACTAGGGCCCCTGGTTGCGGGGTTAGACAGTTGGTTAGTTGGCGCATTAGTTAGGTTCCTGCTTTCTCCAAACCTGTACACGCTACACGCTTTTTCTCTCTTCCACCTCCGATCCTCATGATCATTGTACTTCCAAATCCCTCATACGAGGCAAGATCAAGCATCTCGCAGGAGTAAGGTGTTACCTCTTCTACAGAGGGCCTGAACCTGGGTAATTCCCCTCGTGTGAACCCGGTCCGGATCATCCACTCGTGCCCTCGGGAATCACAGATATATATTGCCGTGAAATCACCACGACAGTTGGCGCGCCAGGTAGGGGAGGCACGTGCTGGAGCCATGATCCGGCCGGGATCTTCTTCGACCGTCGGTAGTGGACTAGCACCAAGCCAAATCTTTTGATTTGGTACACTGGACTTTGTTGCCGACTCGGCGGGGCGCCTTGCCCTGGTGGCACTTCCTGAAGGTTTGGCTCTCTCCTTCGGGAGCCTGCATTTCCTCACTGACAAATTCGGCCAGTTGCGCCTCCAGGATCCGGTTCCTCGCCGTGCGGCGGAGCCACCCCCAGGCAGCCCCTGGGATCTTCACCACCATCTCACGACGGTGATGCCGCTTCCTAGCTCGTCGGTGTGATCGACACTGAGTCTCTCCTACCCCTCTTGGACTCCGAGTCCGACGGGTACGAGAGCTCCTACAGCTGCTCCCCCGCAGCAGAAGTGTTCATGGTCGCGCCCAGCACAGTAGGCATGGCAGGCGCGGACGGCGATTCGATAAGAGACGCCCTCTTGCGCACCCCCATTGTTGGCGATGGGGAAGCTGAGAAGGCCTTGGAGGCATCTAGGCAAGCCATCCTGGCCGAGCAGGCTCGCATCGACCAGGAGAAGGCGGCTCTCAAGGCGCGAGAGCGCGAGTATGTCCAAACCATGGACTACGAGTCGCGCCGGCGTCCACGCCGGCCTACTGCATCAACCATCCAGAGGGGCTGCGAGGTTCACAACTCCATCTTGAGTCTCGATGTGGACGGCATCCCAGCCTACCACACCCCTGCTCACAACCTGATCGCGGCGGTTGAGCTAGCCGACTCGCTCCCGCCGCCTGCGGATGGCGGCAGAACGAGGCCGTCTCGGCCCGCGACCGACTGGCTTCCAGATCCGTTCAGAGTCAGCCGTCGGAGGTACTGAGTCGCCCCGTCACCGCTAGCTCATCTCATCCGAGTCGCGCGGCTGGCCGTAGCAGACCCAACGGGCGCCCCGATGCCCGCGAGGAGATCAACCGGATCCACGCGGAGAGGAACCGAGCCAGCTCCTCCCGTGGCCAAGTCGGGAGGGACCGCGATGCGCGGGAGGTCATCGACAACCTCAGAGCGGCCAGGGCGCGAACCCGGGGTCAGAACTGTGAAGTCGATCAGCCTCGTAACTCCTCGGCATCTACCGGCCCGCTATGCTTCAGCGAGCGCATCCACACCGAACCTTTCCCGGACCGCTTCCAAATCGCTCACGGAGTCGACAAATATGATGGCACTGCCAAGCCAGACACTTGGCTCTCCGATTACCTCGTGGCGTGCTCCATCGGCAGGGGCAACGAGCGCGTCGCCCTTCGCAGCCTCCCTCTGATGCTCACTGACACGACACGAGCATGGCTTAACGGCCTGCCCGATTGGGATGATTTCCAGGAGGCCTTCGTCAGGAACTTCATGGGCACGTACAAGCGGCCCGGAAGCGCGTGGGACCTCTCCCTCTGCACACAGAACGAGGGGGAGTCGCTCAGGGACTACATCCAGCGTTGGACCCGGCTCCGTAACTCCATGGAGGATGTCTCAGAGATGCAGGCCATCCGGGCTTTCTCCCAGGGAGTCAAGTACGATCTGTTGAAGCACAAGCTGGCCAGATCTAATGTCGAATCCATGAGCCGACTCATGGAGCTAGCCAACAAGTACGCGACTGGTGAGGAAGCTGTGCGTTGCCAGACTCGAGCGCCCCAGGACAAGGGCAAGCTAAAGGCCGAGCCCTCCGGGCACAAGGGCAACCAGAGCAATTCCGACTCCAGAAGGAACAACAACAACCGCAACCAGAAGCGCAAAGGTGGCAGCGGTGATGGAGTTGGCAGAGCCGACCTCGTCGCCACCACCGAGCGCGGCAACCAGGGCCGTGACGACGGCCAGAAGTAGAACTGTTCGTGGACGCAGTGCAAGACGCAGAGATTATCCTATGATGAGATCATGGACAAGCCTTGTTCATTTCACAGCACGAACGACAGGCAGGCAGGACACTCGACCAGGGAGTGCAGCTTCTTGAAGCGCAGCCGGATGGAGAATCTGCCTGCAAAAGAAGCCGACGAGAGCAGTCCTGCCGCAGGTGATGGCGACCAGCAGTACCCTAGAATGGACGGCATCCTCATGATCTTTCGAGGACTCGACTCCAGGACGAGTCGAAAGTTCCGAGTCCGCGAGGTGAATGCAACCACTCCAGCGGTTCCACAGTGGCTGAATTGGTCAGAGGTGGCAGTCAGTTTTGATCGCTCTGACCACCCGGATTACATCCCGCACCCGGGCAGGCACGTTCTGGTGGTGGACCCACAAGTCGGCAGCTACAAGCTCACCAAGGTCTTGATGGATGGTGGCAGCAGCATCAACATCATATACATCGACACCCTCAGGAAGATGAAAGTTTCGAAATCCCGACACCGACCCAGCAGCACCACCTTCCACGGAATTGTGCCTGGGAAGTGCGCCCAGCCGCTGGGCCAGATTGCTTTGGAGGTTGTCTTCGGCGAGCAAGCAACTTCCGAATCGAAACCCTCACGTTCGAGGTCGTAGACTTCAAGGGCGCCTACCATGCCATCCTATGTCGCCCAGCCTACGCGAAGTTCATGGCTAGGCCATGCTACGTCTATCTGAAGCTGAAGATGCCGGGTCCCAAGGGTGTCATCACGATCACGGGAGACTTCAAGCGCTCCCACGACTGCGAGGTCGTCAGCGTGGATATCGCCGAGTCCCTGATCGCGGTCGAGGAGTTTGCGGCCATCAAGAAGTCGGTTGACAGCAAGCAAGCTCCCCCAAGCAAGAGGCTCGCTACTGAGTGCACCTTCCAGTCGGGCCAGGACACCAAGTTGATCCAGGTCCATCCTGACGACTCGGCCAAGACAGCTCAGATTGGGACCGATCTCGACCCCAAATAGGAAAGCGCACTCGCCGACTTCCTCCGGGAGAACTAGGATGTCTTCGCATGGAAGCCATCTGACATGCCGGGGGTTCCCAGGAATGTCGCCGAGCACTCCCTCAACGTCCTCCAAGGCGTGAAGCCGGTCAAACAGACCCTTCGTCGCTTTGTGGAAGACAGACGTCGAGCAATCGGAGAAGAGATCGCTCGACTCGTAGCAACCAGATTCATCAAGGTGGTTCTTCGCTCGGACTAGCTGACGAACCCAGTCCTGGTTCTTAAGAAGAACAAAACTTGGCGCATGTGTGTAGATTACACCAGCCTGAACAAGGCATGCCCCAAGGACCCGTTCGCTCTGCCTCGCATCGACCAGGTGGTAGACTCCATGGCCGGCTGCGAGCGCCTTTGTTTCCTGGATGCCTATTCAGGTTATCACCAGATTAAGATGAAAGAGTCGAATCAAATAAAGACTTCCTTTATCACCCCTTACGGGGCCTTTTGCTATATCTCCATGCCATTCGGACTCAAGAATGCTGGTACCACGTACTAGCGTTGCATCCAGAAGTGCCTGCATGATCAGATCGGCAAGAGCGTCCAAGCCTATGTCAACGACATCGTGATGAAGACGAAAAAGAAAGGTGACCTCCTGGCTGACTTGGCTGAAACTTTCACTAATCTCAGGCGGTTCAAGATGAAGCTCAATCCAGAAAAATGCGTTTTCGGAGTCCCTTCGGGCAAGCTACTCGGTTTCATCGTTTCTGAGCGGGGAATCGAGGCGAACCCTGACAAGATTAACGCCATCCTCAAGATGGGCAAGCCCAAGAACCTCAAGGCTGTCCAGCAACTGACTGGATGCGTGGCTACACTCAGTCGGTTCATCTCTCGACTCGGCGAGAAGGCCCTGCCTCTTTACCGACTCCTCAAGAAGTTTGACTCCTTCGAGTGGACTGACGAAGCCCAGCATGCCCTTGATGACCTCAAGCGCCTGCTGTCCACATCACCAGCACTCGTCGCACCCTTGGAGAATGAGCCCATGCTACTATACATCTCGGCCACCAATCAGGTGGTCAGCGTTGTCCTGGTGGTGGAGCTCAAGGAAGAAGGCCGAGCGCAGAAGGTATAGCGACCCGTCTACTACGTCAGCGAGGTCCTGACCGACTCGAAGCAGCGTTACCCGCACTACCAGAAGCTCGTCTACGGCATGTTCATGGTGGCGCAGAAGTTAGTCCACTACTTCCAAGCCCACTCGATCACCGTGGTTAGCCACGCCCCCCTGTCCGACATCATCGGCAACAGGGATGCCACGGGTCGAGTCGCCAAGTGGGCAATTGAGCTCATGGCTCACGACATCAACTACGAGCCTCGCAAGGCCATCAAGTCTCAGGCTCTCGCCGACTTCATCGTCGAATGGACAGAAGCACAGTGCCTCCCGCCCCAAATCAACCCCGAGCACTGGATCATTACTTTGATGGGTCCAAGATGCTTGCGGGCGCGGGGGCTGGAATTGTCCACATCTCCCCCAAGGGCGACAAACTCAACTATTTGCTTCAGATTCACTTTACGACATCCAACAATGTCGTGGAATACGAAGCCTTGTTGCACGGCCTACGTATCGCTGTCTCACTCGGTGTCCGTCGACTCTTATGTCGCGGAGACTCGGATCTGGTCGTGCAGCAAGTGATGAAATCTTGGGAGACCAAGGACCCCACCATGGCGGCGTACTGCGCTGCAGTATGTCGACTCGAAGGCCACTTCGAGGGCCTTGAACTGCATCATGTCCATCGGTGCGACAATGAGGCCGCTGACTCCCTCGCCAGGATCATGCCGAGTGACATCCTCCATGACTCCCCGCGAGTCGCAGCATACATCGAGGCTGAGTCGGAGGCGGCAAGACAAGACGACCTTGATACCCTCGAAGAAGCACGGGAGCTCGCTCTCTGCCGCTCCACCATCTACCAGCAGACCTTGCATCTCTACCACAGCTGCCAAGTGCGAGGCCGAGCTTTCAACAAGGGTGACCTGGTCCTCCGACTCATCCACGAGAAGAAGGGCATGCATAAGCTTTCCCCGCCGTGGGAAGGCCCCTTCATCATCAACCAAGTACTTCATAACGGGGCCTACCGACTGGAGGAACCAGAATCCGGCGTCATCACGGAGAGGACCTGGAACATCGCCCAACTGCATCCTTTCTACACGTAAACTTCGTGCTTTCAGTTATATTTAGTTTAATCATGAATAAAGTTTGATTCTCCCGAGCAGCACTCGGGGGTTACATTGCTTTTCATTCAATCAAGAGTCGGCTTAATTTTTGGTCTAGCTACTTAACCGGTTCGATTCCCTTGGGCTACCCCTGGGGGGCTACCTAATCCACCCACTGGGTGCACCGCGAGTCGGTGCGTCCCGACTCCTCTAACTTTGTTTCTCCGGAAAACGTCTAAGTAAGTGTGTACAACACCTAAGGCCCACTCTTCGACCCCAACTACAGTCGCAACCCAGCTGTCTGGTTGGCAAGAGAAAAAGCTAAAGGTCGGCTTGCACATGAAAGGATTTAACGTAGAAACGAATTTAGACGAGTGAAATAACTCAAAACAGTTTACCACAAAATATCTTAAGTCTTTACAGCATTTTCCCTCAGCATCCCGAGGATTACTATAACAAGATGTGTTTATTCTTCTGGCGCTTTCTCCACGCGCTCATCTAGGTCGGCGAACTCGACGATTCGGCTGGTAGCACGGCGGACTCGGGGAAGCAGCGCCTTGATGTCGACCGGGTGGCCCTCGTCAACGGGGGCTCCTTCGGTGACCTCATTGTGGCGTGCCCGATTTTAAGGCCGGACATGTCCTTTGTGATTACTGTACTGGTCCCTGGATCAGTAGCCAGTACGCACAAACACTTGATAGCATACACATACAATACCGAATTCTTATTACACGGATAGACCTTTATGGTCGAGGTTCAACACATGGCCTATTGGCCGAATAAAAACAGCAGCGGAAATCATAACGTAGTGAATAGCCCGTCGACATGCCGAACCAACAGGCAGCTGACTGGGAAAAACGTCCTAACCCTCGAATTCGCTGTCACCCACTTCGAAGTCGAAATCTTCTTCGTCCTCTGGCCAAATCAACAAGCCAGGTGAGTACATTAAATGTACTCGCAAGCAATCCCCATAGGAGGGTTATACAGCTATATCTCCTGCAGGAATATTTCAAGGGGCAGCTCTAACCTAGGTTGATGGTTGTGCGGAAATGTAAGTTCTGAATTTGGAAATACTGAAGAGTAGATTGTAAAAGCAGTTTGGGAAAACTAGCAGTAAATCAAATAGCATCTCGTCACATTCCATCTCGTCTCATATTTTCTCATCTCGCACGGTAACACCGCTAAACATCTCATAACCTATTACCGATAGTTCCACTCACCGTCCATGGCACCATCCATCGAACGGTAGCTTCCACCTATCCGATAACTAGGTTTTCCATCACGAAACCGTATTCCGACCACCTCCGGCAATACGGCGAATTTCTCCACTTCGGCAATTTCCTTACTACCGACGCATGGCCTAAAGTTGCCCAACTGTGGACCCGTCATGCCCACGTCCTTAATCCCTTTGCCCAACCTTTGCAAACGAAACTTAGTCTAACCGGGGTGTGGCTGTGCCAGTTCATGTCCATAACCGAGGACGCGGCTATTCGAATAGTTTTTAACACTCTGCAGAGGTTGTACGGCTTTACCCACAAGATGTATTAATCTCTTTAATGCCAAGTACTACTAATACACCTGATGAGGTATATTGGCAGGGATAATACAACGAAACCCTTCGCCTGCGTTAATATTAGGGCCGGACCCGCTAAATGAGACTTACCCTAACTCCGATTGTGCCCAGGTAGCCTGACACCACAATCCGGAGAAACGCTCATCTTTGTGTCGAATCTTCACCCACGCCTAGATGGAGCTCACTAAGAATCTCGACCCATGTAGCGCCGTGGGAATTCTCTAGGGGCCCATGTCCTACCTAGCACTTTCTCCTTACTTCCTACGGGTCCGAACCCTAGTATTAGGCGGGTTACCGAGTCAAGTCCTTCCCATAAAGGACCTGTGGACGTACGGTGGGGGAACTGGTTTAGCGGCACTGTGGCTCGGTCCTTAACTGATTCGAGTAGGACTCCAGTTTATCATCAATCACCGAATAGCCTTCCGCTACTTCGTCTCCCTTCAAACCACCTTACCTTCCTACCCGAATCATAACCATCTCCAACTTCATTTTGGGTTTTGGCAACATTTCTTTTAAAAACTTACCGCGAATAACATACGCTATCCGCGGGTTTTTGATTTCCCATACCCGAAGGTTTGAATCGATCGAACAAAATTTTAGTTTTAACTATAGCTGGGCTAAGCAATGCCTACTGCCTATAACCTTGGTATGTCATCGGTTGGAAGCCGACCGACGGATCACTAGTGTTACAAGAAATCGGATGTTCGACCCTAGTCCGAGTGCATCTATCGAAAATAACTAATTCTACATAAAATATTGTTTATAACATAGCATGCATGTTTCGAAGTCAAAATAAATATACTTCATAAATATAGGATTCAAAATGGACAAGACGGAAAATTGCTTGCCTGGCAGTTCCTGCTTTGGTTCCTGACGCACGTATTTCACTCCGCGACTACGCGTCGAAAAGAACAACGAATAAGAACAATCCAAACACTTCGAGAAAGTCAAATAGTGCATGATGAAAGAGATTGGGAATAACATGATGAACTAGGAGGGTGTTTGCCCTAGAACGATCGAGCCAGTTTTTTAGGGTTTCGGACGGTGATTAAGAAAGGGAAATGCATATACCTGGAGTTAGGTTAAAGTTTTGACCTCAAGATTTCATATCTTAGGTTTATGGGGGCAGAGAATAGCTTTGGCGACAGGTATATGCAAAATCATCACATAAATGACAGCGCATTTGGTTCGGAAAAACACTTTCGCGAGCTTCTAAACTCAAAAACTTTATACCCAAACGAGTTATGGAAGATCACCGATACCCTACAGCTACTGGATGGTAGGGAATTTATTTTTGGCTGCTCATGGATGCATATATATATACATTGCATATGTGGTTTAAAACTTAAAGAATAACCTTAGGTTTAATCCCTACTGTTCCCATTCAAAAGATTTTAAATTTTGAAAATGTGTTAAACCAAAAGGTTGGAAATTTTCCAAAGATTTCAGAACCGGTTTTCGGATGTGGCAGAACCGGTCGGGAGGCATCGAACCAGATGAACCAGTGGCGCACGGTTCTGAAGTGAATAAAACAGAGAGAAAACCAGCCGGAGTGCGCCTTCCGACCGTTTGAATGCGCTTTTAAAGTGTCAGAAACGGACTGGAGTTATTGTGCCATGCATGGTCGGATGCCGCGACTCGACTAGGGCTGATGAATGCGTATTAAACACAGAGGACTCGGGTTTGCTCGGTGCGCCTGCCGCGGGTCTGCTCGTGGGCCTCAGCTGTAAACGGTCCTACGCGGCAGTGGCTCTGGGGTTTCCTTGCGTGGTACCTTGGGTGGACTTACCCGTTTGGCTGGTCCTCGTGTTGGTCGGAACAAATGAGGAGTGGCCGGCGGGGAGCTCCTCTGGTGCTGAGCTCTGGGTCTAGCCGGTTAATATCGCCGAAACTAGCTACTGAATGGGAGCTGCGGAGGAGTAGGGGAGAATGGTGGCGAGGCTTGGTCCGCTCCTGGAGCTCGGCTTGCTCTTCTCCCGGCTAGGTCAGAGGCGACGGAGGGAGATTAGCTAACCGGGGCAGCCTTGGGGAGAGAATGGTTCGAGCAGGGCTAGGTGAGGGGTTGGGTGAGGATTTGAGGGGAGTTGGGTGCACCGGCCACCCTTTTATAGCTGGAGGCGAGGTAGAGCTAGCGGTGGTCGCCGGCTTTCTCCATGTCAGGGACGGGACGGCTCAAGCGAGCTAAGTTAATGGCGCTGCCACACTGATGAGGGTGAGGCCGGTTACAGGGAAGTGGAGAGACGGCTCAGGCAGCGGCTGGTGCTCGGAATGGCCTTGACGGCAGTCGGCACAGCAGGGGAGTACGGCGGGTGCACGCTGTGGCTTGTCTGGACGCGTCCAGAGCGCGTCCAGAGTGGCATGGGCGTGCCATGGGTGCTCTGGGGCCTTTTTGAGGTGTCAAACCATGTCAGCGATGCTCGGGTATACGTGTTCTAGGCTTGAGTAAATTCTGGGCACTAAAGGTGGGTTGAGCAGGGAGGGTCTTGAATGCCAAAACATGATGGGTCTTAGCTTTCACTAGCATTGGATAGGACGTGAGGGCCAGAGGGTGTAAGTGATGATTGGATATGTGAGAGCAGAGGGAAAATGACTGCTCGATCAATTTTGAGTGGACTTGGCCAAGCGATAGCTGTGATTTCATGTGGGGTGTTAAATGCAGAGAAGGTGTTCGGTGCTGGCCTTACTTAATTTCTTTATATGACTTGCCCATGTTTTAACGTATTGGGACTTCTGAAGAGATGGGAAGCGTTGTGGGAATTTATCAGAATTTTCTGAGGAGTAATTATAGGGGTTGCAGTGCAACGCCCAAAATTGACCTAGGTTTTAATATTTTTGTTACTCAAGATTTTTACATTGGCCATTTATATTTTATGTTATATTTAGGTCAAGGATATTGCTAGGGTTCTTCGGGAATTTATTTGGGATTTTTGGGCAGACTGAGAAGCGATGAGCTTTGCGGTTAGGGTATTGGAGGGGAAAGATTAAATAAGGGGAAAGGGAATCGGGGGTCGAAACCAGGGTTTCGGAGCGCGGCAAGGAAGGAAATGGATTGAAAAGTCTCCAGAGTTTCGAGACGGTGTTTGGGAACAATCGGCGGAGAGGCGCTGCGAGGGCATCACCGGATATCGATCGAACGAAGAGATGGGGTGGATTCCCGGATTAGGGTTTTGCTCGGAAGGTTACGAGAGGGGTGAGATTAAGGATGAGACACATTCGACGATTAGGTTATTGTCTAACATGCAGGGTTTCATGCTAAGATTCGGAGTTAGAAAATCAGGGCGTGACACTCATCGACATCGACATCGGGTAATGCGCCTGGACCATCACCAGCGCCAACCCAGCTCCCGCGCGCACCGCCGACTCCTTCCACTCTGCCACCTCCGCAGCGCCGAGCGTCAGCTTGTCGGTGAGTGCGAAAATGCTGGAGCGAGGCTCCTCTGTGGGCCACAGAACGGCGCAGATGTCCTGTGCCGCCACCTACATGTTCTGCACCAAGCTTGCAGCCTTCTGCAGTCGGTCTGGAAGTGTGATGGTAGTATTGGCCATCGCCTCTGGTGACCAGAAGGAGTCGGCAGCTTCCGCTGCGGGCTTGGATAGCTCCTTGAGTCAGAGTGCGGCTCGTCTTGCCTGCTCCTCCAGCTCTGGGCAAGCATCTGGGCATCAATTACTACATGGAGACCGACAAGGAAGTGAATACTGAAGAAGTTGGCGGAGGACTCGGAAACTTACCGAGCAAGGCCTCGTTTGCGGCTTTGAGCTGCTCCATGAGCTCCTTCTCCGCGCTTCTGACACTCGGTGATGGTTGCCTTGTGCCGCTTCTCCGACTCATTCATCTTCGAGTGGAAGCAATCGACTTGCTTCTGTAGCTCGCGATTCATGGCGTTGAGTTCCTTGTACTGGTCCGCCAGCTGCTGGTGCTCCGCCTGCAGCAAAGCAGCAGTCTTCATGCTCTCGCGGGCCCGCTGGAGCTCATCCATATATTCGACTTCCCGGGCCTCGAGCATCTCCTTCACCTTCACCGCCGAGATGGAGTTCTCCAGCTCCTTCCTCAGGCGGGCAGTTTCGGCCTTGGCATCTATCAACCCAAAAGATCATATCAGTGAAGGAATCCCAAGAGCGATCCGGGTGCTTACTCCCCGCGGCAGTGAGCTTCCCTTGAAGCAGCCGACTCCGGGCCCTCTCATTGGACAACGCCTTCTCGAGGGCGGCGTTCCTCTCCAAGAGGACCTGGCTACTCCCACCGAGTCGAGCCAGCTCCTGGTTAAAAGGAAGACCCGAATCAGAAAATAAAGCACACCAACACTTCAAAGTAAATGGAGCTCGGGGGGCTAATCCCCCAACAAGTACCAGAAGCAGAAAGAAAATCCGACTGCGAAGACTTACCACGATGGAGCTTTCGAGCGTGTCGGCCGAGCCCACCACTTCCCTCAACTTGGCACCGAAGGAGGCGACGCACGCCACGGCCTCACGACTCTCCCATGCCGCTACTCGGCTGGCCAGCAGCTGTTCCCGCCAACACGGACGGAGCGATCAGAGCCAGGCTCCGCTCCACCGTTGGGCCGGTCCTGGTGATCAGCTCTCCTGCCACTGATCCCTCCAGTGCGGCTGGCCAGAGCGAGGAGTCGGTGGTTGTGGCGCCCTCAGGCTGAGCAGGTGCCGGGGAGCCGGTTCCTGACGCTTTCACCGGCACCAGACCCGGCTCCGGACTCGGCACGGGAGGAGGAGTCGGCGTTACCGACTCGGCAACATTGGCAGTCGGCGGAGTCGCATCCGGCTCGGGGCATCTTCGTCGCAGGAGCAGGCGGCAACACCGGCAGAGTTGCGGATGTCGCCTCCGGCCGGACGACCCTCGGTGGGCTCTTCGGTGGCACCGTCTGTGCCGCAGGAGTCGGCGCTATCGGCGGAACAGATGTCGGCCCGACGGCCACGCTGGACTAGCCGGCCCCCTTGGCAGCCACCTTTTTTGGGCGGCTGGCGGTTGTGGGGATCGTCTTGACCCCCAACTTCTTCTTTAATCTCCCGGAGCTCCGGAAGAGGAAGGCGCCATTGTTCCGACGGCGACTGGCCTGCTGATGGAGATAGGAACTTCCCCCCGTCGCGCCGACGAGCTCCGCCCTTGATCGTTTGGGGGCCGACTCCTCGAGCTTCGACTTCGCTGATGTCTGCGAGGGTCCGAAGCCGGACGCCCCAGCGGTTTGTTTCCGCTTCTAGGCCAGGAGAGTCGGCGGCGCGACCTTGGAGTCCCGGAGCCGGATTATTCTTGGGAAGGGGCGGCATAGAGTTCAAGAGCAAAAAAGTCTACAGAACGAAGGATTCAGATTCAGAACAAAGAACGCACTGTACGGCGAAGGACTCGACTCGGAAGACAAAAATACTCACGTTGGGGGGAGGATTGCTGGCAGAATATGGCGCCACATGCGGCACCCTGCGGAGGTTAGAACGCTCCTTAGTCAGGTTCTTCAACAGATCCATGAAGTCCCTGTCCGAGAGCTCCTCAGCTTTTCCCCTAGTCGAGTCGGAGACTCCGGAGTACTCCCACATCGGGTGCTCCGTCTCCTGGAGAGGCTGGATCCATCGATCCAGCCAAGTGACGATGTGGTCAACGCCGGTAAGCCCTTCGGCTTGGAGCGCCTTCACCCTCTCTAGGAGGCGCTCGATGTCAGGCGCCTCCTCCTTCGATGGCTTGGCGCCCCAGCGTTTTTGCCACACGGGAGGCCCTTCGGTGTACATGGGGAGGCCTTCTTGCGCACTCGGCGTGTGCTCATCGGGGCAATAAAACCAGACCTCCTGCCACTTCTTGACGGTGTCCACCGGGGAGATCTGGAAGTAATTGGAGCCGGGCTTCAACTGGATGCCGACTCCCCCGCAGGTTTCCAAGTGCCCGTCCGAACTCGACTGCGCCTTCACGATGAAGAGTTTTTTTCCAGAGCCCCAGTGGGGCCGAGTCCCCAAGAAGCACTCGCATAGCGTAAAAAAACACGTGATGTGCAGGACACCGTTGGGGGTCAGATGGTGCATCTGGATGCCGTAGAAGTGGAGCAGGCCCCGCACGAAGTCATGTGGGGGCAAGGACAGGCCCCGCTCGATGAATGGGATGAGCAGCACCCGTTCATGCGCATGAGGGTCGGGCCTATTCTCGGCGGTGGGCGCCCTCCAACCGCCGATCTCCCACGCTGAAATCAAACCTTCACTGGCGAGGCCCTTCAGCAGCCTCTCTGTCACCACGGATGGTAGCCAGTCGCCCCTTTTCCAACCTTCGAGAAGGGCGGCGGCGGCGGTCTCGGCTTTCTTGCCTTTGCTGGCACGCGACATTGTCGGACTTGGCGGTGGAGCGCTTGACGGGGGCTGGAAGGCGAGGAAAGGAGTTTGCACGGTGGCGAGTAGAGAAGGCCGAGGCGGCGCACGTGAGGAAGACGAAGACAGGCAGATGGAAACCACTCCGCCCCCACTGCTTCGAATTTTAAAGGCGAAGGGGCCGAACCGCCTTGGCAGTTGGCGCGTTACACGTGGCCACGACTCGCCATGGTAACGGCTGTCTCGCGCACGGCCTCGCGTGGGACTCGAGGCATCATCATCAACCGCCGTGACGTCCTATCGTGACCCTTCATCACAAGCGTCCATCCAATCGACTGAACACATTAAATGCACCAGTCGAAGCGACAGCGCACCAAAGATTCCGCGTGACATCATCAACAGTCGCGACATTCCACGCTTCCGCGAGACGGTTTGACTGGGTTCGGCCGGACCAGGCGTTAACACGCGCGATCTCTAAACCAGTTCGAAGCCGGATTCGGCCCACCGCGCCGCAACGAAGACTGATCGCTGGAGTCGGCCAACTGAGCACCGACCGCGTCGGCTCCACCAAGCAGCATACGCACATCCCGAGGCACACTGACTGCGCTCACTCAGAAGCAGACCAGCTCTGCACATGGGTGTCGATGGCCGGCCCAACAGGGTTCACGAGCCACTCGGCAACGCCAAAGCGAAAGACAGACTCGGCATCCCCGGCGGTACAAGTTGATTTCTGAATTCATTCAGAGTCAAGTGCCTAAGTCTGAAGACTCGGTTCCGAAGCTGGAAATCGAGAGCGTTCCCCTACGGACACTAGCAGGCAACGACCGACCTGGATAGGCCCAGATGCTGCTCGGACCCATTCGGAATTCATGATATGCCTCCCAGCGGGCCACTAGCCACTCTCCATAGCAGAGAACTTTGGGTATCCCCGAGACCTTTTTTTCGCTACCAGCTCACCTCTTACTTTTCAAGAACTTCTAGAGTCCCTCAAGGTCTCCCCGCAGGACGACTCGGCAGCGCACATAGTTTGTTTTCCAGTCGGGGCTTCCTCAGTCCAGGGAAGGAGACGACACCAGCAACGAGACCCTAAAGGACTCGGGGGCTACTGATGGCGGGATCCCCCCGGGGTAGGCCCAAGACGAGGACTCGGCCGGCATGGCCAAGGGTGGCCCAAGCCGAGTCCATGAAGTCCACTCAGCTGGGCCGTCCGCGCATCGTCAAGATAGGCGTGGCCATGACGCGGTCAAACACACGACGCGTTCAACCAACGGCGCGCGAGCAATGCGCCATTGCCAGGAGCGACGTGCACAGCCAATGCGCTGTGATATCAGGAGTTACTCCGCACGACCTGCGCTGGCTAACCGACTCGGCAGTTGTAGATTCTAGCCTCATCAGCCCTATATAAGGCGAGGCTAGGGCCCCTGGTTGCGGGGTTAGACAGTTGGTTAGTTGGCGCATTAGTTAGGTTCTTGTTTTCTCCAAACCTGTACACGCTACACGCTTTTTCTCTCTTCCACCTCCGATCCTCACGATCATTGTACTTCCAAATCCCTCATACGAGGCGAGATCAAGCATCTAGCAGGAGTAAGGTGTTACCTCTTCTACAGAGGGCCTGAACCTGGGTAATTCCCCTCGTGTGAACCCGGTCCGGATCATCCACTCGGGCCCCCGAGAATCACAGATGTATATTGCCATGAAATCACCACGACAGGTGGGCCGGGCTGACTACTCGGAGTCCGACTTTTACACGGGGGCGCCTCATCATCTTGGAGTACAAGACAGGGATAAACGCACATCCGGCAATCCCGGATTCTGTTGTAACTAATTAGGAAACTAATCTGTAAACCGATCCGGACTCTTGTAACCCTACCTCGGTCACCTATATAAGGCCAGATAGGGATCTCCCGATCGGTATTTTCTTATATCTTCTCTTAGGCCATAGCCATAATCTCATAAGTTCTCATACACATAGCCTTAGCAACCTTGAGATCTCTTCTCGAGGGCTTGCGGCTCTCGAGATTCAAGCAATATCAGCCACCAAACACAGGACGTAGGGTATTACATCTCTTTGAGGGCCTGAACCTGTCTAAACATTGTCTCCCGTGTGCACCCATCTAGATGTGGCATACCCGGTTTTAAGGCCGAATACTCCCTTGTGATTACTGTACCGGTCCCTGGATCAGTAGCCGGTACACACAAGTTAACCTGTATATCATTGTCATACATACGTATATTAGTATACAGTATGTAAATAGACCGTTAAGGTCGATTGTCTGATACCTGTAGCCAAACGGCTATAAACTTACAACGAAAAACAAACGGTGATGTGGCCCGTCAATATGCCATACCCGACAGGCAACTGACTGGGGTTACGCCCTAGCTTTCGCGTTTGTAATCGTATCTTCGGATTTGATGTCTCCTTCGTCTGGCCAAATCAACAAGCCAGGTGATTACTTTGAATGTACTCGCAAGCTATTCCCACAGGAGAATTAATACGGCAATCTTTCATGCAAGGAATAAATCAAGGAATAGTTCTATCCTATGTTGCTTGTTGTGCGGAAATGTAAGTTTTTAATTTAAATATGAGAATAGTAGTTTCCAAAACAATTTTGTAAACCGGAACCATTCCAAGTCCAAAACTTCTCTTGAGGTAGACCCGGCTACCTCCTTTTTATAACTCGTGTTAGCTCAGTCCATACTACCCCGGGCAGTATGACTAATCTACTCATTTCATTGCTCAGCTCGTACTATCCCGGATAGTACAGCTAGCCTCCTCAACTCAGTGCTCAGCCCGTACTATCCCGGATAGTACGGCTAGCCTCCTTCTCCCGCAATCCCTTGCTACCAGCCGTGTAGCGTAAATTGCACTCTGTGGACACGTCATGCCCACGTCCTTAATCCCTTTCCCAGGTTTTCACAAACAAAACTCAGTCTAACCAGTGTGTGGTCTTGCCAGTTCATGTCCATGACCGAGGACGCGGCTATTCGAATAGTTTTTAACACTCTGCAGAGGTTGTACGGCTTTACCCACAAGATGTATGTCCCCTTGTTGCCGAGTACTAACGGATACACTTCACGAGGTCTATCGGCAGGGTTATTACAACGGGGCCCTTTGCCCGCTTCCATACTAGAGCTAGACTCGCTAGGTGGTTGACCCAACTTTTGCGTCTCGAACCACAAATGGGACTCCCCACCTTTGTGTCGCATCAACACTCACACGCCCGGCGGTAGTGGATCTCTAGGACTTTTAACCACCTAGCACATGCTTCCTACTTCCCACGGGTCCATACTCTAATACTTGTCGAGGTACCAAGCCAAGTCCTTCCCATAAAGGACATGTGGACGTACAGTGAGGAACTGATTTAGCGACACTTAGGCTCGGTTCTTAATTGATTCGAGCAAGACTCCCTTTTCGACTCCATGTTCGTCCCGGACGACCATGCCACCATCAGGTACTCTACACCCCCGAGCTACTCTTAGCATCTTACCCGAATCAAAATCATCTCCAGTTTTATTTGGGATTTTGACAAACATTTTTTTCAAATGCCACCTTGGATAGCACATGCTATCCGAGGGTTTTATATCCCATGTCCCAAAGGGGTTCGTGTAATTCGAACGAAAATTTAGTTTTTGACTACAGCAGGTCTAAGCATGGCTAATGCCCATAGTCTTAATACTTTTGTCGGTCGCAGAACAACCAACTAATATACCTAGGGTTACAAGGAATCGGATATTCAGACCTAAGTCATATGCATCCATAGGGTATAACTAGGTCTACATAAAATACCGTTGATATCCACATAGCATGCAAGTTTCGTAAACAAAATAATTAAATTTCGCACATATGGGATTCAACATGATCAAAGTGGGAATGCTTGCCTGGCAATATTGTTCGGGGCTTGGTCTTGAACCCGATTCGACAATGGTCCAGAATCCTTCGCGCGATAACTCCTAACATCGGAATCTACATGTCGAGAGGACGTCGTGTGAATCATTGGCGCGAGGTAAACATCAAGGACATCAAATGTGAAGCCAGAATAATCAATTCATGTAGTCATAAAGCGCTCGATTTTTGATTTTAGGAGGCTTTAGAATTCCAGAAATGGGCGCGCCAGGTTATCATGATAGAGGGTATGAACTTTGGGGGCTTCCTGCCGAGTTAGGATTTTAGGTTTTTCGGTACGCATGTGCCTATATTAGCTTTTAACCTTTTGGAAGACTTTGATTTATAGCATGATTAATGTTCTTAGGGTTTTAGCCTTGATGAATAAGTTGAGGTATACTTACCAGGCTCTAGATTTTATTTGAGTTTTTAGCTAAGCTTTTGTTCACATAAAATAGTGATTACTTCTCATAAGCGGACTCAAGCCTACTGACCCGTATTCCAGATCACTTCGGACCTCTAGCCCTTTAGTCCAGGAAGTTTTTTGGGTACTACAAACTGTTTTCTTTTCATGTTTTGGGCATTCCCGAATTCAATTTATATACGTAGGACTTATTTGGTCATCTCTGGATTATGCCCTAGTTCACAAGTCCCTTATTCTTAGTGCTACATTTTTTTGACATGCGTTAGGAGCCAGGGAATCAATAAACGAGTTACGCGTCTTATAAGATAGGTTGGGGCATTTGAAATCTTGTTCGAACGTTTTTCACTTTCACCTAGTTTTGACTTCTAAGCCAACCTTCTCTAAGCTACCCCTTGTTTTAAATTAATTAATGTTGATTCTGGAAATTTGTTTGAATGGGAATTTGTTTAACTGGAAACCTTTGAATGGCTTAATCACGAGGTCGAGTTTCCAGAGCCGGCGTAGGGTTTGGAGAATCCGTTTTGGGCCGACGATGTCAGAGGCGGGCTTAGGGCTCGCGGCTCCTCCTAAACAGGCTGTGGGCCGCGCTTGGTCATCTAGACCCGCCTGTCGGGGAAAGCTGGTGGTTCTACGCGTTAAGGAAGAAAGGGAAGGGGAGGGGAGGAGATAGCGGCGGGATAGATGATAGCGACTGGCTCTGGGGCTTACCGATGGTGAGCCGGCGGCGATGTTCCCTTCAGAAGGAAATGGCGGTAGTAGCGGCCAGACGACTGGAGTGGCGTGGAGCTTAACTGGTGGCTAGCTGGAGTGGTCCAGTCGAGGCGGAGACGGCCTTGAGGTAGCTCCCGCCGGCGGCGGCGGGCTCAAAAAATCTTCCGGCGGTGGGCGGCAGCTGAAGGGGGAGTTGGGGCGGTGCGGTGCTTGAGCGAGCTTGGCGGGCCAGGCAGCGGCGAGTGCATGGGGTGGTCGGCACTGGAGTCGAGGGGGGTCTCTGGTGTGCGGAGGAGGGCGGCCTCGTCGAGTTGGGCGGCGGAGTGGTCAGACTTCAAGGGAGGCGGCAGCGTCCAGAGGGAAGGCGGGGCTCGCTCGGAAAAGGGAAGTGACGGGATAGCGGGAATGCTGAGGAGAAAAAGGGGACTCGGGCTGTCAAGAAACGAGGAAGATGGAGAAGAAGTTTGAGGCTGCTCGATATGGAGGAAATGGGGAAGAAGATCTAGAGAAGAGAAGGCTCAGCTTGAGCGGATCCAGGAGGAAGAAGGGATAAGCTAGAATATGAAGTAGCAGTAGGGAAAAAGAGCTCGGGTAAGGAAATTTGTAGGGGACGGAGGCAGATCCTTGGCTACTTGGCTGAAGAGAGAGTTGGCTTGAGGAGCTCGGGTTGGGGAAAAAGCTCAAGCATTGCTGGAGAAGAAAACAGTTGGGGCAGTGGATGGAGCTTGGTTGCATTCTTAAAGAGGAAGTGAGGCGAGCTGCTCGGTTGGTTAATGGTGGCAGGGGAAGTAGGCGTCGGCTACTGCTCAAGCTGGGGAGGTGGCATAGTGAGCAGAGAGCATAGAGGAGTTGGGCACCGTGCGATGTTTGAGCTGGCGGGAAGTGCAGTGAGCAAGAAACAAGGAAAAGAGTAAAGAGGGGCGCTGGTCCTTCTGCAGATGCACAGTGTGGTTTGTGACATATATATGCTCAATTTTACAACGGTACCACATGGTAGACGAACATACGCACATACACATATGGGTACATGCATGTGGGAGATTTCGGGTGTGCATATGTGAATACGCAGGGGCTAAGATTGTGTCACACCCCGATTGCTCCGTCTAAATTTTCCCGAAAAACCAAAACCCCAAAGACGCGTATATGCGTATATGTTCTAATCTTGCCATGTGCATTTGAACTTCAACTTCTCGAACATGTCATCTCATGGGGAGCACTCGGGTTACGTTGCATCGTCACGCAACGAACCCGGGTTGCCATCCGTCATCGCATGTGCATTCATAAAACCCTAACCCTAATCGGACACACGCACTATATACGCACGACACTCCTAAACCCTAACCCTAAGTGGCAACCTGCCCAAATTTGTTTCCAACCCTCCAAATATGATATCTAACCTTCCCCGTACCCTACCGCAGTCTTGCCGTCGTCCGAAACCCTAAAACCTAACCTGTCGTCCTAAACCCTAATTATTCCTTTTAGTAAGCAGAAACCCTAAAATCTATATTTTATGCATTTTCTTTCACCCATAAATTTTGGAAAATTTCCATAAACCTCTTAAACCTATTTGACACCAAATTATGAAATAACATTTGAAGGTCCAATACAAAACTCTTTGGAATTTTCCAAATTAGGAATTTGGTCAAAACCCCACCTTGAACTACAACCTCTCCAATTCTTGCTCAGAAAATTCAGAAAAATTCCACAATGTTCTCCTCAGTACCAATGTTTCTAGTATGCAAAAACATGTACACATCCAGTTCATAAGTTTTGCATGGCTTTTGTCGAACACTTTGACTCCATTTCCTTCTCCCCATAAATTCGAACTCAACTGTCAACCACTTTGCTCCAGAAGCTTGCCAGCAACTTCACCTCAGTTCAGAACCCTGTCTACCCCATTTTCCCTCAGTGCCAAGCCCTAATCCACAAGGATTCAACTCCTTGTCATTTCATGCCAATAATGGCAAGGCAATGGCCGCCCTTCTCCACACGAATTCATGGCAATTCTTGGCAGCCTCTCCCTCCCTCTGGTCATCTCAACCCTACAGACTCGCTCAGGCGCCCATCCCTCAGGTCAAGGCATGCCGGTGCACGAGTATGCCACTTGGAGCGTGCTCTGGCACTGCGCTGGACGCGCCCACGTGCATGGCCATGCCACCCGGCAGTGGCAACCTCATGCCACCCCTACCTCAGTCGCCAGCTGGTTCAAGCCGTATGCCGCAGCCTCTCCCTGACCACCCCCGAGCTCTGCACAGCGCTGACCCGGCCCCGCCTTCTCTCAACACCGGGAACAACAAGGACCTGCGGCCATGATTCCTCTGCTCAGCCGACCGCCTACATAAGGGCAATACGAGCTTCCAAGGTTCTACACCCGACCCTCACCGCTCTTCCCTGAAGCTCACTCGCACAACCAGTCCACCCGAGCACCTCCCAATCCTTCTCTACTCCACAGCCCTAGAGAACGGCAACTGCCATCTCGAGGAGCAACCAAGCTTCCCCAGTGAAGATCATCCCCTTCATCTCCTTCAATACTCTATGGACCTTCTCTAAACTCTACTCCGTACTTCCCCTGCAGCTGAAGTTCACCAGAATCCTCCAGCCACCATTGCTCTGCCACCTTCGTTCTGGACCCCGACGGAACCTCGTCTCCAGCAACCGCCCAAGCCCCCAAACCACAAAAACGAGATCCTATGATCTTCCTGACTCCAAGGGTAGCAACCGCTCTCTCTGATTTCCCCTAAATCAACCGCGATTGCTCGCCGGAGCTTTAGCCGGAGCGTCGCCGGAGCCAAGAGATTTCTCGCCGGAACCCTTTTTCCCTCGCGCCAACTCTTTGTCACCGACATACGAGGCCCGGGCTGTGGTTATAAACCGCGTACCGCTTCGGCAAGTAGGGCCCCATGTCAGGATTAAGTAGACGCGCCTTCGCGCATGTCCGCCTTCTCTCTAAAAAGGCGTAGTCCCAACCGAGCCGTCCCACTTCCACACATCTTCCGTTTTGGAGACGTATTGATCGTTTACGCCTTCGACGTTATCCCCTAAGACCAGAAACCAGCCGGTTTTCTATTCCAGAACCGGATTAAGTCTTGGTTCGGCCGGTTCAACACCTTAACGGCCGGTTCTCTGAAAAGTACCAAAATAAAAGTTGCTCAAAATT
This sequence comes from Stipa capillata, assembly GCA_019208055.1. Taxonomy (NCBI): domain Eukaryota; kingdom Viridiplantae; phylum Streptophyta; class Magnoliopsida; order Poales; family Poaceae; genus Stipa; species Stipa capillata. The sequence goes on from JAGXJF010005317.1 coordinate 512,153, forward strand.
TTATTTCCCATCTTCTGTTTCAAACCAACTTTCAAAAATTCAAATTTCTTTTGCAATACAGAGAGTAAATCACATTCTATGTAAAATTTTAAAACCTTTTTGAAATTCTTTGAACTTTTGATCCATTCCAGAAACTTTAAACATAATGAAACTCTAATTTTCTAAACCTAGCATAAGTTCGCACATATACATTAGGGGTTGCATATTTTAGAGAATTACGAATGCATTCACACATCATTAAACCCTAACCTTAGACTCATGCTATATATATATATATGTTTTGACATCATCCCCAACCATGTGAAACTTCATCAAGATCACTTCTCCCACATCTTCTAAAACCATTTAAGCTTCTGGACCCTTGATCCACCGTTTAAAACTTAGGGTTTCCGAACAGAGACCACCCTAATCATGAAACCCTAGTTCGCCTAGTTCCCACATAAAACATAAAAGCAACCACCCTTTTTGGTATTCTTGCATATCAAGAGCATGGCATGTTCTACATTGAGTTGCCTCTTTTTGGACTTTTCACCACGTTGGATTCTTATTAGCGTTATTTTGAAACGTGTAGTTGACGGTGTGAGGTACGTCCGTCAAGAGGAGCTAGAAGCATCCCCACGTCCAGATCAAAGCCAGGAACTGCCAGGCAAGCTCTCCACCATTGATCATGTTGAAATCCCAAGTTTATGAAATATTATGTTGTTTACAAAACATGCATGCTATGTTTTACTACTTTTATTTTATGTAGCGTAGCTATGCCGATGCTTAGAAAACCCTGGTCCGACCTTGAACTCCTTGTAGCCCTAAGGACTACGTATTCCAGAAATGTTATCGGAAAAACATAGGGTAGAGTATATACATATATACCTGCTTAGTCCTGCCATAGTAAAATTAGGGTTTTTAAAATAAAAAGGTGATAACACCCCATATTTCATGTGGTAAACTTTTGAGAAACGGACCGTCGTGTCCAGAGGTGTATGAAGGTAGCATAGCCATGGGTTGGTATGTTTTACCGTAAATGGTTTTGTGAAACCGAGCTGAAATTGGAGAAGATTTTGAGCCGGGTCGGTAATGAAGGGTGAAAGCAGGGAGTTTGTTAAAGAGTGAGGTAAGGCCCGGCGTGGTTCTCGCTGCCCGTTTACGGGAATGGTGTGGAGTCCCTCTCATATCACCTAAGGACCGATCTTAAGTGCCATTTGGCCAAGTCTTACCGTACGTCCATATGTCCTTTGTGGGAAGGACTTGACATAGTACCCGGCCTGAACTAGCATGAACCCGTAGGCAGTGTGTAGCATGCAGATGGAAGTGTAGCTCCTGTAGAGAACAAATTCCGTGGCTAAGCGAGGCATTGTTTGCCACAAAGTTGGAACACCAACCTCCTTACAAGCGATGATACTGACTCAAGTTAGGTTTGTTCTGATGGGTTCATGGCTGGGTTCACACCGGTGAAGAGTCTCGTTGTACTAGCTCTGGTAGTATGCAGTGCACGGTATGCCCAGGGTGACCTACATCGTGTGGGTAAAGCCGTACCACCTCTGCAGAGGGTTTAAACTATTCGAATAGCCGTGTCCGCGGTCATGGACGAACTTGGTTAGGCCACACTAAAGTAGACTGACTTTCAAAGTCACAAATGGGTTATGGGTTTAAGGACGCAATCCGCCGTGTTCGCAGGGTAGCATGCCAATTTCCCGTCGAGTCGAGAAAAGTGAAGAAGGAGTTTCCCCGTGGACTCGGGCAAACCCTAGAATCCCCGTAAGTACCGGGAGGACGATATTTCCCTCCCCGAGGAACCAGGTGATTGCCATGTTTTCGTTGGTATCCCCGTAAGTACGAGGTGAGTTGTGTCTCCCTGAGGAACCGGGCAAATAACATGCTTTGCCGTTGTAACGGAAAGCACAGAGATGAACTCCCCGCTGTGACGGGTGGAGTGAATCAAGTAGGTACCTCATCTCGCTGTGTTGAGATGTTTTGTTAAAATTGCTTTTACATCTATTTACTTATTGCAAATACAAACTTACTTTCGCGCACAACATGAAACCTAGGGTAGAGCCAATTTCTTGATTACTCCCGTGCATGCTCATATCCGTGGTAAACTCCCTGGCGGAGCACTTGCGAGTATATTCAATGTACTCACCTGGCTTGTTATGTGGCCAGACGAAGAGGAGGAGTACCAGACTAGAGATAGCGACAGCGATTTCGAGGCGTAGGGTTTCTTCCCCAGTCAGTTGCCTGTGGTTTGGCATATCGATGGGTTATCTACCGTGTGTTTAATTCCGCTGCTGTTTTAATTCGGCCAATAGGCCCGGCTTGTATGATTAAAGACCGATTATGGCTAAAGTGTGTAATGAACGATGTATTGCATGACTATGCTATCAAGTACTTGTTTGTATCGACTAATTGATCCAGGGATCGATACAGTGAACACAAGGGTTTATCCAGCCTTAAAACCAGGTACGCCACAGATTGCCTTGCGTCGAGAGATACTAGGCGGAATTGGTGAAAAGATAAACACGACGGAAGTTTTGAGCGCATGTGTCAAGAGAGGAAAAGATCACCCAGTAGTTATATTAGACGGTGATAACGTTGCAAAGTGACGACAAGATTTTTGATTGGGTTTTATTCAAGAGAATACCATTATTAGTGCAAAAAGTTTTTGTTGACCCTAATTTTCGGGTTTTGGAAAATCAGGGTGTGATAAACCTACCCCCCTTAAAAAGAATCTCGTCCCTGAGATTCAGATAGATTAGGAGGAGAACAGGGGCAGGGTTGCATGGTCTTCTGCTGCAGAGAGTCTTCACAGATCCAGCGCAGGTCCTTCATTCAAACTCTCGGAACTACCCCCCCTTAAAATTTTTGTATGGTATATATTAACTCAAAGTTTTGAACTCATTTTTGTTTCTCCGTGGTTATTATTCCTTTAAGTGGTTAGCGCTGTCCTGGCGGATCTGATGGGGTAGTGTCTGTTGGCTCTTTGTCTTTTATTCGTATTCTCTTGGGCATCGCAGTGAGTGCCGATGATCAGTGTTGGTAAGCCACCATTTGATAGGGGTCTGGTTCCATGAGCTCCTTAGCAGTCTCGAGCACGATCAAACGGAGCTTGATTTAGTGCTAGCCACCGAGGCAACTTGGCTTGGGCAAAACGAATGCCTTCTGTGAAGTATTGGCCTTGCAGTTTGGGGTAGTTGCTCCCGCAGCGGCATAGAGAAGAGGGAAACAGCAAGGAGGCGAGAGGGAAATCCCAGGTTTTGATTCATTGCACACAAACAAAATCGAACAACACTTGATAACATCATTAGGGTCGGAAGACCCATTGAAAACTCCAATAAAATAGCAAGAAAACTAACATGACACGCAGCCATGCATCTACAAATGCATCAAACAAATTTGTCTGAGTGCCGAGAGGCACCAGGCTAAATGCAACGGCAAAAATCAATGCAAGACAAGCACACAAGCAACCAGATGTACTGAGTTGGATAATCCAAATTCGGCGTGCATCATTGGCCTGACTTAACTCTGGATTGACGGCTTGGGGTGGAATAATTTCCTCTTGAGGGTTCTGGCTCTCCGATGGGGTCGGGGCGCGTTGAAAGGTAGCATCGCGCCTGCGACGGCGGGTACCTTCTTCAGCTGTTTGTGCTCTTGGCATAGGAAGCTCTTCAATCTCAGGAGTATGGGCGGAAGTTGCCGAAGTGTCGCTGAAAGCAGATGGAGAATGCAAGGAAGGAGAGATCTGTTGCAGTGAGATCCAGAACTCTATCAGTTGGGTGAGGAGGTCGTGCTAAGCGACCAGATAGTGTGAGAGATGGGTCACCGCGGCATCTTCATCTGGACGTGGGTTGGTAAACCTCGTGCCTCCTCCAGGGACTTTCCAGCAACGGAGATGCAACAGGGTTTGCTAAACTTGCTTTGGCAAACCAGAAATAGAAAAGAAAAAGCATATGCATTAAATGGGCTAGCATATTATTTAAATTTTATGCCCAGAGATTCCAATAAGATGCCCAAAGATTCCAAAGAAAAAGGGGCTAGATCATCTGACAATCAAAGTCACTCTTTCAGAACAAGAGACAAAAGAATAAGTATAGATGGTTTTTTGGCACAGGAAGAAAAATTATTTGATCTAGATATTAGATCACTGAATATCTATCCAACAGGAGAAGGGCCTTCCCACTTATTAGATCCAGATATTGGGTCATCAAATGTTCTTCCCAATAAAGAAAATGAAGATAGATCATCAAAAAATGATACCAAGATACAAGAAATATTTCCTCAAACCACATATGGTATTTTTGACATGCCACAAAAATCTAGGCCACAAGCATTTGCATCCACTATAATTACATCTACAGAACCTACCATTTCATCCCATCATCACATTAAAATAGAAGACCTACTCATAAAATTCCCACAAATTAGGGCTATTGCATCTTCATCAAATCAAGGTGGCATCACCACCACCAGCATCCAAGATAACATTGCTTGTGGACATAATATGACTCATTACACTACCTACAAAAGAGCAAACCTCAAAAATTTATTTCAGCCCACCAGTACACCTTATGAGTACCTTATTCCTAGAGTGAGTTTCAAAACAGAACAAACACTATCCTATTTATCAAAAGATATTCAAAATATCATTTGGGACAAATATAAACAAAGACAAATGTCAATATTCCTTTCCTTCCAAGATTATTTCCTCGACTTATATGAGGGAAAAGAGGTCAACCCAGGCATCAGAGTGAATGTCCAAACATTTTCAATCTTCCACCTAGATGATAAGAGTTTTATTCAACCATACCATAGATATACAATATCGAGAGCCAACATAGACCTCAAAAATTTCAAGAACCTTGAAACCGAAGGCCATGAATTCCTTTCACTCCAAACCATTTTAGACCATGGTCTACTATATGAAGTATACGGCACATTAGATCAGATTTTTCAGTCTGATCTTGGAATTGCAATCAAAGAAGTCTGCAAGAAAATGGCACACTTCAACGAAAAATTCAAAATTACCTTCTACTCTAATCCTCCAAAGTTCACAGTGCCAACAAGACCTGCAATACATGATGTCTTTATTACCAAAGGAAACTTCCATTTTCCTCTAATGAAGATAGGATATTTATCTGGAGAAATAAAAGAGTTATTCCTCAAAGAGACAAATCATGATAACTGGCGATGGTTCAGGGAAACCATGGAGTTTGAAGACAGTATCTTTCTTGATCCAAACTATCATATGGTTTTCCAGAACAAAATCATGAAGATCTTTGCAGGAGGACCTCCTGAGGTACGATATCGAATATCCGGCAAAGGTGTCGGACGAATTATAAAATCTGATTGACGGCGGAATCACCAAGAGATAGGCCCAAGACAAGGAGTCGGCCCAACAAAGCCTGGGGTGGCCCAAATCCATTGCAGGAGGCCCATTCGGCAAAGCAGCCTCGCACAGCCCACTCGGAAGTAACGGCCGGGTGCCATCAAGTCCAGGCGTTACGACCACATCAAGGCGGACGTTACCCGGGTGCAATAAGTAGAATAATGGCGCACATTAAGTGAGCCATAACCACGACCCAGCCGACCGGCCGAGTCGGCACTTGTAAAGCCTAGCCTTGCCGGAGGCAAGGCTAGGGCTCCCACGCGAGGGGGGCTGACACAGACACACACGCAGAAAGAGAGATTAAGCTCTTCTTCTTTCTCTGTGCAAGAAGAGTGCCCACCATTGTTGTAATTCTTCTCACACAAGACCAGAAAGATATTCAGCAGGAGTAGGGTGTTACCTCTTCCATAGAGAGCATGAACCTGGGTAAAATACATGTGTGAACCACCCTTGGATCTTCCTCTTGCACCCCCAATCCTACATAAAAATGAGTATTGCCGTGAAATCCCCGCGATAGTTGGCGCGCCAGGTAGGGGAGGCTGCCGCCACGCCGCTGCACTCTGCATCCGCCGTGCTCCCTGAAGGCGCGAAGCTGTCCTTCGGGAGTCTATACTTCATGGCCGACGCCTTCGGCCAGCTAAGCCTCCAGGATTCGGCTCCTCGTTCTGCGACGGAGCCGACGCCCGGACACTTTATGGGATTTCCATCTACCCCGTGCGACGGCGAGACGTTTTCGCAGCTCGTCGGCATGGTTGGCGCTGACTCCCTCCTACCCGTCCTGGATTCCACATCCGACGGGTACTAGAGCTCACACAGCTGTGCTTCTGTGGCGGAAGTGTACATGGTCGCGCCCAGTACCACCGATGCCGCAGGAACGTCAGGCGCGACGGTTAGGGCAATGGACGAGCTTTTGCGCACGCCCATTACCGGTCAGTCGAAAGCAGGAAAGGCCATCGAGGCTACTCGTCAGGCCATCCTGGCTGAGTGGGATCGTGTCGACCAAGAGGGAGCGGCTCTCGAGGCGTGTGAACACGAATATGTTGGGGCTCCGGCTCAGGGGACCCGCCAACACCGCGCCACTTCATCAGCCGTTCGGAGGGGTTGCGACGTTCGCAATTCCCTCTTGAGTCAAGAGCGGGATTGCGTCCCGGTTTACCAGACTTCGGCGCAGAATCTCATAGCGGCTGCCGCGTTGGCCGACTCGCTTCCACCGCCGGTGGATGGCCCCACGGCAGAGACCTACCGCTGAGTCGTCACCCTGATAAAGACGGTGGTGGAACAACAAAACGAGGCTACTTCGGCACGCGACTGACTGGATTCCAGCTCCGCGCGGAGTCTGCCCTCCGCGGCTCTGAGTCGCCCCATCACCATAGGCTCGTCGCAGCCGAGCTGTTCCACGAACCGACGCCCCGACGCCTGCCAAGAGATCAACTGAATCCAAGCGGAGCGATGCTGAGCCGACTCTCCCCGAGCCCGGGCGAACAATGCCCACGACGCGCAGGACGACATTGAAGGGCTACGGGCGGCCCGGATGCGGGCTGAGCATCGGGGCGGCGAGGTTAACCAGCCGGGTGGCTCGGCCTCCACTGGTCCGCTGTGCTTTAGCCGGCGGATCTGCTCCGAGCCATTTCCGAACTGGTTCCGGATCGCCAATGGTGTCGACAAGTACGACGGCACTGCCAAGCCGGAATCTTGGCTTGCTGACTATCTCATCGCGTGCAACATCGGTGGGGGCAACAAGCGTGTCGCCCTCCGCAGCCTCCCCCTGATGCACGAAGGCTCGGCGCAGGCATGGCTTAACAGCCTGCCTGAAGACAGCATTTACGACTGGAGGGACCTCCAGGAAGCTTTCGTCAAAAACTTTGAGGGCACGTACAAGTGACCCGGGAATGCGCAGGAACTTTGGCTCTGCGTTCAGGAGAAGGGGGAGTCGGTCCGCGATTACATCTAGTGCTGGACTCGGCTCCGCAACTCCATTGAAGATGTCTCTGAGATTCAGGCCATTCAGGCCTTCTCTCAGGGAATTCAGTATGAGCTACTGAAGCATAAGTTAGCCAGGTCCAACATTCAGACCATGGGCTGACCAAGTACGTGACTGGTGAGGAGGTCATGCGCTATGAGGACAAGGGCAAGGCGAAAGCCGAGTCCTCGGGGCACAAAGGCCAAGCTGACTCGACCCGGAAGCCCAACGGCAACCGTCCCAGAAGCGGAAAGGTGGCAGTGGAGACGGAGTCGGTGGAGCCGACTTGGTCGCAGCTGCAGAGCGCGGCAACCCGCGGGGCAACGCTGGCCGGAAGAAGGATCGCCCTTGGCAGCCGCGCAAGGCACCAAGGTTGTCTTTCAAAGAAATCCTCGACAAGCCCTGCTCCTTCCATAGCACCCCCTGACTACCAGGCGGGTCACTCGACTAGGGAGTGCAGCTTCTTAAAGCGCCTCCGGGAAGAGAAGCAGCCCATTTCTGACGCCAACGGTGCAGATAACCCTGCTGCGGGTAGCGGCGCCCCGCAATATCCCCCGTAGAAAGGCGTCCTCATGATCCTCCAGGGATCCAATTCCAAAAGAAATCGAAAGCTGCGGTACCGCGAAGTAAACGCAACTGTGCCTGCTGTTCCCTAGTGGCTGGACTGGTCTGAAGTGCCAGTCGGTTTCGACCAGCTCGATCACCCGGACCGCATCCCGCATCCGGGCAAGCACCCTCTAGTGGTGGATCCGCAGGTCGGCGGTTTCAAGCTTCGCAAAGTCCTTATGGACGGCGACAGCAGCATCAACATCATCTTCATGGACAGCCTGAAGAAGATGCAAGTCTCGGAGCCCCCAGCTCCATCCCAGTAGCACTACCTTTCATGGATAGTGCCAGAGAAGTGCGCCAAACCACTGGGCCAGGTCTCCCTGGAGGTTGTGTTCGGCAAGCCGAACAACTTCCGGGTCGAAACCCTGACCTTTGAAGTTGTCGACTTCAAGAGCGCCTACCACGCTATCTTCGGCCGCCCGGCTTACGCCAAGTTCATGGCTAGACCGTGCTACGTCTAACTCAAGCTGAAGATGCCGGGTCCAAAGGGGGTCATCACCGTCACTGGCGACTTCGAGCGTTCTAACGAGTGTGACATCGCCAGTGCGGACATAGCCGAGTCCCTGATCGCGGCTGAGGAGATGGAAGGCACCAAGAGGACTGTCGACCTCGAGCAGGCTCCACCAAGCAAGAAGGCGGCAACCGAGTCCTCCTTTCAGTCAGCCAAGGACAACAAGAGTGTCCAGGTCCACCCTGATGACCCGTCCAAGACAGTCCAAATCGGGTCCGACCTCGAGGCCAAGTAGGAAGGCGCGCTCGTCGACTTCCTTCATGAGGATTGGAACATCTTCGCATGGAAGCCAGTTGACATGCCCGAGGTTCCAATGAAGTTGACCGAGCACTCCCTCAACGTCGCCAAAGACGCGAGGCCGGTCAAGCAATCCCTTCGCCGCTTCGCCGAGGACAGGCGTAAAACCATCGGAGAAGAGATAGCCCGACTCCTTGCGACCGGGTTTATCAAGAGGTTCTTCACCTAGACTGGTTAGCAAATCCAGTCCTGGTTCTTAAGAAGAACAAGACTTGGCGAATGTGTGTAGATTACACCTCGCTGAACAAGGCTTGCCCCAAGGGCTCATTTGCATTACCTCGTATTGATCAGGTAGTCGACTCCATAGCCGGGTGTGAGCGTTTGTGTTTTCTGGATGCCTATTCAGGCTACCACCAGATAAAAATGAAAGAGTCAGATCAAATAAAAATTTCTTTCATCACCCCATTTGGGGCTTATTGTTATATCACTATGCCTTTTGGTTTGAATAACGCCAGCGCTACATATCAGCGATATATGCAGAAGTGTTTGCACAACCAGATAGGCAGAAATGTCCAAGCCTACGTTGATGACATCGTAGTAAAGACAAGAAAGAGCGCGGATCTTTTAACCGACTTGGCTGAAACCTTCACCAATCTCAGGAGATTCGATATGAAGCTCAACCCGGAGAAATGCGTCTTCAGAGTCCCCTCGGGGAAGCTACTCGGGTTCATCGTTTCCAAGCGGGGAATCGAGGCAAACCCGGACAAGATTGAGGCCATCCTCAAGATGGGCAAACCAAAGGACCTAAAAGATATCCAGCGTCTAACCGGATGCGTGGCTGCACTAAGTGGGTTTATCTCCTGACTCAGTGAAAATGCCTTGCCTTTTTACCGACTCCTCAAGAAATCCGACTCCTTCGAGTGGACCGACGAAGCTCAAAAAGCTTTCAACGACCTCAAACGACTGTTGTCCACGCCTCCAATCCTCGCTGCACCAATGGAAGGGGAGCCCATGCTACTCTACATTTCGGCCACCAATCAGGTGGTCGGCATCGTTCTAGTGGTAGAACGCGTAGAAGAAGGCCTAGTGCAGAAAGTGCAACGACCCATCTATTATGTCAACGAGGTCCTCTTCGAGTCGAAGCAGCGTTACCCGCACTACCAGAAACTCGTCTATGGCGTTTTCATGGCAGCGCGGAAGTTGGTTCACTACTTCCAAGCCCACCCGGTTACTGTGGTCAGCCACGCTCCCTTGTTAGACATCATCAACAACAGGGACGCCACGGGCCGGGTCGCTAAGTGGGCAATTGAGCTCATGCCCCACGACATCAACTATGAGCTTCGCAAGACTATCAAGTCTCAGGCTCTCGCCGGCTTCATCGTCGAATGGACAGAAACCCAGTCCCTCCCGCCCCAAGCGCACTCGGAGCACTGGGTCATGTACTTCGACAGGTTGAAGATGCTTACAGGCACGGGGGCTGGAGTCGTCCTCATCTCCCCCAAAGGCGACAAGCTCCACTATGTGCTGCAGATCCATTTCGTGGCATCCAATAACGTCGCAGAGTACGAGGCGCTGTTACATAGCTTGCGCATAGCCGTCTCACTCGGTATCCGCCGGCTCCTATGTCGCGGCGATTCGGATCTGGTGGTGCAGAAGGTGATGAAGACGTGGGACGTCAAGGACCCCATCATGGCAGCGTACTACGCACCGTGCATCGACTCGAAGCTCATTTTGAAGGCCTCGAGCTCCATCATGTACGTCGAGCCGATAACGACGCGGCCGACTCCCTTGCCCGGATCGGCTCCGCTCGCGAAAAGGTACCACCTGGCGTTTTTCTGCAACAACTACATCAGCCTTCCGTCAAGATGGAGTTTGCAACCGACTCATCCGAGGCCACGCCCCAAGATTCCAGAAACGATGACTTGGCCCAGGAAGGCGTCCTAGCCATCATCCCTCTCTGAACTCAGCCGTTCCTCGCTTACCTCTTGAGGAAAGAGCTCCCTGAGGATCAGGCCGAGGCACATCGCATTGTGCGCCGTGCTGGGGCCTGCACTGTTGTCAACAATGCGCTTTATAAGCGCAGCACCTCTGGCGTTCTTCAGAGGTGCATTTCGCTGGAGGAAGGCAGAGAAGTCCTTGAAGAAATTCACTCGGGAACCTGCGGCCACCACGCTTCGTCGCGAGCACTCGCCGCCAAGGCTTTTCGCCATGGTTTCTTCTGGCTTACTGCTCTGGCCGATGCGGAGGAGCTTGTTCGCACCTGTGACGGCTGTCAGTGGCATGCACGTTAGCCGCACATGCCGGCTACCGTGCTCAAGACTATCCCCATCACATGGCCCTTTGCAGTGTGGGGACTCGACATGATGGGTCTACTCAAGACAACGCGACGAGGGTTCACACACCTCCTCGTAGCAGTCGACAAATTCACTAAGTGGATTGAGGCCAAGCCTATCATGAAGCTCGATGGTCCGACTGCCGTCAATTTCATAAAAGGGGTCATCTTCCGATTCGGCATCCCTCACAGCATCATCACCGACAACGGCAAGAATTTCACGGCTGACGTCTTTTGCCAGTTCTGTTGGGACCACAGCATCCGACTCGACTATGCATCGGTGGCCCACCCACAGTCCAACAGGCAAGTTGAGTGTTCCAACGCGCTCATTCTCCAAGTCATCAAGTCGCGGCTGCTGGTTCCTCTACAGCAGTCCGCGGGGTGTTGGATCGACGAGCTCCCCTCTGTCCTTTGGAGTTTACGGACTACTCCAAACCGCTCAACTGGCTACACGCCCTTCTTCATGATCTATGGAGCTGAAGCTGTCCTGCCGAGTGACATCCTCCACGACTCCCCGTGAGTCGCAGCTTATGTGGAAGCTGATGCCGAGTCAGCAAGACATGACGACCTCGACCTCCTTGAGGAAGCACGGGAACTTGATCTTTCCCGCTCGGCCGTCTATCAGCAGAACTTGCGCCGCTACCACAGTTGACAAGTGTGAGGCCGAGCTTTCAATGAAGGCGACTTAGTCCTCCGACTCATTCAGAACACGGTAGGTATGCACAAGCTTTCCCCGCCTTGGGAGGGGCCGTTCATCATCAGCCAAGTGCTGCATAACGGCGCTTACCGACTCCAGGACCCGGCAACCGGAGAGGTCACCGAAAGGACTTGGAATGTTGCCCAGCTACGTCCTTTTTTCACTTAAAACTTTGTATCTAAATACTTAGCAGTTTTGCTCATGAATAAAATTTCCTTATCCCGAGCGGCACTCGGGGAAAATACTTTTTCCATGATTTCGAGTCAGAAATATTTATTTTGCTGTTAAACTGGTTTGTTCCCTTGGGCAACCCCCGGGGGCTACACCAAACCTCCGAGTGGCTTGACTCCCCTGGGCAACCCCCAGGGAGCTGCCTCGACCCACTAGTGTTGCCAGTCGGCTCAAGTTATTTTGGCTCATCCAACTTTTGGTTTCTCCGCAAAGTTATTTTGGCTCCTCCAACTTTGTTTTCTCCACGAATGTCTAAGTAAATGTGTACGGTACCTAAGGCCCACTCTTCGTCAACAACTACAGTCACACCGGCTGTCCGGTTGGCAAGAGTAAAAGCTAAAGGTCGGTCTGCATATGAAAGGACTTAACGCAGAAACAAAACTAAGACGAGCAAAATAACTTGGGCAAAATAATGCAACACGTTCATTACAAAATAACATCTATTCAACTTAGCAAGTTTTTACATCATCTTACTCGGCATACCGAGTCTAAATAAAAACATTTATTCTTCTGGAGTCGCCTCCACGCGCTCCTCCAGGTCGGTAAACCGGCGATCCGGCTGGCGGCGCGGCGCACTCAGGGGAGCAGCTCGAGGGGGTTAACCGGCTCGCCCTCTGCACTGAGTGGAGCTCCAGCGGAGATCTTGTCGACGTCCCGCATCAGGGTGGTGTGCCACACCATCGCCAGCGCCATGCCGGCTCCCGAGCGTGCCGCCGACTCCTTTCACTTCTCCACCTCCGCCGAGCCTTGCGAAAGCTTATCGGTGAGGGCGAAGATGCTGGAACTCGCTTCTTCGTTGGGCCACAGCGTGGTGCAGAGGTCCTGTGAAGCCGACTTCATGCTCTGCATAGGCTCTTCACTTGGAGGAGTGGTCCTCCAGAGTGACGACACAACTGGACATCAATCGGGTGTCCAGAAGGTCTCGAGCGCCACTTCGGCGGCTGTGACAGCGCTCGGAGTCGGAGCGCCATTCACCTCGCCTCTTCCTCTAGTTCTAGGCAAGCGTCTGGGTGCGAATTATTGCAAGGAAACCGACAAGGAAATGTGCAAAAGTAGCTGGTAAGGGACTCGGAGGCTTACCGAGCAGGGTCTCGTTGGCGCTCTTTAGGTGTCCCATGAGCTCTGCCTTGTGCTTCTCCCACTCGACGATGGCCGCTGCGTGCCACTTCTGTGACTCGGTTATCTTCGAGTAGAAGCTGTCGACTTGCCCCTGCAGCTCGCGATTGGTGGCTTTCAATTTTTCGAACTGATCCACCAGCTGCTGGTGCTCCGACTGCAGCAAGGTGGCGGTCTCATGCTCTCACGAGCTTGCTTGAGCTCGTCATGGAGCTCGGCCTCGCGAGCATTGATCATTTCCTTCGCCCGCTCCAACGAAATGGAGGCCTTCAGCTGTCCTCGAAGGCGGGCATTTTTGGCCTTGACGTCTGCCGATCAAAAAGATTAAAATCAACAAAATCTCAAGGCGAAAAAATAATATGACTCGGATACTTACTCCCCGCGGTGGTGCGCTTCTCTTCGAGCTGTCGAGTCCTGGTCCTTTCTTCAGCTAGTGCCTTCTCGAGACCCACCATATGGACATAAGGGAAATCCGTGTTGGCGAGACCCGAGTTAGTAAGTCTCTAGCCGGCTTAAATATCCGACTCGAGACTCGGGGGCTACACCCACTGGGTGCACTGATCGTGCCCCCAGCGGTAAAAGGGAAGGAAATTCGGTTGCAAAGACTTACCCCGACGGAATGCTCCAGAATGCCGGCCGAGTCCGCCAGCGTGCCAGCCACGTCCGCGAATTCCCTCAGCTTGGCGCCAAGGGCGGGACTCATTGCGTGGGCCTCCTGCGCTGCCGCGCACTCCTCCGCGCTGCAGCCTGGCAACGTAAGTTGCGGGACGGAAGCGGGACATTCGGCGGACCAGGTGCAGATCCTCCGCCGTGGACGAGGAAGCCAAAACAAGGCAGCGCTCAACTGCCGAGGGGGACTCGATGGAGAGCTGACCCTTGTTTTTCTCCGCCGGCTCGGAGGA